>JANAVB010035619.1:2524377-3076877 GCA_029216955.1 Iris pallida
AATCATACTCAACACACGTTAATAGAGATATGCACTCTCGACTCGAAGCCTTTCCAAACTAGAAAAATCATGACAAACAAGACCTAGAAAGCACTCATATTGTACAGGCCAAGTAAATGAATTGTTGTACACCTATAGCTTAACTTGAACAATCTTGATACAAAAATAAATTGTTGTACACCTTAGGTATCTTCACTAATGTCTTATCAAAATTTATTTAGTGTTTTTAAAAATAAAAAAATTGAAAAGATCCGACCAGTCTATTATCTTTTTAGACCAGACACGTCCGGGAGATCTCAGGTCATGGTGTCCACCTATTTTTTTTTTTTTTTGAGGGTGTCCACTTTTTAATGGTGCTTGGAGACATGCCTCCAAGGGAGCTCGAACCCCGTCACTTGCGCCGGGGTGCTCCACCGTTTCCAACGGACTACGGCCACGGGGACCATGGAGTCCACTCTAGAATGCCTACAAGTGCAACGTAGTTAAGATTCTAGTTCTTTCCCAATCCGCTCTACGTGTATTATTTAGTTTTAAGATCTCACTATATATATTATAATTTGGATTTTAAAATTGATTTATGTTAGAATTTGGGTCTTAAAATTATTGTTTATTGGCATACATGAACAGTGATTTCGAGATCCATGTTCTAACGTCGATCAATTTCGAGATCCAAATTTTAATATCCATGTATATGTGAGCACTAAAATTAAATATTCCGCACAATGTTGAGGTTTTTTTAAATTGGTCTAAAAAAATGCTCCCACACCCATGTAACAACTCCAAATGTGCATTTGATATAAGATTTATCTTTTATCATTTTGTACACATAGTAAGTGGTAGTCTATGTTGTTGGAGTGTTCTCCTAAAGGACTAGGTAAAATATTTGTGTTGTAGTCATCCATTCTTGAATTTTTTTCTTTAGAACTAGGACGTGGATGAAGAGCGCAAAGTGGCGCTTTGATGGCACATTTGTAATTTGCATGTACGTATCGGATGAGCGGGACGAGACTAGTGGGGTAGCGCAGTTTCTCACGGGGATTGAGCTCCCATAAAATTTTGGTTCCCATAGGACTTCTGCTCCCGTGAAAATGTGCTCCCATGTCACTCCCGTTTTTCGTTATACATATTTTCAATATACGTGTACAGAATTCTGACATTTGTCAGGTGATTCGTATTTGACTTGTCTTGTTTAGCCTAGTCTTGGTTTAATTTGCCCTTGGTTCGGTTCGGCTTGACTTGGCTTGGCTTGGTTTGTGTTGGTTGGGTTTGAGATGAGAAGAGTTGATATATAAACCAAGTTCTCTCTCTCTCTCTCTCCTCCATTATTTCTCATTACTTCTCCACCTTCTTCATCTTCTTCCTTATTTACTCCTCCAACAACTCTTGGCAAGTGCTGTTAGGGTTATATATTAAAAGCATCACTTTGTATTAACTTTATTTTCTTAAATTTTGAATGAGAATCATATGGGCAAATTGTCACGACCCGCACCCGAAGTAAGGGCACGAGTGCGTGACAGCGTCCCAGCCTACGCCGCAGAAACGACGTAGAACGCTGTCTAGGTCTGCTATCTAACAACACTTATAATATCAAAACATGTCGAGATGGTCAACTTCAAACGGAGGACAAGCAATGACAATATAATATACTCAATCACAATATTCTAAGAAGGATAAATGATACTGAAAGATAAAGACAGCAAGATATTAAAATATCATCCAGAAAATCCGACACAGAAATAATACAAGTCCAGAGTCTCAGAGTCAACAATCTCAAATACAAATTCTAATATAATAACATGCCAATGTGTAATCTGGAGACAAAGTCCAGTACCAAACTAATCTAGCCGAGCTACCACTAATGCCTCATCGGCTGGAACTAACCCCTGCCGGACTAGGGTCTCTCGGTCTATGCCTACTACGTCATGAGGACCATAGTAGGTAGGACACTCGTCCTCGCCATAATCTGTAAAATTTGGTCAACATATCCAGTCAGGATGGAACGAGCACAAATCTCCAATAACAGTTCTAGTTAGACGATAAAATATATAACAGTAAATAGAGAGAATATACAAGGTAAAGTGATACGTACATGAATCATGGTAAGGCATATCAAGACTGTAAATGAATGTAAGAGCAAGAGAACAGTGTATATCATGTACAAGAATCAAAAAAACTACTATCTATGTGAGTTAGCACTAGTTTCAACATGTGATCGACTTAGAAACATGATACAAGATTTGGCCTGGTTAATCATATGTGCGGTGTATGATTAACACTGTTCAAGGTTCAAGACTTGATACAAAGAGGGTATTGATCACATATCTACGCTAATACCCCCGCCCCCGTCCAGTATAGTGGATCCAATCATGACACGTTATGACATGGATTCTCTGAGAATGTAGCTAGCCTTCGCTGGAATCGTGTCTATACAGTGCACAAGGAACAAGGACAAGGCTCGCACAAGATATACCAAGGAATACAAGGAATAACATCTCATGACGGGATTCAGACAAATACCAATCCGTGTGAACAATGTGTCAAGAGAATAAGGCTATCTACACTAAATACAAAAAATATAGACGATATCATAAAACAAAAATATTATCAGAGAATATACTCGCCTGAGATCCGGTAAAAAATATCGATAGTAAATCGAGGCTCAGAGTGAAGTCACAGACCTAAAGATGAGATATACATGAGTTAAATAGGGTTTAACAGTGTTAGGCATAATTTTCTAGTGTATGCTATGCAATCTAGATCAAACTCAGGCAAACTAAGTCAAACTAGGTCAAACTAAGTCAAACTGAGTCAAACTAAGTCATATAGGTCAAACTAAGTCAAACTGAGTCAAATTAGGTTAATCTACGTCAAAGGTTGACCTACAGTTGACTTTTGGTCAACTGGTCAACTCTAGTCAACTCCTAATCTAATCTAGGTCAAACTAGGTCGATGGTTGACCTCAACTGATCAACTCTGGTTAACTTCTACTCTATTCCAGGTCGGATGTTGACTCTACATTGACTTTCAGTCAAAATAGTCAACCTTGGTTAAACTAGGCCAAGTATCCTATTTCTAACTATTACATACCAAGATATTCCAATCCTAACCATTACCTACCAAGATATCTGTCACGCCCCAGAACCAGAATACTGGAGAGCGGGGGCAGACATAGCTAGCTACGTATAATGAAATGGAACCCACCTCGCTATACGGTCACGGCTGTCTAGATATATGAGGGTTTAACTACAATCCATCAGTCTCCTATGGTCAAGATCAAACCTATTGTCTCAATCACAAGCAAGTAGTAGCAGTCACAAGATATTAGAGCATCAATATATAATAGTAAGGCGTCCCATACATTATATATTGGATGATCATGAAGCTAGTCGTACAAAATGTTAGGACTAGCAAGAGTTTTAGTCAATACATGATCAACCCTAGGATTTGTCAATCATGTTACAGCCCGTAGGCAGACAGTAAATAAAGGTGCAATACGAGCTAACACGTGCTCGCCGGCTAAACGCCTCAAAAGAATAATTTTACAATAAAGTGGGAGGACAAAAGAAACCCACTCGTTGCCAGGGTTACGCCTGGTGGTCACCATCTGGCTGGATAGTGGGTAGATCCTCTGGTGCTGCTCCGATATCTGGCCACACAAAACCAGCTGGGTCAGACCCCAGAAAGAGCAAGTGCCACAAAGGAGGCTTCACTTAGGAACTAAAACCAGCATATCACAAATAAATAGTTAAGGTACTTAAAAGATACTAATAATAACTGAGATAACAATAATATATTGAGCACGGAGAAACCATTCAAGTAGCCAGACTGCAACCCTTAAACCAAACAAGGACCGGGGTTGCAATCCTTCGCCTGAATAGAAACCCGCCTTAATTACTATTGATAAGGTAACAAGACAATAAACGAAGAGAGGACACAGAACTGCTCCGGGAGCCAGGTTACAACCCTTAAACCAAACAAGGACCGGGGTTGTAACCCTTCGCCTGAACAGAACTGGACCCCTGATCTTTATTGTTAAGGCCAGTATAAATAATCATGGTATTGAAGTAAAGGTAAAACATGACGAGCATGACAGGGGGTTGCAATAAGACAATAAACGAAGAGAGGACACAGAACTGCTCCGGGAGCCAGGTTACAACCCTTAAACCAAACAAGGACCGGGGTTGTAACCCTTCGCCTGAACAGAACTGGACCCATGATCTTTATTGTTAAGGCGGGCACAATAAGCAGGACGATATATGATAAGATAACCATGGAACTATTCAGATAGCCAAGTTACAACCCTTAAACCAAACAAGGACCGGGGTTGTAACCCTTCATCTGAACAGAACTTGGTATCCCATCATTTATCGATACAAGATATCATGTCCTGATACAATCTTGTACAGGATCAGGATAAGACTAAGCTGGAATAATCCAATCAATCACGGCCAATCAAGAGTACGACTTGATACTTTTAACTAACTAGGGTTATCACAGGCCTAGTTACTAGCAAGATGCAATGAGATTATCCCAACAGCCACAAGCTCTGCAGACCATCCAGGTTATCCGGGTCGAATGTCCGTTTAGGAGGAATGCAACACATGACTGTGTGCTGGAAATGTGCCCTACTCGTCGATAGGCTACAAGTCCACTGAATGCGCCCAGATAACGGGATTGCCTGTAGCTGGGAATCTCTTCATGACTACTGAATCATTCTAGTTAATTAGCCTTAGTCAATTTCAGTAGGTACCCCTGACCGTGGTACTCAGGGATCCCCATCCTAGACATGATGCAAGACAGTACTGGTTTATTTGTACAAACGCAATCGCCCACGGTGTCCAGACCTTTCATACTTGTCATATCAGTTTACTTGTCAAGAGTGCGCCACCGCGGGCCACTATCGTGTTCTATTCTTACATTATCATGAATGAAAAAGATTGTATAAAATAACTAATAACATATTCTTGAAGCCAAGGAAAAGATCTACAACTTTCATGTTTTGAGTTTTTCAAGATTCTAGCTACAAAATAACTTAAACAGGCAAAAACAGTAAATTCCTGCACAATCGGCGCATGGGATTCCTGCACAAATCGGCGCATGAGATTCCTGCACGAATCGGCGCATGAGATTCCTGTACGAATCGGCGCATGGGATTCCTGCACAAATCGGTGCATGAGATTCCTGCACGAATCGGCGCATGAGATTCTTGCACGAATCGGCGCATGAGATTCCTATACGAATCGGCGCATGAGATTCCTGTACGAATCGGCGCATGGGATTCCTGGCGCATGAGATTCCTGCACGAATCGGCGCATGGGATTCCTGCACGAATCGGCGCATGAGATTCCTGCACGAATCGGCGCATGGGATTCCTGCACGAATCGGCGCATGGGATTCCTGCGCAATCGGCGCATGGGATTCCTGCACGAATCGGCACATGGGATTTCTGCGCAATCGGCGCATGGGATTCCTGTACGAATCGGCGCATGAGAAACTCACGTTGCGTCTTCAATACATGCGCGTAAGAAACCTACGCGCATGACACGCTCGGAGTTAAGGAATGCGTTGTCGGAACTTCACGGCACATGGCCTCCCGGCGCATGGCCTCCCGGGCGCATGAGGTTCCCGGCGCATGGGATTCATCGTCCCCAAACAGCAAGTTCAGCCATGAAAGTTTCGAAAACTTGTAATGGCCATAACTTACTCATCCGGAGTCGAAATCAAGCGAAACAAAAGCCAAAACTGAATGAAATTGAATTCTCTACAACATAGAACCATTAGTTTTCAAAAATAACCAAGTTTTAGAGATCAAAACCAAGAAAAATAAACAAGAAGGAACTTAAAACTTAGATCTACAAAAATATAACCATCAAAACCGAAAACTTCCAGTTCTAAAGAGGCTTAGAATCTAGTAAGGAAGAGAATGGAACAATAAAATATGAGATCCATCATGAAGCAAGTTTGCACTTGCCTAAGCTCTCTCTCTCTCTCTCTCTCTCCTTCCTGGTGGTTGAAGAAGTAAATGTGGAGAAGAAGAAGAATAATGAAAAGAGAGAATGAAGGAATGGATTAATAAATGGGGATGGTGGTGGTAGGTAGGGGTTCTATCCTTGGTTCATGATGAACCAAGGCATCCCAAGCCTAGCCGAACCAACCCAAAACAAACCGAGCCAAGCCAAGAGATATGCAATATAAAATAAAATACGTACACGTATTCCAAGATACGTAATACGAACTACAGGCATTACAATATCCCAATCCTAACCATTATCTACCAAGATATTATAATACCTTAGATACTAGATAATACCCTTACCTTAGTAGTATTCTAACTTAGGCTAGGTAACAATACCTTAGTCTCCAATACCAATACCTTAACACCCAATATCAACCTTAGATATCTAGTATCTATCTATATACCCCAAGCTACTAGATAACCAATACCTTGCATATATACCTTAGTTCCTAGGTAACCCCTTTATCTTGTAGGTAATCCAATACCTTGAGGTAAAAGATAAAACTAAATATATCCAAAGATACCACTAGAGGTATCTCAAGATACCACTATCTATATCCTAAAACCCTAATTCTAGTATCCAAGGATACTTCTAGATAGGATACTAATTATCTATACTATTTCTAGACTCTGACATCCTACTAGAAACTCTAACACAAAAATATATCTAACTCTAACTCATCTAACTACTAACATAGACTAAGACACAAGATACTAACTAACTAACAATCTAATCTACTAACTCTAATATATTATATACTAATTAACTAACTCTAACATATCAACTAACTTATCTAACCATCTAACTCAATAACCAACCAATACCTTACCCTTAGACTATAAGGTAATCCCCATTACCTTATCAATACCTTAGACATTACCTTAGCCTACTAATTTGCCCTCTAAGATACTCATTCGTATCTTAGGATACCCACTCATTTACATCCTACGCCACTAACCTAGATAGTAGATACTAGTAAGATACTAACATATATCTTACCCCAAGATACCAACTTACCTTATCCTAAGATATCTAATACTCTAACATCTAGTATCCCAATCTCCAAGATACCAACTCATCTAGTATCCTAACTCAAGACCCTAATATATACCTCTACTAACTAGGACACCTTAAGATACTAACTTGTAGGACACTAACATGTACATCTAACTAACTAACTAACACTAACTCACAACATACACACACACACTCAAACACAAAGGGGCTGCTGCTACTTACTGCTTCTGTAAGATGTTACTACTGCTGTTTATTGGCAGCACAAGCCCCTTCCTCTTCTCTCCTCTTCTCACTCACTTCCTTCTAATTCCTTCTAACTCTCTCACTCATAACACACACAAACAAGAAGACACTCTCTCAAACACTCTTTCCTCTCCACATACAACACAAACACTCTTTTCTATCACTCACTTCTCACAAGCACATACACACTCTCACGTATATATACACACACAATCTTATCTCTTCCCTCTCCTCACACACACACTAATACTAAACCACAACACAACCAAGCCACTTACAAACACACACACACACAACTCACAACTCCCCTCAAGCACACTCACACACATGCACTTCTCCCCTCTCCTCAAGCATACATACAACACATATATATAAACATCTAACATAACAAACCACAACCACACTCTAACATATATATATATATATATATATATATATATATATATATATATATATATATAATATCACCCAAATCAGTCCACATATGTAAATATATACCAAATTAGTATCTCTACTTATAAACATGGCCTGTAGGCCAAATATACAAAGATACATACATAGGTATCTATATGAAAACTAAATGGGACATCCTAACCATGGCTAATCTATTTTCTAACATGTATAAAACTGAAATTAGAAGTCTAAATAGCCTATTGTGCATAAACACAAACACTTGGTGGGCCACCCTCAAAATTTCTCCATAGGTGATACCAAACCACTCCTAATTCCCTAATCTAAATCAATCCTGAGGGTGGTTCATGCATAGGGGTGGTTCCTATGGATTCAAAACTAACAAATATGCAAAGGAAAGATGAAATAGAGAGGGTTTAAAGAGAGGGATACCTATTGGGAGTGGTTCCCTAATGAACAACCCAAAGGACACAAATTTGATACGAACTCCTTTAGCAAATAGACTCCTCTCCTCGCTCTTGGCTCCATAATCCTTGTAGGCTCCTTCTCCTTGCAAGATTGAGAGGATTTGGTGGAAGAATGAGTGGATTTGAGAGAGAAAACAAATGGATTTGCTTTCAAGTTGGAGAAGAACACCAAATGGAAGATGATGGAGGCTACTATGAAAAATGAATGATGGAGGCCTCCCCCCTCTCTTGGCTGCCATGTAAACCCTATTTGGGTCAAGAGAAATGTCCAAGGGCCCCTAATGGTTCCTCTTTGGTTAATTTAAGTCATACAAGGAATTGGGGTCAAATTGGTCAAAGTTTTAAACTCTAAATGACTAAACTTGTCATGTGGGATTAGTCTAAATGCACTAGCCTAATGAGTCAAGTTTGTGGGCCATTCCTAGCTAATCTTTGGGCTCCGACTAGAGTCTAAGCTACCCGGGCCACTAACACAAGTCAAAACTAGACGAAACTCAAACCCGACTAAACTAATCCCCCAAAATATAACATTGATAAATAAATATTCATAAAATATTAGAATATAAAAAATGACAAAATTATCCTCATTTTTGAAAACAGGCAGTTATAATCCTACCCCCTTAGAAAAATTGTACTCAAAATTTGAATTGGTTGTACTCTTCTCTGGGTCAAACCCCCAACAATCAAAGTCTACAATATTCTATCCAAAGTTATACAACATGTAATTCTATGGAAAGGAAAAAAACATGCATGATTTTAACCTCTACAGTGTCATGTTATTGCAGTCTCTATTGGTGTTTTATATTAATCTGGCATAAAAATCACATATGCAAGCTAAGGGTACTAAGAAATTAATCAAGCAATCAATAGGTGGAAAGAAACAGGAAAAAGGAAAGAACAAGACCTAACCTCCTAGTCCATCACCTGCAGTGCGGGTCTCCTCGACCGCCATTACAAAAGCCCTGCCCTGGCGGGATATATCCCACTGCTGGTACGGGGCCTGATGCTGCGCCATAGGTGGCTTAGCTCCCACTCCCTTCTCTAAGATACCAAAGTAACATCTCTACTGATACCTACTCCATTATACTAGGGTACCCTCTATAGGATATCTATTCTGTAATCTGATAACCATACCCGTCTACCCAGAATTATGTTATCGAAATCCTCGTCATACCAGTAAGTATGGCTGCAATAAACCATAGGGTTCGCAACTAAGGTACATACTTCTAATGGGCCTGGGTTGTATGTTCGGGATGAACACGTGATATTCAGATCCGTTGGGAGACCTAACCTTAATTTCTCCTCATGGTCCCTGTCGTAGCCTTATATATATATCCTCTATTCTATGGCCGTCATATTAATCAGAAATAAGAACCTTTCTTGAAATTCGTGATTCACGTAAGGAGAGAAAGGAAGGCTGCCAAGGAGAAGAAAAAGTTAGGAGACTGTCGTCCACACGACGTCCAACCCGAGGAAGGAATACGTGCAGAAGATCTTGGGATCGTGACTGCTCGACATTGCTGAAAACTGTCTTCTTCTTCCCGTCGCAGGTATAATTCGTGAACCCTAGTTCCACTATGAGGGGTTAGAACACGTCTTAGATTTTCTAAACTTCCATCGATCAATACGCACAACAAACTAAGGGTCTTGGAAATCCCGAGTTCCATCAAGTGCAACTTGCTTCATGATGGATCTCAAGTTTTATTATTCCATTCTCTTCCTTGCATGATTCTAAGCTTCTTTAGGACTTGGCATTTTTGGGTTTGATGGATGAATTTTTGTAGATCTAAGTCTTAAGATTTTCTTGTTTTTTTGGTTTTGGTATAACTAAACTTGATATTTTTGAAAACCAGTTGCCCCTGTTGTAGGAAATTCCGTTCTGCACAATTTTGACCTTTGAAAAGCTTGATTTCGACTCTTTTTGGGGGAGTTATGGCATTTTGAAGTTCGTGGGTTCAACTAAGCATTTTGTGCTGGTTGGAGAAGATAAACAGTGCGCGTGCGCTCTTTAGTGCCGTGCCATCTCATTGCGCGCACTCTCTCTTTAGCGTCGTGCTATTCTGGTCGTACGCCCTTTAGTGCCGCGCTCTTCGGTCGTGCGCCACTTGGCCCAGTGCCACTTGCCGTGCGCCATCTCGCGCTTTTGGCTGAGTGCCACCTAGCGTCGCGCCATTCTAGTCGCGCGCTCTTTAGTGCTGCGCTCCTTAGCAAGCCACCCCGTGCTTCTGGCCGAGGGCCAACTAGCGTCGTTCGCTCTTTAGTGCCACGCCCTTCGGTCGTGCGCCACTTGCCGCGCGCCACCCCGTGCTTCTCGTCGAGCGCCACCTAGAGCGCGTCGTGCGCAATTCTCGTCGCGCGCGCCAATTGTCATGCGCCTAATGACCAGTGTATCTCCATGCTTGTTCTCTTATAATTTTTTGTTATATGCATGTACCATGTACTTGGTCTATCTTGTAACGACCCGACTTGACTACTGTCCACCATGAAACCAGTAACTTGAGCATGACAATACTTGACTGTAACCAGAACCTGACTTGAACACGACATGATAATACAATTTTCGACTTGATAACTTGTTAATACTACGCATATGATAGAACTTGCGCTTGATGAGATTTGAACTGAATATTAACTTGACTTGAACATGATCACGTCTTGATAAAATCTTGATAGTGGCCTGTAAAACCTGTAGTTCGTATTACGTATCTTGGAATACGTGTACGTATTTTATTTTGTATTGCATATCTCTTGGCTTGGCTCGGTTTATTTTGGGTTGGTTCGGCTAGGCTTGGGTTGCCTTGGTTCATCATGAACCAAAAGGTGAACCCTCCTACCTACCACCACCCTCCTTTATTAATCCATTCCTTCATTCTCTCTCTTCATTATTCTTCTTCTCCACATTTACTTCTTCAACCACCAGGAGGGAGAGAGAGGGAGAGCTTAGGCAAGTGCGAACTTGCTTCATGATGGATCTCATGTTTTATTGTTCCATTCTCTTTCTTACTAGATTCTAAGCCTCTTTAGAACTGGAAGTTTTCGGTTTTGATGGTTATATTTTTGTAGATCTAAGTTTTAAGTTCCTTCTTGTTTAGTTTTCTTGGTTTTGATCTCTAAAACTTGGTTATTTTTAAAAACTAATAGTTCTATGTTGTAGAGAATTCAATTTCATTCAGTTTTGGCTTTTGTTTCGCTTGATTTCGACTCCGGATGAGTAAGTTATGGCCATTACAAGTTTTCAGAACTTTCATGGCTGAACTTGCTGTTTGGGGACGATGAATCCCATGCGCCGGAAACCTCATGCGCCCGGGAGGCCATGCGCCGGGAGGCCATGCGCCGTGAAGTTCCTGCAACGCATTCCTTAACTCCGAGCGTGTCATGCGCGTAGGTTTCTTGCGCGCATGTATTGAAGACGCAACGTGAGTTTCTCATGCGCCGATTGGTGCAGGAATCCCATGCGCCGATTGCGCAGGAATCTCATGCGCCGATTTGTGCAGGAATCCCATGCGCCGATTTGTGCAGGAATCCCATGCGCCGATTCGTGCATGAATCTCATGCGCCGATTTGTGCAGGAATCCCATGCGCCGATTTGTGCAGGAATCCCATGCGCCGATTGCGCAGGAATCTCATGCGCCGATTGGTGCAGGAATCCCATGCGCCGATTGCGCAGGAATCTCATGTACCAATTTATGCAGGAATCCCATGCGCCGATTGGTGCAGAAATCCCATGCGCCGATTGCGCAGGAATCTCATGCGCCGATTTGTGCAGGAATCCCATGCGCCGATTTGTGCAGGAATCCCATGCGCCGATTCGTGCAGGAATCTCATGCGCCGATTTGTGCAGGAATCCCATGCGCCGATTGCGCAGGAATCTCATGCGCCGATTTGTGCAGGAATCCCATGCGCCGATTCGTGCAGGAATCTCATGTGCCGATTCGTGCAGGAATCTCATGCGCCGATTTGTGCAGGAATCCCATGCGCCGATTTGTGCAGGAATCCCATGCGCCGATTGCGCAGGAATCTCATGCGCCGATTTGTGCAGAAATCCCATGCGCCGATTCGTGCAGGAATCTCATGCGCCGATTTGTGCAGGAATCCCATGCGCCGATTTGTGCAGGAATCCCATGCGCCGATTCGTGCAGGAATCCCATGCGCCGATTGTATAGGAATTTACTGTTTTTGCCTGTTTAAGTTGTTTTGTAGCTAGAATCTTGAAAAACTCAAAACATAAAAGTTGTAGATCTTTTCCTTGGCTTCAAGAATATGTTATTAGTTATTTTATACAATCTTTCTCATTCATGATAATGTAAGAATAGAACACGATAGTGGCCCGCGGTGGCGCACTCTTGACAAGTAAACTGATATGACAAGTATGAAAGGTCTGGACACCGTGGGCGATTGCATTTGTACAAATAAACCAGTACTGTCTTGCATCATGTCTAGGATGGGGATTCCTGAGTACCACGGTCAGGGGTACCTACTGAAATTGACTAAGGCTAATTAACTAGAATGATTCAGTAGTCATGAAGAGATTCCCAGCTACAGGCAATCCCGTTATCTGGGCGCATTAAGTGGACTCGTAGCCTACCGACGAGTAGGGCACATTTCTAGCACACGGTCACGTGTTGCATTCTTCATAACGGACATTCGACCCGGATAACCGGATGGTCTGCAGGGCTTGTGGCTATTAGGATAATCTCATTGCATCTTGCTAGTAACTAGGCCTGTGATAACCCTAGTTAGTTAAAAGTATCAAGCCGTACTCTTGATTGGCCGTGATTGATTGGATGAAGTTTATTCCAGCTTAGTCTTATCCTGATCCTGTACAAGATTGTATCATGACATGATTTCTTGTATCGATAAATGATGGGATACCAAGTTCTGTTCAGATGAAGGGTTACAACTCCGGTCTTTGTTTGGTTTAAGGGTTATAACTTGGCTATCTGAATAGTTCCATGGTTATCTTATCATATATCATCCTGCTTATTGTGCCCGCCTTAATAATAAAGATCAGGGGTCCAGTTCTGTTCAGGCGAAGGGTTACAACTCCGGTCCTTGTTTGGTTTAAGGGTTGTAACCTGGCTCCCGGAGCAGTTCTGTGTCCTATCTTCGTTTATTGTCTTATTGCAACCCCCTGTCATGCTCGTCATGTTTTACCTTTACTTCAATACCATGATTATTTATACTGGCCTTAACAATAAAGATCTGGGGTCCAATTCTGTTCAGGCGAAGGGTTATAACCCCGGTCCTTGTTTGGTTTAAGGGTTGTAACCTGGCTCCCGGAGCAGTTCTGTGTCCTCTCTTCGTTTATTGTCTTGTTACCTTATCAATATTAATTGAGGCGGGTTTCTATTCAGGCGAAGGATT
The DNA here is from genome assembly GCA_029216955.1 of Iris pallida. Lineage (NCBI taxonomy): Eukaryota > Viridiplantae > Streptophyta > Magnoliopsida > Asparagales > Iridaceae > Iris > Iris pallida. Next base: position 2,537,897 of record JANAVB010035619.1, read on the forward strand.
GCAACCCCGGTCCTTGTTTGGTTTAAGGGTTGTAGTCTGGCTACTTGAATGGTTTCTCCGTGTTCAATATATTATTGTTATCTCAGCTATTATCACTATCTTTTAATTACCTTTACTACTTATTTGTGATATGCTGGTTTTAGTTCCTAAGTGAAGCCTCCTTTGTGGCACTTGCTCTTTCTGGGGTCTGACCCAGCTGGTTTTGTGTGGCCAGATATCGGAGCAGCACCAGAGGATCTACCCACTATCCAGCCAGATGGTGACCACCAGGCGTAACCCTGGCAACGAGTGGGTTTCTTTTTGTCCTCCCACTTTATTGTAAAATTATTCTTTTGAGGCGTTTAGCCGGCGAGCACGTGTTAGCTCGATTGTACCTTACTTGCTGTCGGCCTACGGGCTGTAACATGATTGACAGATCCTAGGGTTGATCATGTATGACTGAACTCTTGCTAGTCCTGACATTTTGTACGAGTAGCTTCATGATCATCCAATATGTAATGTATGGGACGCCTTGCTATTATATATTTGGTGCTCTGACATCTTGTAACTACTATTACTTGCTTGTGATTGAGACAATAGGCTTGTTCACGACCATAGGAGACTGTTGGCTTGTAGTTAAACCCTCATGTATCTAGACAGCCGTGACCGTATAGCGAGGTGGGTTGCACTTCAATATACGTAGATGGCTATGTACGCCCCCGCTCTCCAGTATTCTAGTTCTGGGGCGTGACATGGTTTAAGTGGTGGCCCATGCAGGTCTTGTAAATCAAGATATGTGAGGGTTTATCGAATAGATGTCTCAATCAGTACTCACCCTTGATCTCTACTCGTATCCTCTTGATCCCTGAAAATCTTGACCTGATCACATGATTGTATCGTTGATCTGTCCTGGTCCTTCCTTATTGTTCCCTATGTCGTCTTCTTCAGCGGCATTGTTCCTGGACCTGTCGATCAGCCAGGCGGAGCACCTCCTGCGGACCAGCAGCAACCTGGTGATCAAGTCCAGCATTCAGGAGTAGCCTCCAGAGTTGTGCCCACCGAAGGAGAACCACCAATTCAGCCCGTCCAGCCTGCAGAGCCTGAGGATGGCACTTTGGTGGGTCTCATCAGGTCCTTATTAGCTTCCCAAGATCGTCGCGGAGATGTCTTGCACCAGGCGGTGGCAGATGCTTTGACCAGAGGAGGTCATCAGGGTAATAGCGCGGCCAACAGCTTCAAGCGCTTGAACCCTCCCTTCTTCGACGGCAGTGAAGATGCTATCGCTGCAGATGCATGGCTTGAGGACACAGAGGTGATTCTAGAAGCCGCCAGGACTCCAGTGAACGAGAAGGTGGCCGTAGTGCGCCTGCAGTTACTAGATCTTGCCCGCAGCTGGTGGGCAGCGCAGGCCGATGGATTAGTGGCCCCTATTTCATGGGCAGTATTCAGGGAGAGATTCCAGACCAAGTATTTTGATGCTGTAGCTCGGTATGATCTACAGACGAGGTTCACCAATCTGAAGCAGATGGGCAGGACGGTCGACGGATATGCGACCGAGTTTTTGAGGCTTAGTCGGTTTGCTCCCACCTTGGTAGCAACCGAGTTCGATAGAGCCCAGCAGTTCCAGCAGGGGCTCCATTTAGAGATCTTGTTGGCAGTGGAGCAGTTTGAGCATCAGACTTTTGATGCAGTATTGAGAGCAGCTAGGAGGTATGAGTATACCTCCCAGAGGATCGTGGATAGGACCGGAGGTCGGAAGCGATCTCACGGCCAGATGAATCAGTCATCAGCACCAGCCCCGGCGGCCAGGGCTTTGACTATTGGAGCTCCGAGGCGGGCGGCCTCAGCGACGTCGGTTCAACATTCAACCCCGACGCACCTTCAGCAGCAGAAGCAGAAGCAGTCTTCCGCAGTGGGATGTTCACACTGCGGGAAGCCAGGACATGTGGTATCAGAATGTCGCAGAGCACAGGGTTTGTGCTTGGTTTGTGGTGCTCCGGACCACAGGGTTGGGAACTGCCCGAACAGGGGGAGTTCGTCGGCCTTTTCTAGTCCTTCAGTTAGAGGACCAACACCAGTCCAGCAGCAGCAGCAGCAGCAGTACCCGTTTCCGAGGCCATTGCCGACGCAGGCCCAGGCGTTCCACCAGCAGAGGCCACAGCAGTATGCCTAAGCTCAAGCCCTGATCCAGAGCAGGCAAAGGAATTTTCAGCAGAGGGGACCCGCACACAGAGGACATGGTCAAGTGCTGGCTTTGACCATGGGAGAAGAAGGAATAGCACCAGGTGAGGTAGTGGCAGGTACTATTCTCGTCAACACCTTTCCAGCTTCAGTATTATTTGATTCTGGTGCCTCGTATTCATTTATGTCTGCACGATTTGCGACACGGGTAGGACTGGAGCCCGAGTCATTATCAGTAAGGCTCAATATACTTACTGGTAACGGACTTGTGGGAGTAGATAGAGTATTTTCCTCGTGTCGGATCGTAGTTAGCGGTAGAGAATTCCCCGCTAGATTGATAGAGTTTCCGATGGCCGATTATGATGTGGTCTTAGGGATGGATTGGTTGAGGGACCAGTATGCTAGGATAGACTGCCACATTGGCAGGGTTATTTTTAGCATTCCAGGCAAGCCAGAGTTTTCTTTCTCCCGAGGTGAAGTCGAACCTTCTCCTCCAGTGTTGCGGATGGCAGTAGCAGTAGTGCAGTTACCTCGGATAGTCGAAGAGTTTCCAGACGTTTTCCCAGAAGAGCTTCCAGGGATGCCGCCAGAGCGAGAGATCGAGTTTACCATCGACTTGATTCCCGGGACAGCCCCAGTATCAGAGAGAGTCTACAGGATGGCGCCGTCAGAGCTTGAGATATTGTACAAGATGATTGAAGAACTCAGAACCAAGGGATTCATTCGTGCTAGTGGATCGCCTTGGGGAGCCCCGATGCTTCTTGTGAAAAAGAAGGATGGTACGTCCAGATTATGTGTAGATTATCGTAGCTTGAACTCAGTAACAATCAAGAACAGATACTCTCTCCCGAGGATAGATGACTTGTTTGATCAACTCAAGGGGGCAGCAGTATTCTCGAAGATCGACTTACGGTCAGGATACCATCAGATCAGAGTCAGAGAGCAGGACATCCCAAAGACAGCGTTCAGATCGAGATATGGGCATTGGGAGTTCCTTGTGATGCCATTTGGAGCAACCAATGCGCCGGCAGTATTCATGGACCTCATGAATCGTATCTTCATGCCTTATTTGGATCAGTTCGTGATTGTGTTCCTAGACGACATCTTGGTCTACAGTAAGAGTGAGGCGGAGCATGAGCATCATCTCAGAATTGTCCTCCAGATTCTCAGAGAGCACCAGTTGTATGCCAAGTTTAGTAAATGCGAGTTCTGGCTCGATCGCATTTCGTACTTGGGCCATATCATCACCCGAGGAGGAGTAGAAGTGGATCCCCAGAAGATCGTGGCTATTGAGTCGTGGCCAGTGCCCAGCACAGTTGCAGAAGTTCGCAGTTTTCTTGGATTGGCCGGCTACTACCGGCGATTTATTTCAGACTTTGCTCGAATTTCAGCGCCATTGACCCAGTTGACCCACAAGGATGTGCAGTTTGCTTGGACAGCAGAATGTCAGGATTCTTTTGAGAAGTTGAAGCGAGGCTTGATGACGGCTCCTATTCTCACGCTTCCAGATGGGACCGGAGGATTTTCAGTATACTGTGATACTTCAGGCAGAGGTTTGGGATGTGTTCTGATGCAGCATGGGAAGGTAATAGCTTATGCGTCACGACAACTTCGTGATCATGAGAAGAATTACCCAACCCATGACTTAGAGCTGGCAGCTGTAGTGTTTGCACTTAAGTTGTGGAGACATTACCTGTATGGAGATAGGGTGGAGATTTTCACCGACCACAAGAGTCTGAAGTATGTTTTCACCCAGAAGGATCTCAACATGCGTCAGAGGAGATGGCTAGAGCTGCTTGTAGATTATGATGTCCACTTGCAGTATCATCCTGGGAAGGCCAATGTTGTTGCGGATGCATTGAGCAGGAGAGCCGGAGTTTATTTTCTGACAGCACAACCAGAGCTATTGGCTGATCTTCAGAAGATGGGTATAGAAGTTGTCCTCCCTTCCAGTGTGGCATTGATGGCCAGCATGCAAGTCCAGTCCACTATAGTCGAGAGGATCCGGATGGCGCAGTCAGCAGATTCTAAGCTTCAGCATCTCAGAGCAGAGTGTGAGGCAAGACGAAGACCAGAGTTATGCATTCATGAAGACGGTACACTTCGACATGGTAAGCGTCTTTGTGTACCCAGTGGAGATATCAGACAGGAGATCATGGCAGAGGCCCACAGTTCGCAGTATTCCATTCATCCCGGTGGCACGAAGATGTACCGTGATATTCGTCAGCACTTTTGGTGGAATGGCATGAAGAGGGAGATAGCCCGGTTTGTCTCTCGTTGTTTAGTCTGCCAGCAAGTTAAGGCTGAACATCAGAGACCAGCTGGACTACTTCAACCATTGCCGATTCCCGAGTGAAAATGGGAACATATAACCATGGACTTTGTGACTGGATTGCCTAGATCCTCGGCTGGCAGAGACGCTATTTGGGTTGTCATAGACAGGCTCACGAAGGTGGCTCACTTTCTTCCGTTCAGAGTTGGTCAGTCGACGGCTCAGCTAGCGGAGATGTATCTCCGGCAGATTTTCAGATTGCACGGTGTACCAGTCAGTATCACCTCGGACAGAGATTCCAGGTTTACGTCACACTTTTGGCGTAGCCTGCAAGAGAGTTTGGGAACTCGCCTCCAGTTCAGCTCCACTTATCATCCGCAGACTGATGGCCAGTCAGAACGTACGATCCAGACTCTTGAAGACATGTTGAGATCTTGTACGCTCGACTTCGGTGGATCGTAGGAAGATCACCTGCACCTGGTAGAGTTCTCGTACAACAATAGTTTCCAAGCCAGTATCCAGATGGCCCCGTTCGAGGCATTGTATGGCAGAAAGTGCCGATCTCCGCTAGCATGGGATGATATCGGAGAGAGGCAGATGCTCGGTCCAGAAATGATTGCTCAGACCGTTGAAGTGGTCAGAAAAGTCAGAGATCATCTTCGAGTTGCCCAAGATCGCCAGCGTCATTGGGCCGATTCCCATCGGCGACCCCTTGAATTCTCGGTCGGCGATCATGTATTCCTGAGGATTTCGCCTAACCGTGGCGTCATTCGTTTCGGCGTACGAGGAAACCTTAGTCCTAGGTATATAGGGCCATTCGACATTCTGGAGCGAGTAGGAGATGTATCATATCGTCTCGTTCTTCCACCATCGCTACGTGAGGTGCATGACGTGTTCCATGTATCTCAACTACGACGGTATATCCCAGACCCGAGCCACATCCTGGATCATTCGGAATTGGTTGTTGGTACCAGCCTTTCGTATGAGGAGAGGCCCGTGTCTATATTGGACCGAAGAGAGAAGACACTCAAGAACAAGACTATCAAGTTAGTCCGAGTTGCTTGGGGTCATCACTCTTTGGGTGAGTCGACGTGGGAGCGTGAGGATGATATCCGATCGCGATATCCCGACCTGTTTGACTCGTAAGGTATAATATCCTTCTTATGCCCTACACCTTCGATTCCTTGCTTACATGAATAAGTTGCTTGATTGATATAGCTTGCCGGTGATTAGTATAGCTTGTTCTTGTCCCTCTAGCCTCTTAATTAAATTCCGAGGACGGAATTCTTTTAAGGTGGGTAGAGTTGTAAAACCTGTAGTTCGTATTACGTATCTTGGAATACGTGTACGTATTTTATTTTGTATTGCATATCTCTTGGCTTGGCTCGGTTTATTTTGGGTTGGTTCGGCTAGGCTTGGGTTGCCTTGGTTCATCATGAACCAAAAGGTGAACCCTCCTACCTACCACCACCCTCCTTTATTAACCCATTCCTTCATTCTCTCTCTTCATTATTCTTCTTCTCCACATTTACTTCTTCAACCACCAGGAGGGAGAGAGAGGGAGAGCTTAGGCAAGTGCGAACTTGCTTCATGATGGATCTCATGTTTTATTGTTCCATTCTCTTCCTTACTAGATTCTAAGCCTCTTTAGAACTGAAAGTTTTCGGTTTTGATGGTTATATTTTTGTAGATCTAAGTTTTAAGTTCCTTCTTGTTTAGTTTTCTTGGTTTTGATCTCTAAAACTTGGTTATTTTTGAAAACTAATGGTTCTATGTTGTAGAGAATTCAATTTCATTCAGTTTTGGCTTTTGTTTCGCTTGATTTCGACTCCGGATGAGTAAGTTATGGCCATTACAAGTTTTCGGAACTTTCATGGCTGAACTTGCTGTTTGGGGACGATGAATCCCATGCGCCGGGAACCTCATGCGCCCGGGAGGCCATGCGCCGGGAGGCCATGCGCCGTGAAGTTCCGGCAACGCATTCCTTAACTCCGAGCGTGTCATGCGCGTAGGTTTCTTGCGCGCATGTATTGAAGACGCAACGTGAGTTTCTCATGCGCCGATTGGTGCAGGAATCCCATGCGCCGATTGTGCAGGAATCTCATGCGCCGATTTGTGCAGGAATCCCATGCGTCGATTTGTGCAGGAATCCCATGCGCCGATTCGTGTATGAATCTCATGCGCCGATTTGTGCAGGAATCCCATGCGCCGATTTGTGCAGGAATCCCATGCGCCAATTGCGCAGGAATCTCATGCGCCGATTGGTGCAGGAATCCCATGCACCGATTGCGCAGGAATCTCATGTGCCGATTTGTGCAGAAATCCCATGCGCCGATTGGTGCAGGAATCCCATGCGCCGATTGCGCAGGAATCTCGTGCGCCGATTTGTGCAGGAATCCCATGCGCCAATTTGTGCAGGAATCCCATACGCCGATTCGTGCAGGAATCTCATGCGCCGATTTGTGCAGGAATCCCATGCGCCGATTGCGCAGGAATCTCATGCGCCGATTTGTGCAGGAATCCCATGCGCCGATTCGTGCAGGAATCTCATGCGCCGATTCGTGCAGGAATCTCATGCGCCGATTTGTGCAGGAATCCCATGCGCCGATTTGTGCAGGAATCCCATGCGCCGATTGCGCAGGAATCTCATGTGCCGATTTGTGCAGGAATCCCATGCGCCGATTCGTGCAGGAATCTCATGCGCCGATTTGTGCAGGAATCCCATGCGCCGATTTGTGCAGGAATCCCATGCGCCGATTCGTGCAGGAATCCCATGCGCCGATTGTATAGGAATTTACTGTTTTTGCCTGTTTAAGTTGTTTTGTAGCTAGAATCTTGAAAAACTCAAAACATGAAAGTTGTAGATCTTTTCCTTGGCTTCAAGAATATGTTATTAGTTATTTTATACAATCTTTCTCATTCATGATAATGTAAGAATAGAATACGATAGTGGCCCACGGTGGTGCACTCTTGACAAGTAAACTGATATGATAAGTATGAAAGGTCTGGACACCGTGGGCGATTGCGTTTGTACAAATAAACCAGTACTGTCTTGCATCATGTCTAGGATGGGGATCCCTGAGTACCACGGTCAGGGGTACCTACTGAAATTGACTAAGGCTAATTAACTAGAATGATTCAGTAGTCATGAAGAGATTCCCAGCTACAGGCAATCCCGTTATCTGGGCGCATTAAGTGGACTTGTAGCCTACCGACGAGTAGGGCACATTTCTAGCACACGGTCACGTGTTGCATTCTTCATAACGGACATTCGACCCGGATAACCGGATGGTCTGCAGGGCTTGTGGCTGTTAGGATAATCTTATTGCATCTTGCTAGTAACTAGGCATGTGATAACCCTAGTTAGTTAAAAGTATCAAGCCGTACTCTTGATTGGCCGTGATTGATTGGATGAAGTTTATTCCAGCTTAGTCTTATCCTGATCCTGTACAAGATTGTATCATGACATGATTTCTTGTATCGATAAATGATGGGATACCAAGTTCTGTTCAGATGAAGGGTTACAACTCCGATCCTTGTTTGGTTTAAGGGTTGTAACTTGGCTATCTGAATAGTTCCATGGTTATCTTATCATATATCGTCCTGCTTATTGTGCCCGCCTTAATAATAAAGATCAGGGGTCCAGTTCTGTTCAGGCGAAGGGTTACAACCCCGGTCCTTGTTTGGTTTAAGGGTTGTAACCTGGCTCCCGGAGCAGTTCTGTGTCCTCTCTTCGTTTATTGTCTTATTGCAACCCCCTGTCATGCTCGTCATGTTTTACCTTTACTTCAATACCATGATTATTTATACTGGCCTTAACAATAAAGATTCCAGTTCTGTTCAGGCGAAGGGTTACAACCCCGGTCCTTGTTTGGTTTAAGGGATGTAACCTGGCTCCCGGAGCAGTTCTGTGTCCTCTCTTCGTTTATTGTCTTGTTACCTTATCAATATTAATTGAGGCGGGTTTCTATTCAGGCGAAGGATTGCAACCCCGGTCCTTGTTTGGTTTAAGGGTTGTAGTCTGGCTACTTGAATGGTTTCTCCGTGTTCAATATATTATTGTTATCTCAGCTATTATCACTATCTTTTAATTACCTTTACTACTTATTTGTGATATGCTGGTTTTAGTTCCTAAGTGAAGCCTCCTTTGTGGCACTTGCTCTTTCTGGGGTCTGACCCAGCTGGTTTTGTGTGGCCAGATATCGGAGCAGCACCAGAGGATCTACCCACTATCTAGCCAGATGGTGACCACCAGGCGTAACCCTGGCAACGAGTGGGTTTCTTTTTGTCCTCCCACTTTATTGTAAAATTATTCTTTTGAGGCGTTTAGCCGGCGAGCATGTGTTAGCTCGATTGTACCTTACTTACTGTCGGCCTACGGGCTGTAACATGATTGACAGATCCTAGGGTTGATCATGTATGACTGAACTCTTGCTAGTCCTGACATTTTGTACGACTAGCTTCATGATCATCCAATATGTAATGTATGGGACGCCTTGCTATTATATATTTGGTGCTCTGACATCTTGTAACTACTATTACTTGCTTGTGATTGAGACAATAGGCTTGTTCACGACCATAGGAGACTGTTGGCTTGTAGTTAAACCCTCATGTATCTAGACAGCCGTGACCGTATAGCGAGGTGGGTTGCACTTCAATATACGTAGCTGGCTATGTACGCCCCCGCTCTCCAGTATTCTGGTTCTGGGGCGTGACATGGCCCGTCGAGCGCAATCCTGACAAGTACTCTTGACATGAGAAGTAAACCTGACATGTATAATCTTGATTGCTGTTGCGACAACTACTCCTGTCTTGCTAGTGTAACTCTTGCCTTGACTCGGTGGATGATTGTGCCTATACAAGCTACTTGTCTCGTCTTCCATCATGTCTAGGACATGGATTTCTGGTTACCACGGTCAGGGATTCATAATGAATCTGACTAGGTTAATGACTAGATTGATTAAGTAGTTCATATAGGGAGATTTCCCAGTTACACGCGATCCCGTTATCCCGGCCACACCTATGGACTTGTAGCCAGCCAACGAGTAGGGCACATTTCCAGCACACTGTCATGCGTTGCACTTCTTGAATCATAAGTACTAAAGTACACCAGTAATTTTGTAACTCTTGTAACCCTGCCTGGATAACCTGGATAGTCTACAGGGCTTGTGACTAAGGGAACATCCCACTGCATCTTGTTAGCAACTAGGCATCTGACAACCCTAGTTAGCTAATTATACGTAGTACTTGATTGGCCGTGCATAAGCAATGGTCTCATGATTAACATAGGAATTATATTCTACCTCTTGTTTTCTTAATACAAGCTAGTATGTTCTTTAAAGCATATCTTTTATGTTATTTAATTATGTTCTTTTATCAGTTCTTTTATTTCGTTTATGCTGGTTTTAGTTCCTACGTGGAGCCCCCTTGTGGCTCTTGCTCTTTCTGGGGTCTGACCCAGCTGATTTTGTATGGCCAGATTTCGGAGTGATACCCGAGGATCTACCTGCCCTTCAGCCAGATGGTGAACACCAGGCGTAACCGTGGCAACGAGTGGGTTTTCTTATTTTGTACTCCCACTCTAATGTAACTTATTCTTTTGAGGCGTTTAGCCGCCGAGCACATATTAGCTCATGTTGAAACTTTATTTCTGTCTGTCTAAGGGCTGTAAAATGATTGACAAATCGTAGGGATGATCATGTATGACTTAACTCTTGCTAGTCTCGCATTTTGTATGACTAGCTTCATGATCATCTGAATATGTAATATTTGGGATGCCTTACTTTATATGTCTGATGATCTAACATCTTGTAACAATTATTTGCTTGCTTGAGATTGAGACACTAGGCTTGTTCTTGACCATAAATGTCACGATCCGTACCCGGATATTGGAATCCAATTTGCACAAAAATGCGTGCCGGAGCCAATGTGCGATAAATCTAACAAATTATATGTCAACGAGTCCAGAATGACGATACGAACTCAACGGTATATCCAAAATTAGATTTCGATGAGCCGATCTCAAAATGGTCCGTTGACCAGGACTTTGCAATTTCGATTTGTACGAAAATGCGTGCCGGAACCAAAGTCCACAAAATCTGGCAAAGTATATGTCAACGAGTCCAAAATAATGATATGAACTCAACAGTTTATCCGAAATTGGATTCCGATGAGCCGACCTCAAAATGGCCCGTTGACTCAGACTTTGGGGCCCGCCTTGCACCGAAATGCGTGTCGGGGCCCACGTCCTCTAAATCAAGCAAACTTTATATGAATTCATGCTAGAACGATGCCACAAGTCTACTGGTGGTGTCAAAAATTGAATCCGGAGTCCCGGGTTCAAAATTAGAATTTTACAAGTTGGAAATTACGAATTCGGACGGCCAACTTTGGCGTCAAATTCAACCAATAAAACAAGTCCACAATGAAATAAAACTTAAGGGACAGGAAGTGGGTTATACCAACTGTGCATAGAAACTAGTGGCACGCCAAACGTAGCTACGATGGCGGAGATACGAGTCGACAAAGTTGGCTCCACAAAACTGTCCAAAAATAACACAATTTAAATGGTCAACTTGGTGGCCGATTTTGACATAGCAAACGATGGAATTAACGGCTAAAATTTGACAGAGGTGAAGGGGTATATACCGAGATAGAGACAGAAGAAACGGATCGACGATCCAATGGCCAGATTTCTCGAAAAACGTGTACAAAGTTGATGTCTCGAAATATATATTCTGAAATTCGAAATCGTGCGTCACGGCAGGATTTCGTACGAAATGCACGAATCCCCCGTTTCTCTCGTCGGGGACTAAGTGAACATGCCGGAGGGCCTCGCCTAAGGTCGCCGCCCATGGGGGTCGCAGGGCCGACCGTGGTGGCCGCACGATGACAGTCAGAGAAAGAAGTTTTAGTTTCTGATATGGTGGAAGAAATTGTGCAAGAGTTAAGTCATACATGATCAACCCTCAAATTTGTCAATCATGTTACAGCCCTTAGGCAAATAGAAATTTAGTTTCAATATGAGCTAACACTTGCTCGATGGCTAAATACCTCAAAAGAATAATTTACAATAGAGTGGGAGGGCAAAATAAGAAACCCACTCGTTGCCAGGATTACGTGGTATTTACCATCTGGCTGGAAGGTAGATAGATCCTCGGGTGCTACTCCGAAATCTGGCAATACAAAACCAGCTGGGTCAGACCCCGGAAAGAGCAATTGCCACAAGGGAGGCTCCACGTAGGAACTAAAACCAGCATATAAAGAATATAAAAAACTAATAAAATAGCATAATTAAATAACATAAAATACATGCTTTAAAGAATATACTAGCTTGTATACAGAAATCAAGAGGTGGAATATAATACCCATGTTAATCATAAGACAATCATTCAGGCACGGCCAATCAAGTCCTACGGCTTGCTATCATTAGCTAACTAGGGTTATCACAGGCCTAGTTACTAACAAGATGCAGTTGAGATATTCCCGCAGTCACAAGTCCTGCAGACTATCCAGGTTATCCATACGAGGTTACAAGAGTTATCAAGAATAAAGAGAATTATTAAGTGACTTAGAGTGCAACACATGACAATATGCTGGAATTGTGCCCTACTCGTCGGTAGGCTACAAGTCCACTGGTGTGGCCGAAATAATGTGATCGCCTGTAACTGGGAAAATCTCTATATAAAATACTTCATCAATCTAGTTGTTGTCAGATTTAGTAAGAATTCCTGACCGTGGTAACCAGGAATCCATGTCCTAGACATGATACAAGATAGGACATGAAGCATTGTACAGGCACAATCAAGGAAATCAACCACGGTGTTAACACAAGAGTTACACTAGCAAGACAGGAATAACTGTCTCAACAGCAATCAAGATTATACATGTCATGTCAGGTTTACTTGTCATGTCAAGAGTACGCCTCAACGGGCCACTATCATGAATATCAAGGCGGGTTCATGTTATCATGTCCAAGTCAAGTCAAGTTCAATATTAGCAAGTCGTAAATATGCTCAAACTCTATCGTGCTCAATAATAATAAGTTATCGTACAGGGTAGCCGCAAGTTAGGCTAAGTACAAGATGCATGCATGGTCAAGACATTACACTAAGGACTCTATGAACAAGCATGGAGATATGGGACAAGGGGTATCATAGCAAGAACGGCGTCGGACAAATGGCGCTGGGCCAAATGATGCTGGGTGGCACTGGGCCAAACAATGCTGAGTGGCGCTGGGCCAAGAGATCTAGGTGGCGCACGGCAAGTGGCGCTGGGCCCAAATGATGCCTGGTGGCTCTGGGCCAAGTGGCGTTCGGCGCTAAGGTGGCGCTGGGCTAAGTGGCACGCGGCGCTAAGGGGAGCGTGCAACCGAGATGGCGCAGCGCTAAAGGGGTGCACGCAACTGAGATAGTGCGGCGCTAAGGAGCGCGCAACCGAGATGGCACGGCGCTAAGGATCGTGCGCAACCGAGATGGTACGGTGCTAAGGAGCACGCACAATCGAGATGGCACGGTACTAGGGAGCGCGCGCACACACTGTTCATCTTCTCCAACCAGCACAAAAATGCTTGGTTGAACCCATGAACTCCAAAGGCCATAAGTCCTTCAAAATAAGTCGAAGTCGAGACTTCCAAGGGTCGAAATTGTGTAGAATTGAATCTTCCCACAACATAGAACCATTAGATCTCGGAAATAACAAAGTCTAAGAGATCAAAACTAAAAAAGAAAAAACTATAAACTTACATCTATAAGAATCCATCCATCGAAACCAAAAATATTAAGTTCTAAAGAAGCTTAGAATCGTGAAAGGAAGAGAATAGAACAATAAAACTTGAGATACATCATGAATCAAGTTGCACTTGCCTAGGGTTTGGTAGGTGGGAGGAGTTATGGAGAAGAAGAAAGAAATAAATGAAAAGTTATGGAGGAGTAAGAGATGTTGGTTTTTATACCAAGCTATCCATCTCAACTCAAACCACGCCAAACCAAGCAAGGCTAAACCAAGTTTAACCAAGGGAAACCAAATCAAGTCAAGATTAAACCAAGACTAGACTAAACAAGACAAGTCTAACTACGGTTCACCTGACATATGTCAGAAATCTGTATACGTATACTAAAAATATATATAACGGAAAACGGGGATGACAACTCTACCCTCCTTAAAAGAATTCTGTCATCGAAATTTAATCAAGAGAGTAGATGTATCGGGCAAGCTATACTAATACTAGCAATCTATGACTAGCAGTTAATCAAATAATTATTCATGCAAGCAAAGATTAAAAGCATAAGGCTTAAGAAAGACATTATACATTATGAGTCAAACATGTGTAGATATCATGATCAAATATCATTCTCACGTTCCCAAGTTGACTCACCCAAAGAGTGATGAACCCAAGCAACACGGACTAAACTAATAGTCTTGTTCTTGAGTACCTTCTCTCTTCGGTCCAATATGGATGCAGGCCTTTTCTCATACGAAAGGTTGGTACCAACAAAAAATTCTGAATGATCAAGGATATGGCTCGGATCTAGAATGTACCATCGCAATTGGGATACATGGAATCCGTCATGTACCTCACATAATGACGATGGAAGAGTGAGACGATAGGATGCATCACCTACTCGCTCGAGAATATCAAACGACCCTATATACCTAGGACTAAGCTTTTCCCGTATACCGAATCAAATGACGCCACGGATAGGCGAGATCCTTAGGAATACGTGGTCATCGATGGAAAACTTAAGTAGACGTTGATGAGAATCGGCCTAATAGCGCTGACGATCTTGTGCAACTCGAAGATGATCTCCAACTTGTCTGACTACCTCGATAGTCTGAGTAACCATTTCTAGACCAAATATCTGCCTCTCGCCTACATCATCCCAGGCTAAAGGTGATATGCACTTCCTGCCGTACAATGTCTCAAAGGGTGCCATCTGGATACTGGCCTATAAACTGTTATTGTAGGAGAACTCCATTAGATGCAGGTGATCTTCCTACGAACCACCAAAGTCAAGTGTATAGGATCGTAACTCATCTTTAAGGGTTTGAATTGTGCGCTCTGACTGACCATCTGTCTGTGGATGATAAGCTGAACTAAACTTGAGACGAGTTTCTAAACTCTCTTGAAGACTCCGCCAAAAGTGCGATATAAATCTTGAATCCCTGTCGGACACGATGCTGACTGGCACTTCATACAATCTGACTATTTGTCTAAGGTGCATCTCTGTAAGCTGATCTGTCGATTGACCAATTCTGAAAGAAAGAAAATGAGCTACCTTCGTGAGCCGGTCAACTATAACCCATATTGTATTCCTTCCAACTGGGGATTTAGGTAACCCAGTTACAAAATCCATGGTAATATATTCCTATTTCCATTTTGGGATCGATAAAGGTTGAAGAAGTCCAGCTGGTCGCTGATGTTCAGCTTTAACTTGTTGGCAAACAAAACAACGAGAAACGAACCGAGCTATCTTCCTCTTCATGCCATTCCACTAGAAATACTGATGGATATCACGATACATCTTCGTACTACTAGGATGAATTGAATACTTCGAACTGTGAGCTTCTGCCATGATCTCTTGTCTGATGTCACCACTGGGTACACAAAGATGCCCTCTACGCCGAAGTGTGCCATCTTCGTGAATGTATAACTCTGTACTTCTTCCCGCTTCACATTCTCTCCTAAGCCGCTGAAGCTTAGAATCCGTTGATTGTGCTATCTTGATTCACTCTACTATGCGGAAATGAACTTGCATACAGGCCATCAATGCCACATTGGTAGAAAGAACTATCTTTATACCCATCTTCCGAAGATCTGCTAATAACTTGGATTGTGCTGTTAAGAAATAAGTTCGTGCTCTTCTGTTCAACGTATCTGCAACTACGTTGGCCTTTCCAGGATGATACTGCAGGTTGATGTCATAATCTACCAATAGCTGTAGCCACCTCCTCTGACGCATGTTAAGATCCTTCCGGGTAAACACATACTTAAGACTCATGTGGTCGATGAAAATCTCTACTCGATCTCCATACAAGTAATGCCTCCAAAGCTTAAGTGCAAAAACTACCGCTACTAACTCCAAGTCATGGGTTGGGTAATTCCTCTCATGATCACGAAGCTGACGTGATGCATACGCTACTACCTTGCCATGCTGCATTAAGACACATCCCAATCCTCTGTCTGAAGCGTCATAGTAAATTGAGAATCCTCCAGTCCCATTTGGAAGTGTGAGAATGGGTGTCATCATCAATCCTTGCTTCAACTTCTCGAATGAACTCTGACACTCTGCTGTCCAAGCAAACTGCACATCCTTGCAGGTCAACTGCGTCAATGGCGCTGAAATTCTAGCAAAGTCTGATACAAATTACCAATAATAGCCTGCCAATCCTAAAAAACTGTGAACCTCTGCGACGGTGTTGGGTACTGGCCATGTCTCTATAGCTACTATCTTCTGGGGGTCAACTTCCACTCCACCTCTGGTGATGATATGACCCAAGTACGAAATATGATCAAGCCAAAATTTACACTTGCTGAACTTGACGTACAACAGTTGCTCTCTGAGAATCTGAAGGACTACTCGGAGATGCTGCTCATGCTCTGCTTCACTCTTGCTATAGACCAAGATATTGTCTATAAACACTATCACAAACTGATCCAAATAAGACATGAATATCCGATTCATGAGATCCATTAATACTGCTGGCACATTGGTTACCCCGAATGGCATAACGAGAAACTCCTAATGCCCATTTCTAGATCTGAATGCCGTCTTCGGGATGTCTTACTCTCTGACTCTGATCTGATGGTACCCCAATCGTAAGTCAATCTTCGAGAATACTGCAGCTCCACTGAGTTGATCGAATAAATCATCTATCCTTGGTATGGGATATCTGTTCTTGATTGTTATATAATTTAAGGTATGATAATTAATACATATTCTTGATGTACCATCCTTCTTTTTCACAAGAAGCATCAAGGCTCCTCAAGGTGATCCACTAGCACAAATGAATCCCTTGGTCCTGAGTTCTTCAATCATGTTGTATAGGATCTCTAATTCTGATGGTGCCATTATGTAGACTCTCTATGATACTGGTATCGTCCTTAGTATCAAATTAATGGTGAACTCTATCTCTCTCTCTCTCTCTGGCGGCATGCTTGGAAGCTCTTCAGAAAATACGTAAAAAAAATTTCTACTACCCTGGGAAACTGAACTGCTTCTGCTACTGCCATCCGCAAGACTGGTGGAGAAGGTTCTACTTCGCCTCTGGAAAATGAAAACTCTTTTTCGTCAAAAATACCAAAAATAATCTTGCCAATATGACAATCTATTCTTGCGTATTGATCCTTCAACCAATCCATTCCTAGGACGACATCATAGTCGGTCATCGGAAATTCTATCAACCTAGCGAGAAACTCTCTGCCGCTAACTATGATTCGACACGAAGCCAAGACTCTATCTACTCCCACAAGACCATTACCAATAAGTATATTGAGTCTTACTGATAATAACTCTAGCTCCAGTCTTATCCGAGTTGCGAATCGTGCAGACATAAATGAATGTGATGCACCCGAATCAAATAATACTGATGCTGAAAAAGAGTTGACGAAAATGGTACCTACCACCACCTCACCTAATACTAATTCTTCAGCCACGGTCAAAGCCATAGCTTGACCCTGTTCTCTTGGTGCTGGTCCCCTCTGCTGGTGATCTCTCTGTTGGTTCTGAATCTGAGCTTGGGTCTGAACATTTTGTTGCGGCCTCTGCTGCTGGAAGGCCTGTGCCTAAGGCGGCAATGGCCTCGACGGCTGGTACTGCTACTGCTGTACTGGTACTGGTCCCCTAACTGATGGACTGGTTAGGGTTGACGAAGATGAACTGGCTCTATGCGGGCAGCACCTATCATGTAGTCTGGTGCCCCACAAGCCATGCACAACCCATGTGCTCTGTGACACTCTGAAACCACGTATCCAGGCTTCCCACAATGAGAGCAGCCTATTACGGAAGATTACTTCTGCTTCTGTTATTAAGGGTACGTCGGAGTCGAATGCTGAACCGATGAAACTGTGGCCGCCCTCCTAGGAGCTCAAATAATCAACGACCTAGCTGCCGGGGCTGGGGCTGATGACTGAGACAACTGACCATGAAGCCTCTTCCGTCCTCCAGTTCAATCTACTATCCTCTGGGAGGTATATTCATGCCGCCTTGCAGCTTACAAAACTGTATCAAATGTCTAGTGCTCAAACTGCTCCACCGCTAGAATAATCTCTAGGTGGAGTCCCTGCTAAAATTGCTGCGCTCAGTCCAATTCAGTCGCCCCCAAGGTGGGAGCAAACCGACTAAGCCTAAAAAACTTGGCCGTATATCCATCGACGTCCTTCCCATCTGCTTGAGATTGCTGAATCTGGTCTGCAGATCATACCGAGCTACTGCATTAAAATACTTCGTTTGAAATTTGTCACTGAATACCGCTCACAGGACAGGCGTCACCAAACCAACTGCTAGCATCGCCCACCAGCTGCGGGCAAAGTCCAATAACTGCAGACACACAACGGCCACCTTTTTTTCCTCTGGAAATCCAAGCTGCCTCAAGAATAATATCTATATCTTATAGTTAAGCATCGGCAGCAATAGCATCTTCACTGTCATCAAAGAAAGGAGGGTTCAGGCGCTTGAAGCTGTTAGCCGCATTGTTTCTTTGATAGCCAACTCTGCCTACATAATCTTATATTGTCTGTTGTAGGACATCATCCCGACGGTCTTGTAAGGCAAACAAGTCCCGGATGAGCCCCATCAGGGTTCTATTGTCAGGCTCTTCAGGCGGTACTGGTTGAACTAGTGGCTCTGGATCCCCGAAATGCATGACTCGGAATGC
The DNA here is from genome assembly GCA_029216955.1 of Iris pallida. Lineage (NCBI taxonomy): Eukaryota > Viridiplantae > Streptophyta > Magnoliopsida > Asparagales > Iridaceae > Iris > Iris pallida. The sequence continues at coordinate 2,556,204 of JANAVB010035619.1, forward strand.
TGCTCTAGAGTGCTGGGCTTGGTCCCCAGGTTGCTGCTGGTTCACTTGTTGCTTGTTCTCTGAGGGTGCTCTACTCGGTTGATCGGTAGGACCAGGAACAATGCCACTGAAGAAAATGACATGAGGAATAATAAGGAAGGACCAAGATAGATCAAGGATAAAGCACCTTATCATGTCAAAATTCAGGAAGATTAGAAAGCACGATTAGAGATCAAGGGCGAATGCTGATTGAAACATCTATTCAGTAAAACCCTTACACATCTTGGTTTACAAGACCTGCATGGGCCACCACTTAAACTGTGTCACGCCCTGGAACCAGAATATTGGAGAGCGGGAGACAGACACAGCCAGCTACGTACATTGAAGTGAAACCACCTCGTAATACGGTCACGACGGTCTAGATGCATGAGGGTTTATCTACAAGCTATCAGTCTCTTATGGTCAAGAACAAACCTAGTGTCTCAATCTCAAGCAATCAAGTAAATATTACAAGATATTAGATCATCATACATACAAAGTAAGGCATCCCAAACATTACATATTCAGATGATCATGAAGCTAGTCATACAAAATATGAAAACTAGCAAGAGTGAAGTCATACATGATCAACTTTAAGATTTGTCAATCATGTTACAGCTCTTAGGCAAACAGAAATTTAGTTTCAACACGTGTAGCTCCCCTTCCCAAAAATTTTAAAATATTTTTATTTTATTTAAATGGTAATTTTAGATTATTATAAATAATTATTTAGTTAATTATTACGGTAGATGATTTAAGTCATGGTTAGGAAATTGAGTACAAGGTGACTAAAAATTATGGCACAGATAGTGCAGTGGCGTGCTTTGACTAGTGTATTAGCACTGGTAGGAAAAGCCGAGCCATAGGATTGTTCTAACTAGGAAAACTAGGCCAAGTTGCGACTTAACCCTATAGGACGTTTTAATTATTTATTAATTAGGTTATTGAATTTTAGGAAACCCGGTGGTACTAAACTAGTCGAACCGGACCAGAACTGAGCCCAAGCCCATGTAGTCATACAGCACGACCAGCGTTGTCCATGTAGATATATATATGTGTATATATAATTGTAGCTTATTTTATAATACAGGAAGTATTTTCTGTTAACGGGATATAAATATAATATGCACAATATTTTCCATTTTGATTCTACCTACTTTGAGAAAATATAACATATAATTTCCTTAACTACCTTTGTGCAATATGGTATTGGACTACATATATATATATATATATATATATATATATATATATATATATATATATATATATATATATATATATATATAGATGTCTACTGGTATATATTATTATCTTCCAAAAATTTTAGTGTTACATTTCATCCTATACATTATTACTTATTTATTCATTTATTTATTTAATTAACATAGAATTTATTTGCCTTCCATATATTTATGTTCCTTCTATATATATTTATTTGCCTTCTACATAAATCTATTTATTCATTATTATTTAATAATGTATATAAATATATACATGTTATTTATATACATGGGCGTAAATGTGTATATATATAAATATATATATATATATATATATATATATATATATATATATATATATATATATATATATATATATATATATATATATATATATATATATATATATATATATATATATTACCATGTATACATGTATATGTATATTTTTTTGTATACATGTATGTGTATATATATATATATATATATATATATATATATATATATTATATATATATATATATATATATATATATATATATATATATATATATATATATATATATATATATATATATATATATATATAACATGTGTGTATGTGTATATATAAATATATTATATAGGTGTGTATTTGTATGTATATATAAATACATTATATAAATGTGTGTATTTGTATGTATATATAAATACATTATATAAATGTGTGTAGTTGTATGTATATATAAATATATTATATAAATGTGTGTATTTGTATGTATATATAAATATATTATATAAATGTGTGTATTTGTATGTATATATAAATATATTACAAATATGTGTATATTTTTTTTTTTTTTACAAATATGTGTATATATAATATATATATATATATATATATATATATATATATATATATATATATATATATATATATATATATGAATATATTTATGTATTTAATTGTTGCTAAGAAAAAGGAAAAAGAAATAGTAAAAGAAGAATAAAGCAACAGAAGCAGCAATCCCAGCCAGGCCCTCAGCCGGGCCTAGCAGCCTAGCCCAGCCCACCCGGATGCAAACTAACTCCTACGAATACATAAAGCAGTAGCAACCCGCACACTCTCAGCCCGACCCGGCCGAGCGTCCAAGAACCTCCCCCCGACTCTACTTAATACACGCAAAACAGAGGAGCGAAACCCTAGACTAAACTCGCCAACACCGCCACCCCACAACCTCGACCTCGAGGGCGGTCCCAGCGCCGCCGCGAGGCTGCCGCCGGCACGGCAAGGCTAGAGCAGGCCGCGCGCAAAGCCGAACTGGTAGCAGCACAGCCGCAGCAGGGGTGCATCATTCGTCGCGAGAATTCTTCGCACCTGCTCAGCTATTCCCCGAACCGCTTCTTCAGGTATGAACCCCATATATACACCTTCAAACCCATTAGATAAGTTTGAATGAAAACGAGTAGGAATCGACCTAAAAATCGACGTAAAGTCAAGTAAAAATCGTCTCAAAAATAGGGAACTGAGACAGTTGAAACCCAATATTGGAAGGTTGTTTTTCTCCGATCTATTACACCAAATTATCGTTTTCTTTTTCTGATGTATAGACTATATAACCGAGATTAGGACCCAGCAATTAGTTTTAATTATTCTGTATCTAGTTTCCAGATAAATCAGCGAAAAATAGTTTTAAAAACTAGAAAAACTTACAAAACCCCTTCGATACGACGTGGTCGCAAACTGAAAGCATCGAAAGGTGCGTAATGGCTTCGTGGATGTGTGGGCTTTGACAGAATTCAAATTGGTCACGTGTGCGCGACAAATTCGATGCGTATCCGTCGAAATTTACCGTATCGACCTCTGTGCAAATTTCCTAATTACTTTGTGCACGTTCGTCAGATCAAGACGAAACTTGCGTCAACTGGACCGTATCATTTTTCTGGTCCTGTATGCCAAGTTTGGTCCAATTCTGAGATAGTTGATCAGATCGCCGTTTTACGGGCCCCACGATCCGACTCAACGGATGATTTTGTGCACGGCCTGCCGGAATCCAAATTTGGACATACGGTTGGGTTCGTATTGGAAAACTGGACCTGTAGACATATAGTTTGATGACTTTAGGGATCGTTGACTCTGGCACGCTTTCCGGTGCAAAGCGGGTCCAACGGCGGACACCGTTTGACCCAAAATTACCGTTTTGCCCCTGTGTCCAGAATTGGACTTAAGGACAGGCAATTTTAGCTAATTTGACTATTCTGAGAACGTTGGTAATGTTTATTTCAGCATCCGAAGACTTTTTGCATGTGTTAACTTTATTGACTCATCTGATGTGGTAGTACTATCGGTTTCACCAGCTAAGGACCTCAGGCAAGTGCACTTTCTGATTGCTTTCAATTCATAGTAGGCTTTTTATTTCATGTTTATACATATGTCTTGCTCCTTGTTGACACGCTCGTCACACGGAGTAGTCGGAAGGAGAAATATCTTAGTAGACAAGTGGACTACCCAGAACTATCCCAATATGTCTAATCTTGACTGATAGCAGTTGCACACGACACATGCAGGGTGCCATATTTACCCCCTAGCCGTTCACATATTGAAAATGATATTTCAAACAACATAGATAGTTGTCTTTTATTTGTTTTCCTTGTCTTCTTCACAACTTGTCATGTCATCAGTTTAGTTTCTAGTTTTCATCTCTCAAATATTATTTTCTTGTCTTGTTAATTCTATTATGTTTTCGCATTATCATCGGTTTGTGTACTTGTTCTATTCTTGACTGGAAATCAATATTTTTCAGGTTAGCTGTGGCTTCTTTAGCATTGGGAGATTCGGTGTACTTGCAGACAAAAATCTAGAAATAGATAGCGGTTGTATCATTTTTAGAACTTTATATTTTCTTTAAATATAAATGTTGTAAATGTTGTAATAAATCTTAGAAATGTGAATGAGCAGCAAATGTTATATTTTGTGATTTTGAGCATCTTGGCCGTGACAACGTTCTACCGTCGACTCTGCGGCATAGGCTGGCTTGGACACGTCTCGTATCCGAAAAGCGGGTGCGGGTCGTGACAAGTTTTTGTGGTGGCCCATGCAGGTCAATTTTCATAAATTGTGCGAACTCGTGGTGGTACCCTATTAGTCGTACTACTGCGAGCCTGCGACTAGGAAATGCTCATTCACAATTAGGATTGAAATGATTTAGGAGGATAACTAGGATAAGGGTCCCTTATTAATTTGACAAATTGGGTAGTTAAGATTGTCTAACAGGCCACACAATTTAGGTACAGAATTTTTAATTTAGAGAGCTTGCCAGATCTCTATAGATACACTATTACTTTTGACATGCCGATATGATCCAATGTGGGTATACTACTCACTTGGTTAGTTAGGCTTTCCTAGAATTAAGGATATAATCTTGATAACATGTTCAATTTTTTTTTGCTCTATTAGATATAAACATCACATCATGAGTTAGAGTTGCATATTTTAAATTCTATTTTGCTGTAAGGAATTGGTTTATAATTTCTGATTCTGCTATTCATAGACGAATCTCGAGTTAGATTTGATTCAAAGTTTTTCCTCAACCATTTGATATATATATGAGATAAAGATTATGATGTTCTTACTTTCCTTGTCTTCAGTTATTTCCTTCCCGATCAATCTTTTACTTTAAAGGATTGAGACTTATAGGCAGATGTTTACACTTTCTATCATAGCCAACTAGTTTGAATCTCTAGCAGCCCTTGAAGTTCTTAGGAATATAGTTGGAATAATTTAACGACTGCGATGGCCAGCCAGCAGCGCACTGGCGAGACACGACCCATAGAATTGAAATTATTTCAAGGAATCATAGGTATAGAACATTGCTAAAACTATGTCGTCGTTGACCTCTTTAGATCTTAGATACCACTGTGTCTATATAAGGTAGAGTATCTGATAGCCTATCATATTTGAATCACTGAACCAAGGGTTGCCGCAGCCAGAGTATACGGGCGAGGCATAATTCTTGGTGAAATAATTTCAGGCGTGATTACAAGTTTAGGATACTATAGAGGATAGGAAAATGCCCTGTATGTCCCCTAAGATCCAAGGCCTTAAGGATAAGAAGATAGTAGGACGGCTATATAAGCAAGAACACCAGGTAAGGTTTTGATTCTCTCAAAACTCGAACTACTTGTGCCTCCTTCCAAAAATCTTACCTATTTGTATTTTGACTATCTTGACCAATGCTACTATTACAGCCTAGTTTTGCAAGCTTACTCCTTTATCGAGCTTGATTCAAGACATATGTTTATTAGGGACGCCTACTAACATATTGTCTAATCAGAATCAGTGTATTATGGTCTGATCAACCATGATGCATTTGGTTCGCTCTTTATTTAATTACCCTACATGGATTGAGATATCGAGGTATCTAGGATCTCATCCGCGACTGTATTGACAATTCCTCTTGAATTATACATTCGCCTTTGAATCACGTAATTGTATTCAGTGACATCTTCCTTGAACTCTTTATTGTTTTTATCTTTCACTGATTTGGAAAGACGAAAGCTCGTAATTGATAGATAGATACAGAGTATCCCCCATGACTATGATAGTTGTATACGCAAGTGTAGCTACCATCGGCCAGCCCTGTGACTGGAACCCTGCCTCGAGTTACTCGTCCTCCCTTCGACCCTAAACCTACTATCATGATCTTCCAGTCATTGGAGTCCAAGAATGATTAGGATCTTTTACTTGATCAAATGCCAACCTAGGAGACTATTTATTCTCAAAAAACTAATTGTTGTGAGCCCTAATTATTTGCTTGAAGCTTGCTTTAACTAGCAACCCTTAAGCCTTAATCCAATCTTTCCTCGACCAAAGCCCGCAGTTTAGACATGAGAGGAATAGACAAAAACATAAGCAGTTACCATGACTATAATAAACACCCATTTCGAGATTAGAGATCCAACAGGTATTATTCTAGTTATACAAATTTATTTTTAAGACGTGACTTAGTATTGGAATACCGCAGTCACTAGCTTAGCCAATACCATTGCTTAAATACCTTGTCATATTATGATCTACCGGTTATCAACAGCAATACATGATCACTACAGCCCATACCACTAGAACCCTTATGACAATAGTCTAGCAGGTTTGACACAAATAGAAATTTACGACTCAGTTGTTAGAAATCTTTTCATATGATGTGCCTTAGAATTGGTTACCCCGTCGATAACTCTTGTATATTGTGGACGAGTAGGTCATTCTATTTTATCGACCATATGTTATTGTACACACTCGTTTTCTATTTATTGAAAAACGTCCCTTGGCTTGACTTATATCTACCGTATCCCGTTACGCCGTGCCTTATTCTTCATTAACAAGAGTCGAGGTACAATATCCGGACTTTGGAATTCTTCTAGCCTTATTATTCCTAAAACCATACCCTAGCTTCTAAGGTGGGTAGACCGTAAGCCTTCTAAAATTTTTGGATATACAAGGATTTTCGATTGATTAGAATAATTTCTATAGGCTGATAATTAGTGCCCATGGACTCCCACTTCCCATTTAGATCATTTTATGTCCCCGGCCGTGTCATTAATATTCGGAGCACGAGACCAGCTGTTACCTTCCAACAAATTTCATATATAAGATCTTGACGAGTCCACCTTCATCTAGGTATATCGTGTCCCGCTCAAACCATCCCCTTTATACTCTATTTTTGCGGTACGACTTTCGGGTCCAAAGGGACTAGCTATAACCCTTACCATAATGCCGGTATACTTTCCGACTTCCATTAGAGCCTCAACCTCGACTCAATTCCTTCGACCCATTATAAGGTTGCGATCTACTCGAAGCCCACTACGCACATGCCACTAGTATGCCACCCAATTGAGACCTCATGTGCTACTTAAACATAAAAGTCACTAAAGGCGCTTTTTGGGCTTTATGAACCTAGCTAACCAACATGACGGACAACTAGCTCAACCCCTTAGGTAGAAACCTATTATAGGATACCCTAGCCTAATCGAAATAGTTCTATCTCGGGACCTTATCTAGTCAATATAGAATGAAATCCAAGGTTCATCCAACCAACGAGTGATGTCCAAATAGGAAATCCATTAAGATCCAGTAAAATCCATCCATACATACCATCATATTTGGACTATAAAATCAAACTATTTGAAATAGGTTCCTATACCTATGATGTAGTCTCCACCTCTTAGGATGCGAAGTCATTCATAACCCTTATTTCGTCTACCTGGAAGTCGCGATACAATCTTGCATTGCATTTATATTCCTTGCTCGTGTGTTTGAATAACCACAAAAAAGATCACAATCTTGATTTCTCAAATTCCATTCCATTATGGAACCTTCTTTAGAATTTCGAGAGCTGAACTTTTGTATTGCACGGATTGCAAGCCCCTCTAAGAAACGAAGAGTTCTTCGATTTAGCAAGTGACTAGACTAGAGTAGCCCAATCTAGCAAATAAGTCAAAGGTTCATAAGCTCCCTTTCTACCTGCATCATTGGATACTCTACCGCTCTTGAGACTTCATATTTGCTCCCGATTATTCTTCCTTATCTTCATGTCCTTCCTATTTCGGAGTGACGAACGATCATGCTTATTAGAGTTTATCAATATTTCTTAGCTACTTGTGTAAGTTTGTTGTTTGTTAAATTTTGGGTTGCTTGATAGATACGAGAGGATTACAGATGCCATATGCCCTAGATATCGGTTGGTAGGATTGTTAATAACTGGTTAGATAGTCATTAGGTTTTAATGACCTGTGTTTCGGGGGAGTAGTGTGACCAAAGGTGGATAGAAGTCCTAGAGGTTATATAATTACGAAATGGCTAGGAGGAGGTATAAATATTTTTGAGAAATTAAATTTGAGGAGATTGTGGTAATAGTGGATTTATTCTTTTTATTTTTATGTTTAAATTTTAGGCATGTTTATGAGTTAGAATTTCGAGGACGAAATTATTTTTAAGGTGGGTAAATTTGTAGCTCCCCTTTCCGAAAATTTTAAAATATTTTTATTTTATTTAAATGGTGATTTTAGATTATTATAAATAATTATTTAGTTAATTATTACAGTAGATAATTTTAGTCATGGTTAGGAAATTGAGTACAAGGTGACTAGAAATCATGGCACGGATAATGCAGTGGCGTGCTTTAACTAGTGTATTAGCCCTGGTACGAAAAGCCGAGCCATAGGATTGTTCTAACTAGGAAAACCAGGCCAAGTTGCGACTTAACCCCTATAGGATGTTTTAATTATTTATTAATTAGATTATTGAATTTTAGGAAACCAAGTTGTACTAAACTAGTCGAACTGGACCCGAACTAAGTCCAAGCCCATGTAGTCATGCAGCACGACCAACGGTGTCCATGTAGATATATAAATATGTGTATATATAATTGTATCTTATTTTATAATACAGGAAGTATTTTCTGTTAACGGGATATAAATATAATATGCACAATATTTTTCATTTTGATTCTACCTACTTTGAGAAAATATAACATATAATTTCCTTAGCTAACTTTGTGCAATATGGTATTGGACTATATATATATATATATATATATATATATATATATATATATATATATATATATATATATATATATATATATATATATATATATATATATTTTATAATACAGGAAGTATTTTCTGTTAACGGGATATATATTTATATATACATATATATATATATATATATATATATATATATATATATATATATATATATATATATATATATATACTGGTATATATTATTATCTTCCAAAACTTTTAGTGTTACATTTCATCTTATACATTATTACTTATTTATTCATTTATTTATTTAATTAACATAGAATTTATTTGCCTTCCATATATTTATGTGCCTTCTATATATATTTATTTGCCTTCTACATGAATCTATTTATTCATTATTATTTAATAATGTATATAAATATATACATGTATTTATATACATGGGTGTAAATGTGTATATAGATAATATATATATATATATATATTACCATGTATACATGTATGTGTATATATATATATATATATATATATATATATATATATATATATATATATATATATATATATATATATATATATATATATATATATATATATATATATATATATATATATATATATATATATATAAAATATATATATATATATTTTATATATATATATATATATATATATATAAAATATATATATATATTTTATATATATATATATATATTTTATATATATATATATATATATATATATATATATATATATATATATAATATAACATATGTGTATGTGTATATATAAATATATTATATAGGTGTGTATTTGTATGTATATATAAATACATTATATAAATGTGTGTAGTTGTATGTATATATAAATATTGGTCGCGTGTGCGCGACGAATTCGATATGTATCCGTCGAAATTTACCGTATCGACCTCTGTGTAAATTTCCTAATTACTTTCTGCATGTTCGTCAGATGGAGACGAAACTTGCACCAACAGGACCGTATCATTTTTTTGGTCCTGTGTGCCAAATTTGGTCCAATTCTGAGACAGTTGATCAGATCGCCGTTTTGCGGGCCCCACGATCGGACTCAACGGGTGATTTTGTGCACGGCCCGCCGAAATCCAACTCTGGACATACGGTTGGGTTCGTATCGAAAAACCAGACCTATAGACATATAGTTTGACGACTTTAGAGACTATTGACTCTGACACGCTTTCCGGTGTAAAGTGGGTCCAACGACGGACACTATTTTGATCCGAACATGTGTCACGACCCGCACCCAATATTTGAGCGTGAGCCGTGGGTACGTCCAGCCTACGCCACAGTATCGACGATAGAACGCTGTCTAGTCATCTCCATAATTTACAAATACAACCACGCAGTTTATATTCATTTTCACAAAGTAAACCAAATCACAGAAAGGCCAAATTAATATAATGAATTCTATAAATAGTTTGGAGAGATAGATAATGAATAATCTGACAAAACTCCAATATCAATCAAAATTTACTAAGTGTCACAATCTCCAAAGAAAAGCAATGTACTAGAGATCATCTACTAAACAACTCCTGAGTCTCAAATAGGAAATACATCTAAAGCCTCAGCTAAACAAGCTGTGAAAAATACTAAACAAAAACTACTAAAAGCCATCTGTAGCAGACAAATCTGCATAAGCAGCCTCCAGCTCGTCCTATGCACCAAAGTCTGGATCTGCAGTGTGCTCATAATACGTAGTACAAAAATCCTCTAACTCATCACCTAAAATATTGGTTATCCAGTCAGGATTGGAACAAGCACACAAACTGAAAAGCTATCTGCATCATAATAGATTTGACAATGCATGAATATAGCATATGTGAAATCAAACTAGAAGTAGGCTAATGATAGAGTATATCTAGAATGAAAGCATAAATCACAGGATGTAATTTGTCAACTGGAAAGAATGTAATAGCATAGTGACATATCAAATGGCGAAATATGAAGAGATAATAAAGACAACTATCTAAGTGTGTTGAAATATCCTTTTCGACATGTGAACGGCTAAAGGGTAAATACGGTACCCTGCACGTGTCGTGTGCAGCTGCTATCAGTCAAGATGAGACATATTGGGATAGAATAGGAAGTTCACACGTCTACTAAGATATTTTCCCGTCCCGACCAGTATACATGAGCCCAGACAAGTCACGAAGCACAATAATAAAAGTAAGACAAGAACATGATAAATGGGGTCCATGATACTACTTTGTGTGTCCATCGTGTCATCAAGCAGGGCATATGTATAATATGTACTGAACAGGACTATAAGAATTGGAAGCAAACAGAGAGTGCACTTGCCTGTAGTTCTGAGTTGGTGGTACGAAACAAGTGCTGAGTCAAATGTCAAATCAGAGTCCAACAGACCTATATTATGAATTTATATAATCAACACACAATTTAAGAGTATAAATAAGCCTATCTATCGATTTGTTAGGTTACTAGGTCATTTCCACCTTAGTTGGCTTCTAAGTTATGTAGGTTGGTAATCCTCTTTAGGTAAGACCTATCTATATTGTTTTTTTTCTCCAATGCATGTTTGGTACCCTTACTTACCACTCTTCATTAACCCTTACACAGGACACACTCCTATGATTTATAGCTACAGTTGGGTTTCCACACATGACTGACATCCTAAGTCTTATCCCACACAAAACCTTCTTAACTACCTACAACAATTCCCTTAACATTTACCCTGACTACAATGAAAATATTATAGAACACTTGTGTACATCAAAGTGAACACTTGTGTGCAATAAAGGTGATTCCCTGTACTCCTTGTGGCTCACAGGGATGAGTTTTCTGTCCTCTAAATATCTATATATCTATAATGTACATCAAGGTGAAACCCAGCATATAAGTGTATAGGTATGACCCAAACTGGACTGAAACAATTTTGGCCAGTGGGCAGAACATGGGGTAGTAGCCTGTTACAGATAACACTCAAGGGTGAAATGGTCCCAGGTTTTCAGGGCTGACACTTCATATCAGTGGATTGAACCCTATTACAAGGGACTTGGTGAGCTACACCAAGACTGGAGCCTGGGTGTTGTGCTTGAATAGGCAGGTGGGTGGATTTCAAGATTACAATACTATTATCAAGGCAATTTCCCTTCCCTGTTTACAGGTGTATACTCACTGCTCTGGTATCTGAGTAACCACATTATCCACTTGACTGAAAACACCATAATTTAAGGAATTGAGCTCACTAAATTCCCATTCTGTTTCATATAGGCATGGAGATGAAGGGTTAAACTCAGCTATGGTCCTACCCTCAGCTTCCTATTTTTCAGCTACTACCTGCACCTACTATTTAGACACCACCTTGAACTGATGCAAGAGTCTGCACATAAAGCACTTGGCAAATCCTAAAACGTGGATGATTGGTCATAAGGTGATGACTGACTAAGCATGTAGGCAGGTGATGAAAGGGTTAAGGTATTAGTACCATGGTATGGGTAGTTTTGTGTACTACTACATTTTGGTCCTGGCACCAAGTATCCTGTGGGACTGAAACCACATGGGTGGATTACAATTAAACAAACTAGGGCTGCCTAGAAGCTATAATAGTTAACAGGGTCAGCTATCAGGATTCAAAGTCTGATCATAGGTCCATATACAGATTGGTCAAAACAGTATGGACAAGATATCTAAGGAAAGTCTAAACAACCTGATGAAACTTATTTACAAAATGTAAACAAGTGTAATTGCAACTGACAGTAAAACTCGAGCACACTTCTAATAAAGATAATGGACAGCTACTACATGATACTTCAGGGCAAAAATCATATGTAGAGAACCCATGCTCTGTAGGAAATCCTTATGTGTAGGATTAGGCAATTGCAGAGCTATGTATCAAAATGGATATGCAGGTAATGCAATAGATAGCAGTGAAGGATCTGCTGTATGCAATTACAGTAAAGGTTTTATGAATACAGTATAACATGTGCAGTTGGCTGATTGATGATGCAGGGCATGAATGCAGGGAATGATGTTCAGTGAAGTGTTGTGAATGCATGAAGACAGTTGTGATGATTTGGAATTTATGGCTTAGCAGTTGACTATATTTGTTGGATCTGCGTGCAAACTCCAGGCAAGTATACCTTGCCTCCCTCTACAGTTCATTTCATGCTTATAGTTTTTCACGTTATTATTGTATTATCATAGATACTCTAGTTGTTATAGATTTTATATGATGCATTAGCTTTCTAGTTGATTTGATTTATCTAGATTCTATATACCGTGTTCACCAGTTTATAGTCTTGCTTGACTTGACAGTGTAGTTATACTGGACCTGACTGTGTCTTGACTGATTTATACCGTATCATCACATGTATCTTGACTGAGTCGTGTCTACAAGTATGTGTGATTGAACTGCTATTCCTGTATAGTTTTCACAACCTGCGAGTCCACACACGGGGCGAGGGTTATCTGTTTGCACTTGCGAGTCCACACACGGGGCGAGGATAACTTGTCTTGAAACTGACATGCGAGTCCACATCGGGGCGAGGGTTGGTATTCCATTGATCTCTTGTTCTTCCAGCAGTTCATTTATGCATAGTTGATCCCGTATCCGTGTTCATAGTTACCTGTCAGTAGCCACATGTCAGTCTTATATCTATTTTTTGTTATACCCTGTTTATATTATTGCATGATTAAACTGTTAGATAGGCTTGTTTTTATGTATCTTGCTATGTCTCCTGAGGACCTGATAATCTCTTCAGGTAGCTGATTACATGGAGTTAGTTAGCGGCTCACGATGGTAGTGTTTACACCTGCAGGGATACAGGTATTTGCTTGTGATATCTCTTTATTATCCTCGCGTGCTTTATATTCCATGCCATGATATACTTTGCTTATTTTATAGACTCATATCATTCTTAGAGTCTAATCGGACAATATGCTAATGGACTGCAGACCATGACCCATAATTGTTCACACTTGTCTTATATATTCTTGTGAATTGAGATACACTGTAGATTATCATATTAGCCATGATACCATGATCTTGACAGCTTATACGTACTCGAGTCGGGCTGGAGTCCGCTCGATACGTAGCTGGCTTGCTCACGAGCTCGCGTTCGAAAAGTGGGTGCTCGACGGCTAAATGCCTCAAAAGAATAAATTACAATAGAGTGGGACAGCAAAATAAGAAACCCATTCGTTGCCAGGATTACGTCTGGTGTTCACCATCTGGCTGGAAGGCAGGTAGATCCTCGGGTGCTACTCCGAAATCTGGTCATACAAAACCAGCTGGATCAGACCCCAGAAAGAGCAAGTGGCACAAGGGAGGCTCCACTTAGAAACTAAAACCAGTATATAAAGAATAGGAAAAACTGATAAAAGAGCATAATTAAATCACATAAAAGACATGTTTTAAAGAATATACTAGCTTGCATATAGAAATCAAGAGGTAGAATATAATACCCATATTAATCATAAGACAATCATTCAGGCACGACCAATCAAGTCCTACGGCTTGCTATTATTAGCTAACTAGGGTTATCACAGGCCTAGTTATTAACAAGATGCAGTTGAGATATTCCCGCAGTCACAAGCCCTGCAGATTATCCAGGTTACCCAAGCGAGGTTACAAGAGTTATCAAGAATTAAGAGAATTATTAATTGACTTAGAGTGCAACACATGACAGTGTGCTGAAAATGCGCCCTACTTGTCGGTAGGCTACAAGTCCACTGGTGTGGCCGGGATAACAGGATCGTCTGTAACTGGAAAAATCTCTATATGAACTACTTGATCAATCTAGTTGTTAACCTAGTCAGATTTAGTATGAATCCCTGACCGTGGTAACCAGGAATCCATATCCTAGACATGATACAAGATAGAACATGTAGCATTATACAGGCACAATCAAGGAAATCAACTGCGGTGTCAACACAAGAGTTACACTAGCAAGACAAGAATAGCTATCACAACAACAATCGAGATTATACATGTCATATCAGGTTTACTTGTCATGTCAAGAGTACTTGTCAAGAGTGCGCCTCGATGGGCCACTATCACGAATATCAATAAGAGTTCATGTTATCATGTCCAATTCAAGTCAAGTTCAATACTAGCAAGTCGTAAATATGATCCAACTTTATTGTGCTCAATATTAACAAGTTATCGTGCTGGGTAGCTACAAGTTAGGCCAAGTACAAGATGCATGCATGGTCAAGACATTACACTAAGACTCTATGAACAAGCATGGAGATATGGGACAAGGGGTATGATGGCAAGACTGGCACTGGACAAATGGTGCTGGGCCAAATGATGCTGGGTGGCGCTGTGCCAAACGAGGCTGAGTGGCACTGGGCCAAGAGAGATAGGTGGCGATGGGCCAAGTGGCGCTGGGCCAAATAATATTGGGTGGCACTGGGCTAAGTGGCGCTGGGCCAAAGAGCGCGGCACTAAGGGGCACGCGCAACTAAGATGGCGCGACGCTAAAGAGCGCGCGCAACCGATATGGCGCGGCACTAAGGGGCGCGCATAATCGTGATGGCACGGAGCTAAAGGGGTACGCACAACCGAGATGGCACAGCCCTAAGGAGAGCACACAACCGAGATGATGCGGCGCTAAGGAGTGCGCACATCTGAAATGGTACGACGCTAAGGAGCGCGCGTAACCGAGATGGCGCGGCACTAAGGAGTGCGCACAACCGAGATGGCACAACACTAAGGAGCGTACGCAACCGAGATGGCGCGGCGCTAAGGTGCGGGCGCGCATACTTTTCATCTTCCCCAACCAGCATAAAAATGCTTGGTTGAACCCATGAACTCCAAAGGCCGTAACTCCTTCAAAACAAGCCAAAATCGAGACTTCCAAGGGTCTAAATTGTGTAGAATTGAATTTACCACAACATAGAACTATTAGATCTCGAAAATAACAAAGTCTAAGAGAACAAAACCATGAAAAACCGAAAAAACTATAAACTTAGATATACAAAAATCCATCCATAAAAACAGAAAATATTAAGTTCTAAAGAAGCTTAGAATCATACAAAGAAGAGAATGGAACAATAAAATTTGAGATCCATCATGAAGCAAGTTGCACTTGCCTAGGGTTTGGTAGATGGGAGGAGTTATGGAGAAGAAGAAAGAAATAAATGAAAAGTTATGGAGGAGAGAGAGAGAGAGAGAGAGAAAGAGAGAGAGAGAGAGAGAGAGAGATGTTGGTTTATATACCAAGCTATCCATCTCAACTCAAACCAAACCAAACCAAGCAAGGCTAAACCAAGTTGAATCAAGGGGAACCAAATCAAGTCAAGATTAAGCCAAGACTAGGCTAAACAAGACAAGTTTAACTACGGTTCACCTGACATATATCAGAAATCCGTATACGTATACTAAAAATACGTATAATAGAAAACGGGGGTGACAAAGTCTTAATTAGATCCAAAACACTTAGCCCACTTAAGGACCTACCTAATACTAGTGTAATGGAGAGTTTAGGGATTGTGTAGTGGCTATTTAACCCCCATAAACCCCCAAATTATAGCCACCACCCCTTTTGGATTTCCACCCATTTCTTCAATCCATTCTCTTTCAAATTGTCTCCTCTTTCCTCCATTTGTTGTGCAAAAGCTTGGGGGATCTCAAGGAGGCTTGGTGAAGGCTCTAACAAGGATTGGAGAGCTCTTTCTTTATCTATTTTCCTTAAATTTGTGGAGCTTGGTGTAGGCTACATTCTACATAGGTATAACCCTCAAAACTTACTTTTTAATGGTCAAATTTCATGCATTCATATAGGAGACCCCTTCTATGACTAATAGGAAATGGATTTAGGTCCTAATGAGCCATATTGTGATGATTACATCGGTTTTAATGTCCATTTTAGGGAGACTACGAATTGTGACCCCAAGGTGTTTGTAGAAATGTCACAATGGCCATATAGGTTCTATTTTAGATTATTGCTTGATATAGCTTGGCTATTCACTTGATAGGTCTTTATGAGATTTCTAATGTATTTACATCTATATATATGTATATATTTATGTGTATGGTTGTAAATCTGAAGAGGGGTTGTGAGTGAGCTATTTTGTGTTTACTGTTGTAGTGAACTGTGACATGGTGTCCTGTTATTGGAAGAGTTTGAGAATGCTTGGGGAGTGACAGTATTATATGAGTGTCCTAATTTGAAGAGTGTATAGGACTGGGGGTCCAGTTTGCCCAGGAATTTGGGAGTGAGAACAGGCCATTAGGCCATAGCCTTGTACAAGAGTGAACAAGAGTTGGCCTTTGGCAATTGCTTACAGTTGAGGAAGGGTTTCTGTAGGCAGCAATGGAGAGTGGACCTTGGCCATTGGCAGGTGTGGGTGCCACTAAGTGAAGGATCAGTGAGTGAGTGTAGGAGATTGGGGAGTGTTGCATCAGCACTTATGTTAGTACAAGTGTATCAGAGCTTCGTGAGTGTATGGGTTCCAAGTTAGTTCAGTAGGCCACCTCCAATGGGATCCATTTCCCTACTAGAAATCAGATAAGTTACAGGTGTGTGAGTACCAGAGAATGGATAGGCAGGTCAGGGAATGGAAATTGGTATCATGGTATCAATTGGTAGAAGGGGATGTAGCAGTATAGGCATGTAATCCGGGTGAGGGTAGGTGTCGGGCCAAATTGGCCACTGCAGAATAGGTATCTGCAGGCAAAAAGAGTGACCTGCAGCTGCATTGAGTGTCAGTCATTATTTAGTTTGGTAAACCCTATAAAATTTCTAGAATCTATAAAATAGAACCAAGGGTTTGTGAGATTGGGGTTTTATGTAGTGCCCCATCCCGCTCAGTCAATCAGAGAAATCGAAACGCCAACGGCGTTCAGACTTATCCTTGCAACGGCTGCTCGAAGACATCGCTCGGTCGAGGCGATCGCACGCTCAGGTGGGGTAGTTTCGGTGAACTCGCCTCATCTTAGCCTTCACATAATAAATCACATGTTTTCAACTTGCACAAGTAGGCTTGATAATAAAAGAGACGAATTCACCTAGCTAAAAGGAATAATCCCGACGGGTCGAATTGAGTTAGAATATGGAAAGGTCCAACGGCCGTCTTAGAGTTGGTGTACGATGGGCTTTGAAAATGACACTCTATCCTTCGTCCCGTGGCCTGGAAGAAGGAAAGTTGGTTGAGTAGGCGAAGTTATAATCGTAGCCCAAGTCATAGGCGTCGCCCGCATGAATGCGTCATAAAGCATGTACGGTCCCATCGTCCAAGGCTTGGCATAGCCTTGGCTTGCCCATGAGTTAGGTTACATTGAGCGGCTTGTGACCTAAGTCTAGGCACCCGAGTGACTTGGTCGTTCAAGTCGAATGCGTGCACGGCACGATCCATTAAGGCAAAGCTTGACGCAGCCTTTGCTCGTTAAGTTGTTGCGAAGTTAAGTTAGACAAAGTTATGCCGGTCGACCTAAGACGTTACAAGTACCGTCCCGCTCTTTTGCAGTTTGTCAAAGTTAAGTAGCCCTACGATCTCAAGGCCCGCCGACTTGGGCAGGAGTGTTGCGTAGAACACGGTTGGCTTAAGGCACAATATACGGACTTAGTGTTTAAGGCACGAGCTACGGTGGATTTGAAGTCGAGTTTAGAAAAAAGGGCTATCAAATGGTTATTCTTAAGTTGAGTAAAAATGATATGGCATCAAGGGAGAAGGCTCGCGACCGTGGGTCGTCGAGGGATCTCAAGGATAGAAGTCTTGAACATGGTTTTGAAAGAGAGGGTAACACTGAAAGAAGGATGACTGTGTGAGATGTCAGTTTGTGTCGAGTCTTGCATGGTCATGGACAACTTGTCGACAAGGGCAAAGTTTCCTCGAACGGCAACCCTAGGCCAGGGGACCGACTCGGCCTAGGAGAAAACAGGGTATAGTTGTACATAAGGTTTTTGCACGGATTAAAGCGGGGGCTTGCAACGGAGCTAACTACTTGCGTTGAAAGGTCCCCGATTTAACCAAGCTATACGTCTCAGGATAGCTTGTGATGCTAGTGGCCAAGTTCATATAGATGTCGACAAATAGCGGCTATCCGCGTATATGCCATTGGATTGAGTCGAGTTGAAGGTGTGTACAATTAGAACACAAAGTTTGGGCCTAAGATTGGGTTTCAACATAGGCGTCGTACTTCAGCACGAGATGTGGCGTCGAGTCTCATGTGTTGACATGTGAGTTGCAAAAGTTGGGTTTGAGTTGTTCGAGTTTAAGTGAGAAATCGCCGCAAGGCAAGTTGGTCAAGTGACACTAAGTTCACAAGTCTCGATTGGGTCAGTTGATGATCAAAGTAGCAAGGGCCGCAAGACGGCGATATGGTTAAGTCTCACTGAGTTACGAGGCACGGCCTCAGCAAGGGTTTGTAGCACGGTCACACGAAAATAGGGCCTCATCGCGTAGTTGCGTCTCTGATTTCAAGCCGTAAGGCAAACACGACTTGATAGGTTAACGTTGATGTTGCAAGCACGGAATGGTCTAGAGACAAAAAAATAGGCCAAGACGTCTGTCCTAAAACTGATCCTAAGACAAGAGTAGAAAGACAAATGATAAGAATGGACTATGATACAAAAAGTAAATCAAACGTGTTAGTTTTGTATGGATGGGCGAGGAGCTCATTCCACGAGTACAGTTGAGTACTGACACCCACATAGTTTCTATGTACAGGCACTGGTATAAGCTCGTGGTGTGGAGCTCGCTTGGATGCATCGAGGCATGAAGTTCCTTGGCAATTTGAAGCGTACAGCCGCATGGAGTCAAGACTTATACAGGACATAATGTATGGACGTCGCCTTCCGAAGCATCCGCTGGTTCAAGACATGTATTGAGAGATGAGAGAGAGCTGAGTGATCTTGTAATGTGAGAAGAGTGAGCTTGAGTGACTTGTAATCTTGGCCTTACGCCGCATGTAACCTTTGTTTTAATATCAATAAAAGAAGTATTTTGCAAATGACTTGTGTTTTGCTTCAAATTCTGCTACTATTATTCAATGTCTCTGCATGGGACTTCTGTGCGACGACCCCGTCGCAGTCGCTGAAATCGGCCATTATGGAGCCCGCCTTACACGAGCGTAATCTAGGCTCGTGCGGCATCACGCCTTAGCGAGGACGATCGCTCCTACGGGAGCGGGGCGTGACATAATGGTATCAGAGTACGGCTTTACGTCCTTGGACTATCGATTGAATTCTTTAACTTCGTTATTTCCGCAAATTTTGTTGCTTCCGCAAAGATGATATCGTTGGTACGCTCTCTCTCAAAAGTTCCACGGGATGTCCATACAATAAGTCTATCTATTTTGTAAAACGTAGAAGAACAGTTTTTTTTATAAAACAAAGAGATGGTTCGCGTAAGCACGGTTGGCTAAGTCGGGCTGGGCATATACACCAAAGTTGCGTCGATCTTAGAAAAGTCGAGTACGGGAATTAAATAGTGTCGAGCAAGAATGAGTTGAACTCGATTGAGTGAAGTAAGATGACTATCGATAGGGGTGCTATCGGGCGACGATAACGTCGGTACGGTATAGATGAGCGTGCTTGGAATTAGAGGAATGGTTCGAACGGGATTCGAAGAAGTCAATTTTGATTCGAATGATTTTGACAAATTGTCAAATGACTTCATCCCTGAGTGGTATATGCGATAGCCTCAGGGATGTCGATCGATTGATTGAGGATGTGGGGTGTCGGTGAGTCTATCAGCAAGCGTCGCACATATGTAAAGCCTTAGATCGAGAGCGATTGAGTGAGTCGTTGTCTTGAAGTTTGATAAGTGGATTCGAATAAATTAGAAATAACGCGCACGGAACGTGCACGAGATTGAGGAAATTGATAAGGATCGTATACGAAAAGTTAGCACGACAGGTAGATAGCGTGCATGAAAGGTTTGATTTGTGAAGTTACGCAATGACTCTAAGGATTGGATTGAATGTTGCTCGATGATTTGAGTTATCAAAGGGACGATGCGAATTGAGGAAATACGTTGGTCGATGACTTAAGATAAAGGGATAAGGATCGAACTTGAATTGAATGTTGAGGAGATTATCTAGTTGGACGATAGCATCATCCGTACGACTCGAAATTGTTTACAAAGGAAGATCGTCAGGTTATGCATATCGTCGATGGTATTGAAGCGTATCAAAGATCGATATGCGATAACTCGGGGGTACTCAGACTCGACAAATGACGATCGTACAAGTGCTATTTATTCGGTTGGATGCTATACTTAGAATTTTGATTGAGATAAATGTTGGATGAAAATGATTGTGTCTTGAGGGTTACGCAGATAACCACAGCATCGACGATCTTGTCTTGTGTGAGCGCAACTCTAGCCTCACACATGCGTTACGTCGGATTCGGGGCGATCGTTCCGCGTGAGCGCTGACATGGTGATTCATGTTACGGGAATGACCGAACTCGAAAAAATCAGGATGCGGTAACTTTGATTGTCTCGACTTGTCGGCTTGATGCAAAGGTGAATTTGAGAATTTGTAGGACTTGTGATTGATGAATGAAATAAACTTGAGAATTGAGTAGGTCCAATCCGCGCATCGAGAATAAATTAGTCTAGACACAAAATAAGAGTTACATCCCGATGAGAATGATTATCTCGCAGGAGCGTGCATGGTGATTCATACCCACCGTGGATAATCTGACTCGCGTGAGATCGGGACACAACGTATTGTTAAGTCAGATGACCTCGTGATCGAATACGTGAATTTGTATGAATGACTTAGGGAATATAAAATATAAAATTTGGGTTTAGCGATGAATTGTGTCGTAGCGTGCTTGACTTGGAGATTGATAGGGGGATTATGTCGAACGTGTTCGAAGAGATAGACTATACGAAATGGCTCGATAAACGAGCAATATGTTCTTGTCGAGGATTGGTTGAACGTGATTTATCGTAGGATGGCTTTGCTGAACGACTCGGACCCCGTACGATAAATGTTGGGATGTGTGCAGGCAATCTATACTCGATATTTAGAAATCGGAGTGATGCGAGCTTGGGTAGAAAACCCTGTACTATCAATTTGGTTTGACCTTAGGATGGGATCAGTGTTGATATTGTTGTTTGGGAACTATGATTCCAATACTAACGGAAAGACATAGCCTAGCGGTTAGGTAGGCGTTCCGGTACAGAGCGATAGGAAATTGTGGAGGCACCACTCATGAGGCTCGGTTGACATGCACGTATATTAGGGACGCCCGAATATGTGCACGATCCGACTCGAGTGGTGATGGCAGATTCTCTATCACGAGGCTTGGCTGAAATACATGTATTTTGGGGACGCCTAGAATATGTGCACGATCCAACTAAGTGATATGTTAAATCAAGTGAGACTAGAGGAATAGAAAAGTGTTAAGGATTTCGAAATGATGTTTCAAAGAAAAGATTGAGGGTAGTACGAGCGTGGCTCGGATTGAAGAAATGCATAGGAGTAGTGTGTGCGAGAGTCCGTGAATGTTGATTCAAGTGATAAGACGATAAGTATACTTAGTTAGTTTTGAGGACAAAACTTTTTCTGAGTGGTATATGATGTAGTCTCCCGTCCCGCTCAGTCAATCGGAGGAATTGAAATGCCAACGGCGTTCGGACTTATCCTTGTAACGGCGGCTCGAAGACATCGCTCGGTCGAGGCGATCGCACCCTCAGGTGGGGTAGTTTCGGTGAACTCGCCTCATCTTAGCCTTCACATAATAAATCGCATGTTTTCAACTTGCAGAAGTAGGCTTGATAATAAAAGAGACGAATTCACATAGCTAAAGGGAATAATCCCGACGGGTTGAATTAAGTTAGAATATGGAAAGGTCCAACGGCCGTCTTAGAGTTGGTGTACGGTGGGCTTTGAAAATGACACTCGATCCTTCGTCCCGTGGCCTGGAAGAAGGAAAGTTAGTTGAGTAGGCAAAGTTATAATCGTAGCCCTAGTCATAGGCGTCGTCCGCATGAATGCGTCATAAAGCATGTACGGTCCCATCATCCAAGGCTTGGCATAGCCTTGGCTTGCCCATGAGTTAAGTTGCGTTAAGCGGCTTGTGACCTAAGTCTAGGCACCCGAGTGACTTGGTCGTTCAAGTCGAATGCGTGCATGGCACGATCCATTAAGGTAAAGCTTGACGCAGCCTTTGTCCGTTAAGTTGTTGCGAAGTTAAGTTAGACAAAGTTATGCTGGTCGACCTAAGACGTTACAAGTACCGTCCCGCTCTTTTACAGTTTGTCAACGTTAAGTAGCCCTACGATCTCAAGGCCCGCCAACTTGGGCCGGAGTGTTGCGTAAACACGGTTGGCTTAAGGTACAATGCACGGACTTAGTGTTTAAGGCACGAGCTACGGTGGGTTTGAAGTCAAGTCTAGAAAAAGGGCTATCAAATGGTTATTCTTAAGTTGAGTAAAAAGGATATGGTATCAAGGAAGAAGGCTCGCGACCGTGGGTCGTCGAGGGATCTCAAGGATAGAAGTCTTGAACATGGTTTTGAAAGAGAGGGTAACACTGAAAGAAGGATGACTGTGTGAGACGTCAGTTTGTGTCGAGTCTTGCATGGTCATGGATAACTTGTCGACAAGGGCGAAGTTTTCTCGAGCGGCAACCCTTGGCCATGGGACCGACTCGGCCTAGGAGAAAACAGGGTATAGTCATGCATAAGATTTTAGCACGGGTTAAAGCGGAAGCTTGCAACGGAGCTAGCTACTTACGTTGAAAGGTCCCCGATTTAACCAAGCTATACGTCTCAGGATAGCTTGTGATGCTAGTGGCCAAGTTCATATAGATATCGGCAAATAGCGGCTATCCGCATGTATGCCTTTGGATTGAGTCGAGTTGAAGGTGTGTACAGTTAGAATACAAAGTTTGGGTCTAAGATTGGGTTTCAACATAGGCGTCGTGCTTCAGCACGAGATGTGGCGTCGAGTCTCATGTGTTGACATGTGAGTTGCAAAATTTGGGTTTGAGTTGTTCGAGTTTAAGTCAGGAATCGCCGCAAGACAAGTTGGTCAAGTGATACTAAGTTCACAAGTCTCGATTGGGTCAGTTGATGATCAAAGTAGCAAGGGCCGTAAGGCGACGATATGGTTAAGTCTCACTGAGTTGCAAGGTACGGCCTTAGCAAGGGTTTGTAGCACGGTCACACGAAAATGGAGCCTCATCGCGTAGTTGCGTCTCTGATTTCAAGCCGTAAGGCAAACACGACTTGATAGGTTAATGTTGATGTTGCAAGCACGGGATGGTCTAGAGACATAAAATAGGCCAAGGCGTCTGTCCTAAAACTGATCCTAAGGCAAGAGTAGAAAGACAATTGATAAGAATGGACTATGTTACACAAAGTAAATCAAACGTGTTGGTTTTATATGGGTGGGCGAGGAGCTCATTCCACCAGTACAGTTGAGTACTGACACCCACATAGTTTTCATATGCAGGTACAGGTAGAAGCTCGTGGCACGGAGCTCGCTTGGATGCGTCGAGGTACGGAGTTCCTTGGCAATTCGAAGCGTACGGCCGCATGGAGTCAAGACTTATACAGGACATAATGTATGGACGTCGCCTTCTGAAGCATCCGCTGGTTCAAGACATGTATTGAGAGATAAAAGAGAGCTGAGTGATCTTGTAATGTGAGAAGAGTGAGCTTGAGTGACTTGTAATCTTGGCCTTGCGCCGTATTGTAACCTTTGTTTCAATATCAATAAAAGAAGTATTTTGCAAATGACTTGTGTTTTGCTTCAAATTTCGCTGCTATTATTCAATGTCTCTGCATGTGACTTCTGTGCGATGACCCCGTCGCAGCCGCTGAAATCGGCCGTTATGGAACCCGCCTTGCACGAGCGCAATCTAGGCTCGTGCGGCATCACGCCTTAGCGAGGACGATCGCTCCTACGGGAGCGGGGCGTGACATTTTAGCCTAGAGATAACCTCATGTGTAGAGGTAGGAAGAGATGGGGCAGATACATGGATGTATCATTAGGGTATCAGAGTAGAAGTGGACGATAAATACATATTTGTGTACATGGATATATGATTGTGGATATACATTTTGTAGATTGGGTTATATATAATTATATATATATATATATATATATATATATATATATATATATATATATATATATGGTTGGTTATGGGTACAAATTAGGAAAAGAAGATTGTGAGAGCATGAGAGGACTGATACTTGAATGTATCTGTCATTGGGTTCCTGGTATCGAGTGTCAGGATATCTGTGCCCATGTTTTAATGTGTGTTGTGCAGGCTTTGGCATTAGGTCACTCGACCATAGGCTATGTGTGGCATTAGGCCATTGTTGTAGTAGGTTGCCTTTGGCAGTAGAGGGGTGTTAGGGGTTGTTGTCTTTTGACAGAGGTATTAGAGAGTAACCTGTCTTGAGTGTTTTTTGAGTATCATGTGTGTATCAGAGGAGTGTGGCAGGTCAGAGTTTGGGAGTAACCTGTTATTGGGGTGATATAGAGAGAAGTATCAGTTAGATGAGGACTTGGAGGAGTATAGCCGTAGGCAGTTGAGAGGAGTGAAATTAGAGAGGGATGAAAAGCTGTCCTTGGCTTTGGCAACAAGCCATTTGGCCAGATGAGCAAGGGGTTGTCCTAGTGAGTTAGAAGGTAAGTTCAGTTAGTTTGGTTAGGTATTTGTATTGTATATGTTTTATCTATAACCATATATTTGAGAGTAAGTGCATTAGTGTAGACATAGAGGTATCAGTTGGTATCTCAGTAGTGTTAGGATTTAATAGGTAGGTTTTAGTATTTATCAGAATTCTAGATGAGGATATTGATGGAACTTGGGATTCCCAAGACTATAGTTTGGTGTGCGTATTGATCGATAGAAAGTTAAACAGATGTAAACGTGTTCTAATCCTTCATATGCGAAAACTAGGGTTCACGAATTATACCTACGACGGAAAGAAGACAACAGTTCCTAGTAATCTCGAGCAGTCACGACCCCAAGATCTTCTGTACGTATTCCTTCATCGGATTGGACGTCGTGTGAGCGATGATCTCCCAAAATTTTCTTCTCCTTGGCAGCCCTCCCTTTCTCTCTTTACGTAAATCACGAATTTAGAGAAAGCTTCTTATTTCTGATCAGATTAGAAAGGCCAAAGAATAGAGGATATATATAAGTCTACAGCAGGGACCATGAGGAGAAATTAGGATTAGGTCTCCTAACGAATCTGTGTATCCCGTGTTCAGCACGAACACACAATTCAGGTCCATTAACAATAGCTCAGCCCACTAGAGAGCTATTGTTGCACTGCCTTCCTAATCCTAAATTATGATTATGGGCTCCTTTTATTATATGCTCGTTATGCTTTCCATATTAAGATATCGAATGTCCGTCGATCAAATTAAGTTACTGACAACTATAATGATCGATATCTTTTATCCTTAAGTAGTACCACTCAACTTTATTTGTCATGTCGGATATAATTCACCTGTAGGGTTTACATGACAATCCTTATGAGCTCCTTAAGGGAACATCATCAACCCGACATATCAGAACATGGATTTCTTTTATAATCAATAGCCCATCATACATACAATCTTATTACCCAATTCATAGAGGTTGTTGACCCATAATGAATTTCACTCTTTTATGAGTCAAAGTAATGCACACTGCATATAGATGTCTGTTATTATATCCGAATTAAGAGCATAAGCATCCATAATAACAGAGAGGTTTGTTCACTTATGTAATCAGTACAAAGAGAACAACCTCAAGTGGTACTGTTCAATACACACAAAGTGTACTAGTGTAAACCTATAGTCAAGATAGACTAATACCAGATTATACTATAATCTTTCCAATGGATTGTCCAAGTCCATCTAGGTTGTAAACTATTTATATATTCTATAGAAAACTGATAATATTATCTTCTGTGTAACACCACACACCATATTATCTACAATATAGAATATCAGACACTTGCATTAACACTTGCAACAAATATAATATGCAAACATTTGCCCATATGATTCTCATTCAAAATTTAAGAAAATAAAGTTAATACAAAAATGATGCTTTCAGTATATAACCCTAACAGATATTTGGGGGCTCAGGTTCAGTATGAAATGATTAGAGTATATCAGTAATGGCGTCAGGAGGATTGGATATGTATAGGTAAGGGGATAACTAAATGTGGGTGTTTAAGTTATTGTCCAAGTGTTAGTGAGCTCTCTTGTGAGTTTAATGTGCCATGAGTTAGAACATAGATGAGTGTTCAGAGATGGAAGTTGAGTGAGCCAATGTTCAGTGGTGTTCCTGGCCACAGGCTATTGTGTGTACCTGAGCACCACATAAGGTCAGACAATTGGGGCAGAGGGAAGGAGCCTTGGCTAGGCCTATTTTGTTTGGTGTTGTCCTATGGCCTTAGACCTATAAGCCAATGCCCCAAGTGTTTCAGTCCTGGTATCATTAAAGGATTGAGACTTTAGTCTTAAATTATTAGTATCTTAAGGATGTAATAGTATTAGATGTGTGTGCATGTGTGTGTGTGTGTATATATATATATATATATATATATATATATATATATATATATATATATATATATATATATATATATATATATATGAGTATTACAAGCTAGGGAGGCTCTGCCTTGCTTGACAGAGGGTTGATGGACAGTAGGACAGAGGTTTACCCCTGGGTAGCAGGGCAAATACCTTGCAAATTGCAGCTGTTGCACTAGCAACATTATGCAGGGCATTGCATTGACTTGGCTTTGCATTGCCAAGGCAGACAATGCAAATGCAGCATTGGCCATTAGCCCAAGTGTGAGGTTTGAGAGTGAGCTAGAGTGTCATATACAGTGTGTATATATTGGTATGTATGTATAAATGTTAACATATGGTTTGGATGGGATAAATGGGCTAAGTGTGGTATCACAAGGCATAAGAATTTGTATAAGGATTTGAGTATAGGAGTTTGGCCTAAGTATAGGTTTTGGCCATAAATTAAGGTAAGTAAGGTAAAAAAATATATATATATTATAAGTTTATATATAAAGGAGATAGATGATATCATGATTAGAGTATAGAGTAAATATTATATATAGGTAATATAATGATAGATAGATGGGTAGGTAATAGTTTGTAGTAAGTTAACCTACCTAGATTGGCTTGATTTGACTAGGGTTTGACCAGGGTTGACCAAGTTGATCAAAGTCAATTATGAGTCAAACTTGACCTAGAATCGACCTAGATTGCATATCGCACATTGAATACTCATGTTTGACACCGCAGAACACTATTTAACATATATATATATCTCATATCTAGGTTTGTGTGACATCACTTCGGGCCTCGAATCACATTTACTGCTCAGGATAGACAAGTATATCATCTAATAGTTTTTATTTACTTGATGATTATTATGATTCAGCTTCTAGTATAGTTCTATTTTGATTCTCTGTCACAACACATATTAGTATTCTGGATTCATTCACTTGCGACACATGTATTTGACTCCTCTAGCCCCTACTACTGGAACCATTCACAAGAACCACATATTCGAAGCATTGCAAGCACCATTTACTTCTGGCTAGACTCGTACTCTATTTATGTGTCAAAAAATAATCGAGTAAACATGTAAACATTCTCAATCATGCAAGAACCACTGCTACAAGAAAGATAGTCGTCGCCGCTAGGCCAAGCGTGCGATGTACCGTATTCAACAAGAACCACAAGAAAGATAGCCGTCGTCGCTAGGCCAGGCGTGCGACGTGCCGTATTCAACAAGAATCACCCCTACAAGAAAGATAGCCGTCGTCGCTAGGCCAAGCGTGCGACGTGCCGTATTCACTACTCGTCTAATCGTTACATGTCGAACTCGGTATTTCAGAACACACTGGATTAGTGTCTTTTACTAGACTCACATGGTCTCATATTATACTGATTAGACTCGTATCACATTGTTCTAGTTTAGCTATCTTTATTTACATTCTTCATTGTCATGCTCTCTTGTTTCACTTTATTTACGTTCCTTGTTCTAATATGTTGTTTTATTTCATTACTTGTATCAAACTTTCCATGTTCATCAAGTATAACTGTCTATAACTGCTTTATAGTCTTTATCATTTATTTGGAACTGCTAGAGGAGATGTGCTCGTTCCATCCTGACTAGATATATTTTTCAGATGATTGTCCAGAGAATGCGTGTCCTACCTACTATGGATCCGATGCGGGGATAGCTACCTTGGGTCCCGATTTTCAGGAGTGACCGAGAGACCTAGTTTAGTGGACTTGTTTTAGATTCTCTGTTTTGAACTTGAATTATAACAATTTGAGATTTGACATTGTATTTGAGTTTATTTCGGATATTATTTAGTTGTTGTTGTTGTTGAGTCTTTATAGTTATTTAGATTTCTTTGATATCATATCGTACTTTAGAATATGATTGAGTGTTATCATATCTTTATACTTGTCCTCCACTCAAAGTTGAGATCTATGACAAGTATATTATATCATTGTGTGAGTTGTTAGTTAGCGAACTAGAACAGCGTTCTACCGCAGATTCTGCGACATAGGCTAGGCGCTGTTACGCACTCGTGCCCCTATACCGGGTACGGGTCGTGACAGTTGTGTAAACTCAAATATTTTTCTGACCCTCATAAGGGTTGCTCCCAGACAGGTTATGTGTTTATTAATAACTATGCAGCTATATCTTAGCGATCAACAAGGCAAGGTTCAGTAGCAAATTTCTCTAATCATGCATAATTAATTGCATTACAAGAAGCAACAAGGAAAAGTGTGTGGTTGCGATCGATCATTCATCATATACGAGTAAATTGTCAACTACCCACAAATACAAATGAGCATACAATAATATTTAAAGAGAATGTGGCTTGCATTGCGCAAGTCCTAGAGGGATTCGTCAAATGAGATCGAATAAGCACCTTCTACCAAAAATATTTTATGCATATGAGCTCCAAAGGACGAAAGTGATCAAAGTCATGCAAGTAAGATAAAATAAAAACTTGCCGATTTGTTCACCAAGGCACTACCAAAGTTCACATTTTAGAAGTTGGTACACGGAACAGGCATGCGACGACTTAATCATCAAACAAACTTGTTGTTACACATCCATTATATCGAGGAGGAGTATGACTCATGAAGAATGTTTTTGAGTTTTGCGCGTTGTACTCTTTTTTCTTGACTAAGATTTTTTTTCCACTGAGTTTTTCTTGTTAAAATTTTAACGAGACAACAAATACGCATACATCACCAACTAATTAATGGTGAATAACCAAAAGTCATAGGTTATGGATAACCAAAAGACATAGATTATGTGGACTAAATAATAATGTGAATTATCCATATACATATGTCTTTTGACATTTCTTCTCTTAATTGTTGTAAGTATATATAAAGGACGCTTTTCAAGATGATTGTAATAAGTGAATGAAGAAACAATGTCCTCGATTTTTCTATCTCCATCTCTTTACTTCATAAATAAAAAGAAGTTTTTTTAATTCCCCTTCTAAAGCGGATCCAAACCCGAACTTAAAAAGGTTATGGATCCCAATTATTATAAGCGGGTTCGCATCCGAAGAACTGGACACACAGCCACCACCCATCCTTTTCAAGCGCGGGAATCGTCGTAAGAAGAGGAGCACGGAAAGAGGAACAAACTTGCGAAATTACAACGGTCACATCTCCCTCCCCATCTCATCTCTCAGGTACGCTCCCGAAACCCTAACCCTAATTTCTCTCCTCCCGCATCATCATCATCGTCCTCCCCAAAACCCTAATTCCAATTCCACCACATAATTCCTCACAGGGATTCTATTTTCCTTAGAATGCGCACAAATCCAAACCCTAATTTATAGGAAGACATCGAACAATGTCGAGAATTTATAGCCGTCGTCGAAAAATTTCGGCATTGATCCATTTTCTAGGCCTCTTATTGCTGTTCTTCTTCTTCTACAACCGGCAACACGCCCCAAGAAACCCTAATTTGTCTCGAAGCACCGAGGTTTCCTTCATGAAGAATTCATCGGTTCGCGGATTCCTCGGGGATCCGGTGGCTTCTTGTCACGGTCTAGCCGACCACGTCGGCTACGAGAGCCACTGCGAGTTCGTGAAAGTCAATAAACGTTGCAGTCCTGGCGGATTCATCGACTACATCCATTTCTTCTACTGCCATTTCGGGGATTACCCCGCCGTGGGCTTCGTGGTGCTTGCGCTGTGGATGATGTCGTTGTTCTATCTGCTGGGCAACACCGCCGCGGATTACTTCTGCTGTAATCTCGAGATGCTCTCGGACCTGCTGAAGCTCCCGCCGACCGTTGCGGGAGTAACGCTCCTCCCATTTGGGAACGGCGCTCCGGACGTGTTCGCGAGCATTGCGGCGTTCATGGGCTCGAGCGCCGGCAACGTTGGCCTTAACAGTGTTCTTGGCGGTGCCGTTTTTGTCACTTGCGTTGTTGTCGGGACTGTTTCTCTGTTCGTCGCTGACAAAGACATTCAGATTGATCGGAAGTGTTTCATTAGAGATGTTGGGTTTTTCCTTCTGGCGTTGCTTTCACTTTCTTTGATTATGATTGTCGGAAAGGTGACCGTTTTGGGAGCGGCGTTGTTTGTTTTGATATATGTTGTGTATGCCTTTCTCGTGGCGGCGAATGAGTACTTGAGGAAGCATGCAAGGATGCTGAAGCTCGATGTTGTGACCCCATTGCTTCCGGCTAAAGGAAGCGTGTTTTCTTGTGAAAACGATTTGGGCGAGTCTGCATACGTTTCCTTTGGCGATGGTGATGTGCCGCACTTGCCTCCATGGATTTGGTCTACGAATGTGGCTATCTACTCGAGTAATGGAGGTCTCTCGTTTGAGAAGCCAGTGAGATCATTGAGTTGGAACGACATAGTAGACGGAGAAGAGGATGCTAGCACATCAGTACCCACCAAATTATTTTCATTGATGGAGATGCCATTAGTACTTTCGAGAAGGTTGACAATTCCGATAGTCGAGGAAGAAAGGTGGTCAAAGTTATATGCCGTTGCTAGTGCTACCATATCACCAGTTCTTTTGGCATTTCTCTTAAGCGGAGGTGATGGTGGTGCAGATGTCGGCATGGTTTCTTATGTTGCCGGTGGCCTTGTTGGTCTGGTTCTTGGGACACTCTCTCTTTTATATACTAAATCGGACCACCCACCTCGCAAATTCTTACTACCTTGGGTTTTAGGAGGGTTCGTGATGAGCATTGCTTGGTTTTATATTATTGCTAATGAACTGGTTGCCCTTTTGGTGTCATTTGGTGTCATTTTGAGAATCAACCCATCCATTCTTGGTTTGACGGTGTTGGCATGGGGCAATTCCATGGGTGACTTGATGGCAAATGTTTCTCTGGCGAAGAATGGTGGTGATGGGGTGCAGGTTGCCATGTCCGGATGTTATGCGGGGCCGATGTTCAACACTCTTGTTGGTTTAGGGACATCAATGTTTCTCAAAACTTGTTCGCTGGCGCCATCTAGTTATGTGCTTCCGAAGGATATTTCATTGGTTTACACCATGGTTTTTCTAATGTCAGGACTGCTATGGGCTCTGATTATCTTGCCAATGAACAATATGCAACCTAATAGGATGTTAGGGTTTGGACTTCTCATCCTTTACGTCATATTTCTCTTAGCTAGGGTATGTATTGCGGTGGGAGTTTTACCAATGATTGCCGGCCTTCATTGACACTGTTATTGCTTTCTGAGAGATCTTTGCCCCGTCGGAGCACCAGTTACACCAACAAGACTAGGATGGACAGAGAAACTATTGTATATGATTAACTTGATTTGTGATTACCAACTAATCGTCCAGTAAACTTGGAATGCCATGTATACAAATGAAACAAGGGAATTTACTCAGTACTCTCTGAACCTCTTATATATGGTTTATACTGTCATAGACATCATGATGAGTAGTATTTAGCTGAAAGAAAGTTTTCCTTTTCCTCCAAGACACCTCAATTGAACACTCTGCCATTGCCTCTGTTCATGATTTAGGCAGCAGAAGTTGAATGATAGAAGGCAATTTGCAACTTCAGACTTATCAGCTAGTCCAACAGGGTGTAAAACAATTATTTTGTGTTTTTCTCATTTTGTTCAGCTGTTTGATTGATTTGCTTAATTTCATTTTCGGGTCTCTTTCAAGTCCCAATTAGAGAGTCTAAATCTACTGATTCAGCTAGTCATTTATTTGATTCCAGTCAAGCTCCAATCAGATGAACCACATTTTTTTATATCTTGTTTGTAGTTGAAAACCACAACAGACAACAGTCCTGTACAACAGACAACAGTCCTGTTTGTGAAAGGTTTGTCATGTGTAGTTCTGAATCTTCATTTTTGTAAGAACTTTTATGTCCTACGCTAAGTAAAAAAGTGTCACGGCTTTTGTTTACGAAGAATGTTAATGCAAACTCGCTGATGGTCAATAGTAACTGAAACTTTATTCAGTTAATCCTGGACTGTACCTATGTTGCATGGACAAGGACGTATCCAAGTTCATATTCGTGCAACATAGATGACTATATTTTACCTATATGAAATTGTCTATATTACTTATCTGTATTATGTCCTTATCTGTATCAGTATCAGTATTTGTGCTATTAAGAATAAAATTTTATGTTCTTGATGTTCTTGCCTACTCCTAGGTCTATAAAATGTTCGGTTTTAAATAGTAAGGTACCTTCTAATGAGATTGAGTGCATCCACATATACTTATTTCTTTCCATATATGTTAAATAATACGTTCCATTTGAGTTGATACTAAGTTAACTTCTATACGGAATTTATCATGCCAATGTTGAATAATTTCAAGGGTTGGATATTTTTCCCCATGTTATTGACCGAAATGAGTACCAAAACTAATTTGGAAACTTTTGTTGAGGGAAAGTAGGAAGTTGGTTGTCTAATAGAAGCAATGACGCTTCTTATAGCTTAAACTATTAAGCTTTTGCTTAGTTGGTTAGATTGATAGTTGAGGACCCTAGGTCCCTAACCCTAACATATGGCCTTCTTAGCTTAAGCTATTAAGCTTTTGCTTAGGTGCTTAGATTGATAGTTGGGAAGACATGGTGTTCAGGAGGAGAGAATGTATTAGTGAGATCCTGTCGTTATCTCAAAAAAGAGAACATAGGAGTGAAAATTGTTTGATAGAGAGAGCTATGTTGTATTAAGCGTGAGACGAGGCGAAGCGACGAGGCTGTCGCCTCGCTTAGTGGCGCTTAGTTAGCGTCTCACTTTTTTTTTTTTTTTTTGCTCCTACATGTAAAATACTCATAGTATATACATATAAATTTTAATATTTTTTCATACAATCCTACTAGTATTTGCATGAATAACAATGCTAATTATCAATCAAGCAAAGTAACAATATAAATACTAGAATCAAAATGCAAACTACAAGCTACACAATGCATATATCGTTACATATTACATAGTCATCAAAATATCATCAAACATAAAAGTTGTCTCTAAAGTTCCTATTGAAAGTTTTTCAACTATCCAACTACGTAAATAACAAAAGATTCTGTTCAGTTTATTTTAAAAAATAAAAAAATAAAATAAAAAATCGTTAAGCGAGGCGTCTAAGGCGAGGCGAGGTGAGGCACTACTAAGCGACGCCTAAGCACGCCTAAGCACGCTTAAGCGCTGATCGCTTTTCTGGAACAAAAATTTATTAAACGAGGCGCCCTAATTCTAAATTTCGCTTAAGCGCGCCTTTTACAACATAGAGAGAGAGTGGCGCCATGCAATGGTGGACCCATAAAATATTTTCAATGGGAGCGAAAATAAACTATTTTTGCCGCGCGGGGGGGGGGGGGGGGGGGGGGGGGGGGGGGGGTGTTAAACCTTAAACGGAGCATCATATAAAATTTGTATAGTGTGGCTAGCAAGATTTGAACCCATGAACTCTTAAACTATCAATCTAACCAACTAGGCAAAAGCTTAATAGCTTAAACTTTAATTGCTTTGATTTTCTATAACTAATAAGCCACATTCTACATTCAATTCACATTCTCTATGTACAGTATAAGCCACACAAAGGTTTTAAGGTTATGCTGGGGACTGGAGTGAAGGAGAGTCAACATCCCATAAGAATTATGTTGAGAATCAAAATCTGATAGTTTAATTTTTAATATATTGGAGTGCAGCAGTGAGGCTTATGGAATAGTGGAACTATAATATTTGATTGTGAATCTTGAGAACTACCGAAGAAATTATTATTCGCTAGGAATCTGGCACAACTGCTAGTATATAAAATTTTGCACTTTTCTTGATCCTTTCCTTATTCCTTATTTCCTTATTGATGGGAGAAGAGAAAAGCTTCCAGCTTTGTTCCGGGAGGTTCTTTCTGGATGCCTTGCACACCTGTGCGATGAATTTGATCCTTATTTGACTGCCCCCCTATATATGATTTGGTACCAGGACCTGGAGCTCTACATAAAGCAACACTAGTTTGCTATGACTTTTGCTTTTTGATGATTTATAACACTGTAAGCAGCAATTTGCACTCTTCCTGCTTCAGTACTCTACTGTAAATGAGAGAAGTTTGCTCGAGGTTTGTACTATGGGATTTTTGTGTTCAACCCTATCAAGATGATATTCATAATTTCCTTTTTTTCTGGTCTGCATCAAATTTCATCGATGAATCATGAAATTGATCATCTTCTGTCTCTTCACCATAGTCAAGATATGGCAAGCTTACCTGCGACAATTTTCTTTTCTTTACTTTTGACAACAGATTTTCTTCGAGCATATTTTGTTTCTGTTGTTCTATTGCGTACTCGTTCAGAGTGTGATGCTGCAAATATGGAGAGAGCAAACTATTCTTCACTCTGCTCTAAAGTTTTATAATGAGGCTTCTTTATTCCCCCTGAAAGTGCTATAGCGAGGACAGGCACGATATTGATTTTTGTCATGTTCTAACTCTGTTAACACCGTTTGGAAAGAGGACATTAAGGTTGTGTTTGGTTCATTGTAATGTAATCGTAATCGTAATGGAATTGGGTTTGTAATGTAATTGAGTTTGTAATGTAATGGAATTGCAATTACATTACTATGTTTGGTTGAAACATGTAATCAAATCATGTAATGTAATGTTAATTGCATTCATGTGTTTGGTTTACCATGTAATGTTATTGAATTTTTAATTTAATACTTTTTTTAAAATACAACATAAAATTAAAAAAGTTGATCAATAAAAAATTTCACAAATTTAAAAGAAAAAATAAATAATAAAAAGGGGGGAAAATGGTTTGTTTTCTGCTAAAAAAAGACCAAAAACGAAAAAAATGACAAAAAGTAAAAAATACCAAAAATGACAAACGAATAAAACGGAAAAAAAAAAAACCAAAACGAAAAAGCGATAAAAATAGATAAACGATAAAAAAAATTAAAATTGACAAAAAAGGTGAAAACCATCAAAAGTGACCAATAATGATAAGAAAACGACCAAAAAAAAAAAAAAAAATTGACCAAAAAAACAACAAAAAATGAAAAAAGGACGAAAAACGATCAAAAACCAAAAATGAAAAAAAAAATGACAAAAAACGACCAAAACGGAAAAAGTATCAAAAGGGATCAAAAACGACAAAAAACGAAAAAAAAAGGGGCCAAAAACGACAAAAAAAGGAAAAAAAAAAAGACAAAAACAACAAACAAAAAAGAAAAAATGAGTACAAACGACAAAAAAAAGTGGAAAAAGACAAAAAAAATAACAAAAAAATAACAAAAAAAAGGTACAAAATTGACCAAAAACGTGCAATATCGACCAAAAACGATAAAATCGTGCAAAAACAGTAAAAAGCGACAAAAAACGAGAAAAATGGCGAAAAATGTACAAAATCGATAAAAATCAATAAATAACGTGCAGAAACGGCAAAAATGTGTAAAATCGACCGAAAACGATAAAAAACGTGCAAAAGTGACAAAAAACGAAAAATGCGCAAAAACGGTCAAAAAACGAAAAAAACGTACAAAATCGAAAAAACGAACAAAAATACAAAAACCGACAAAAAACGATAAAAACGTGCAAAAACGTGCAAAAACGACAAAAAACGATAAAAATGTGCAAACACGTGAAAAATCGACAAAAAAAGTGCAAAACCGACCAAAAAGGATTTAAAAACGTGCAAAACGGCAAAAAAGGGCAAAAAATGATAAAAAGGTGAAAAAATGGTCAAAATCGACTAAAAACAATAAAAACGTACAAAATTGACAAAAATTGATTAAAAAAAGCATACAAAAACGGCAAAAGACGTGCAAATAAAGCAAAAACAATAAAAAACGTGCAAAACCGATAAAAATGTACAAAATCGACCAAAAGATTTAAAAACGTACAAAAAACGATAAAAAAGAACAAAAAAGACAAAAAAAAAAAACAAAAACGAACAAAAACGGCAAAAAAAGAACAAAAACGATAAAAAATAAACAAAAACGACCAAAAACGGCCAAAAACGAAAAAAGCGGCAAAAAAACGAACAAAAAAGGACAAAAACGAACAAAAACGGCAAAAAAAAGGGAAAAACAAACAAAAAGGCAAAAAACTAACAAAAAGGCAAAAAACGAGCAAAAACGACAAAAAAAAAGAACAAAAATGGCAAAAAAAACGAAAATAGACCAAAAACGGCAAAAAAAGATGAAAAACAAACAAAAACGACCAAAAACTAACAAAAACGAACAAAAATGACGAAAAACAAAAAAAAGGAAAAAAAACGAACAAAAATGACAAAAAACAAAATAACGACAAAAAACGAACAAAAAGACAAAAAAAAAGGACAAAAAAATAAATAAAAAACCGACAAAAAAAACCAAAAACGAACAAAACGACCAAATTATAGCATAACAACCTTCCGCTTAAGTTGTAATGTAATTGCGATTACATAGGTTTTATGATGTAATTGAGTTTAGAAGAAACTGATGTAATATAATTAAACTTGTAATCGCGATTACATTACATCTAATTTTTTTTGGTCCAACCAAACACTCGAGTTAGATTGACAACGTAATGCCAATTACATTACGTTGTTCAATCCTGCAAACCAAACGGGCCCCTACTCTTTTTGTATTGGACAGACCCAATCAATTAAAAAAAATGCTTCAAAAAGTTGGTTGAACCCTTGTAGTCAGAGTTTGTAATTTAGTTTTTTTTCCTCTATCTTTTTTAGAACGAGTTTTGCTATGCCTACAACTAAATGTTTACAACCCTCTTATAACCGCCACGTGTCGGACTTCGATTGGAGGAAGGGAGAGGGGTAAGTGATGGGGTCGGATGGAGCCCATGTAGCAAAGGAGTGAGAGAGGAGGTGGGGTCGGATGGATCCCACGTAGCAAGGGAGTGAGAGAGGTGGGAACCGGTGGGACTCATGTGTAAGGGGTTGGGAGAGGAGGTTGTAAGAAGGTTGTAATAATTTGGTAGTAGACCTAGCATTTTCCTTCTGAGAACTGTTGGTAGAGTTTTTCTTCTTTTGTTTTTTTTGGAGCTCATAAGCCAAGCTTTCTCATGTCCGGAATCAGCCTACTCCTTCTCAAAGATTGCTGGAGTTATATGTCGACATTTTTGTTCATATTGTGGCCATGATCAATTAATATTGCAGCAGTGGAACCATATTGGATACATTATAGGGTTAATTAGTTG
Source organism: Iris pallida (assembly GCA_029216955.1). Classification (NCBI taxonomy): domain Eukaryota; kingdom Viridiplantae; phylum Streptophyta; class Magnoliopsida; order Asparagales; family Iridaceae; genus Iris; species Iris pallida. The sequence goes on from JANAVB010035619.1 coordinate 2,594,594, forward strand.
TATCCCCTATGGTTAGTACGTATTTTGGTAACTGTTTCTATTGTTTTAAAAATAAAGAACACCCCCCCTGATTTATAAAGTTAATTAGTTGTACCCCTGGTGCATAGAAGAAAATGAGTGAAAAATTAAGCAGTCAGGAGGGTGTTCTTTATTTTTGAAACAACGAGGACAGTTACCAAAATACGTACAAACCATAAAGGGTACAACTAATTAACCCTACATTATACTAGTCACAGTTCACAACTACTTGAATTAGGCTTATTGTGCAAATCCCAAAGATCTTGTGCGAGTGGACGATGCTACCAAGTTGGATGAATAACAGCCATGTGATTGATAAGCTAACCATGTTTGTTCTTCATTCCTACAACTAGGTTAGAGCGTCTCTGACGCGGAACAAATATCAAAAAATAAATTATTAATATAAAATTAAGGATTTGAGAAGATTTCAGTGCAGAAATTTTATTTGAAAAATGAACACAACTATTATAAATTTGTCTCAAAAATTATAATAGAAATGCAAAATAATAATATGATTACCGTTGAAGACGTCAATGTCGAAAGCGGAGAAGCAGCGTTAAAAACGTCAACGTCAAAAACGGAGAAGCACGTTGATAGAGCGAAGCACTTTAAAGTTTGGTATCGCACCATGTAAACTCAAAATAGATTTTTTTATTCTCAATTCTAATAGATTTCTCATTCTCAATTCTTCGATCCATGACTTATAAAATTACAAATTATTTATAAACTACAAAACAATCAAAAGAAGATAAAGTAAATCTTAAATTCTTATCCATAAGATAAGTTAATTCCTAGCCAACCCCAACTAACTCAAGAGAGATAAAAAAAATTTATTTTGGTTTATCCTAACAAACAAACTAAAGAATCCAAAATAACTAAAAAATCTCAAGTGGTTCTCTATCATTCTCCTCGGCTTTGAAAAATTCATCTTCTGGTAAATCAAGTGTGAAATCCGAGAATTTTGTTGATGTCCTCCAATTCGGCCATGGTCGAGACCTTTGCTTTGACAACTTAGTCAACATTGAAGTTTCTGACAAGTCAACAAATCTCCATGGCGGCATTGGGGGTTGCGGAAGTGAAAGAAGTAGATAATCAACAGGGACCTATCAAGCACGTCAATAACTTTTTGATGCCTCGATATCTCCAGAAAAGCAAAATGATCGTCCCTACAATCAATTATTATTTCTTGCAAACTATTACAATTATTTATAACAAACATGTAATAGAAATTGTTCACAAGTTTAATTATTGGGATATGTTCAAAATATTTAGGTGACTTAATAGGATTTTTTAATTTATTGGTTTCATTAAATAATCTATTTAATTTTTCTAATGAGGATATATAACGTTTAAATTTCATTAATGGCTTAAATCTATACTTATAAAGCTGAAAATTTATTATTGGTTTAAATCTAGACTTAGACTCAGACTTAGATTTAACTTCTGACTTGTCTACGATAGAATCAGTAGGTTCCACTAATGAATTTTTTATGCGTATAGGTTTTCATTAGCAATATTTTTTATTTTATTACGATTGGAAAATTCTTCAAACACCTTTTTTCATTTCAGCAAGCATTTTATCATATATATTATCGATTATCGCATAAACTATTCATAAGCTAGAAAAACAATCAAAAGATGATAAACTAAATCTTAAATTTTTATCCATAAGATAAGTCAATTCCTATCTAATCCCAACCAAGTCAAGAGATAAAATTATTTTTATTTTGGTTTATCCTAACAAACAAACTAAAGAATCCAAAATAACTGAAAATTTCAAGTGGTTCTCCATCAATCTCCAACCTATTATTAGTTTGAAAAAAGTTGTTGCCACATAGGAATGATAAGTTTTTATTTAAAAACTGCTTCTCCAATATAAATGTTAAATAAATTATGAAGGTGGCAAGACGTGATATGCCAAAAATAATATTGTGAACTTGGTTGTCTAGTTTTAGACAATGCATTTGAGAATGACTTTACCTCAATATCATCAATTATGATTCATGAATAAAAATATCTAGAAATAAAGACAGTGAAAAAGTTATTTTGAAAATTGAAAAAAAATAATTTTATTCCTTTTAATACTCTTGTATTGGAAAAAACTTTTCTATTTTATTGTCTTTTATAAATATAGTCTTTATCACATATGAAAGACATTATATTGTGTTTGATGTCTCGTAAGATTCACAATATATAACAAGACAATGGGCCATAGATGTTACTGAGACGATATCAGTATTCACTATTCAGCAGCAACTAGAGGAATAAATTAAAACCCAAAAGATATTATTTTTTTAAATTAATCAATTGCAATCAATTCCATCAAGCCTCTCCTAATAGGCAAACGAGCATAAACTTGATGGGTCTATCAGCCTCCACATCTTGCTTGCTCTCCCCCCACCAACCATACCCTCCCCACTAACACACACACACTCACACACTCACTCACTCTCTCTCTCTCTCTCTCTCTCTCTCTCTCTCTCTCTATATATATATATATATATATATATATATATATATATATATTTCTCTCTCTCTCTCTCTCTCTCTCTCTCTCTCTATATATATATATATATATATATATATATATATATATATATATATATATATACTATGGTGGCTATGTGTCACCTCCCATTCTATCATCATGTACCAAAAAATGTACAAGTGCATGATGATAGCATGGAGGTGATGTTGGAATTAATTAATTCCATTTATTGTTCTGAGTCTAAAACACACAGAATCAGAGTATTCATTCTCTTTCTTCTCTCTTCCAAAGTTTTTCCATAAAGGTGTTCTTCTCTACGCCGGTGTCTCAAAACGTCTAGTGAACCTCCGACAGAAGGCTGTCTTATCCTGGGTGTTCTGGCGTGCTTACTCCAAGACGTTACCGGAGTACCCGAAACACTTTAAGAAAAGTGCTGCTAAATGCACGATTCAAGCCTCGACGACATATTCAACTTCGCAGAACTCGTCAGTGAAGTACAATCAATTTCTAACAATCTTAAAGTGTTGCAAATAATGGCGTCCGAGGCTACAATTTCGAGCATCAAAGTCATGAATCAGGATCTAGTCAAACTGGATCGCTTCGACGGAACGAACTTCACACGCTGGCAGGACAAGATGATCTTCCTCCTGACGGCGCTGAAGATCTACTACGTCCTCGACCCAGATCTGCCACCTGTTCCAGAACCCACACCAACATATTCTGATGAAGTCAAGGCAGAACGCAAAAAGCGCAAAGAGGACGAGCTGCTGTGCCGTGGTCACATTCTGAACACCCTGTCGGACAGACTGTACGACCTCTATACAGAAAATTCTTCGGCGATTGACATCTGGAAGGCTTTGGATTTCAAATTCAGAGCAGAAGAAGAAGGTACAAAGAAATTTCTTATATCAAAGTATTTTGATTTCAAAATGATTGATACAAAGCCTATACTCGTCCAAGTACACGAACTACAAGTTCTAGTCAATAAACTCAGGGCAGTGAAGATAGAACCTTCGGAACCATTCCAAGTTGGTACTATAATCACTAAATTGCCAGCATCTTGGAATAGTTATCGGTAGAAACTACTTCACAGCTCTGAGGATTTCTCACTGGAACAGATTCAAAAACACATTCGAATCGAAGAGGAATCGAAGGAAAGACAGAAATCCGAGAACAACGGAGTTTCTAAAGCTAACGCGGTGAGCGCGAAAGGCAAGAGGCCTGCAGGAAAGAAGAACTTTCTCGGTCCTAAGAAGGACCAACAAAAGTTTAAGAACTCTGGCAACGCCAAAGGACCCAAGACCGGCTGTTTTGTATGTGGCAAAGCAGGACATTATGCCAGAGATTGTCGGGTTCGAAAGACCCAAAACAGCGAGGTAAATTTCACTGAGACATAGGACATAATTGCTACGGTGAGCAAACTCATGACGGTCAAAGAAAAGGCTCCAGGATGGTGGTACGATACTTGTGCTACCGTTCATGTTTCATACGACAAAGCAGCATTCAAGACCTATTCTGAAGTCAATGATGGACAAGAAGTTCAGATGGGAAATGAAGGACATTCAACGGTCGTGGGAACAGGTGATGTGGAAATCCAATTCACTTCCGGGAAGAAAGTAACTCTGACTAACGTACTTCACGTCCTGGATATGAGTAGGAACCTCGTCAGTGGAGTCTTGTTGGGTAAACCAGGAATAAAATCTGTCTTTGAGTCGGGCAAATTAATTTTGACTCGTAATGGTGTATTTGTTGGAAAAGGATATACCGATGAGGGTATGATTAAACTTTGTATCATTGAAAATAGTATTAATAAAGTTTCTACTTCTACTTACATGATTGAGTCCTCTACTTTATGGCATAGTAGATTAGCGCATATAGGTATTAGCACTATGAAAAGATTAATTAAATCTGGATTAATTTCATGCAATTCTGAAGACTTAGATAAGTGTGAAATTTGTGCAAAATCCAAAATGATTAAAAAAAACTTTTCACAGTGTAGAGCGTAATACCAACCTACTAGATTTAGTTCACTCTGATTTATGTGAATTTAATGTCACATTATCTCGACGAGGTAATAAATACTTTATTACCTTCATTGATGATTGCTCTAGATTTACATATGTATATTTATTGAAGCATAAAGATGAAGCCTTTAATGCTTTTAAAATATACAAATCAGAGGTTGAAAATCAACTTGGTAGAAACATTAAAATACTTAGAAGTGATAGAGGTGGTGAATATTTTTCTTTTGAATTTAATACCTTCTGTGAAGAAAACGGTATTATTCATGAATGTTCTGCACCACGGACACCTCAACAGAACGGACTAGCCGAAAGAAAAAATAGAACATATTAAGAAATGATAAATGTAATGCTAATGCATTCTGAATTATCATTTAGTTTATGGGAAGAAGTTTTACTTACTGCATGTCATATAATGAACCGAATTCCTTTGAAGAAAACTGGTATTTCACTATATGAGATATGGAAAGGTCGTAAGCCTAATATCAGTTATTTTAGAGTGTGGGGGTGCATAGATTATTACAAAAACATGGATCCTAAAAGGACCAAATTAGGTCCTCATGGAATCAAAAGTGCTTTTGTAGGTTATGCTGCGAATAGTAAGGCATATAGACTTTTAAACTTAGAGTCTAACATTATTGTCGAATCCAAAGATGTGGAATTTTTCGAGAACCTTATTACTAAGAATAAAGATTCTGAGATTCCTGCTAATGAAGAGTCTCGTGAGGAGAGCTCTTCACGGTTAGTTGAAAAACAACCCGAGCTTCGGATCAGCAAGAGAGTTCGAAAGGCTAAGGATCTAGGACCTGACGAAATAGATTCTCAACTTATTTCCTTTTACTTAGTAGAAGAAAATACAAAAAAATTTATTCGAAAGATTCCTATCATTCTTCAGGTAGAAGATGATCCTAAAACCTTTAAGGAAGCAATAGCTTCGCGGGACTCATCCTTTTGGAAAGATGCTATCCAAGATGAGATGGATTCGATAATATCTAACCACACTTGGGAAATTGTCGATTTGCCCAAAGGGTCAAGACCTATTGGATGTAAGTGGGTATTCAGGAGAAAGTATCATAGTGATGGTACTTTAAACACCTACAAGGCTAGACTAGTAGCCAAAGAATTTCGACAAAGAGAATGAATTGATTATTTTGACACATATGCACCAGTAGCAAGAACGACTACAATTAGAATATTGTTTGCGTTAGCTTCATTGCATCATCTTAATGTTCATCAGATGGATGTCAAAACGGTATTCTTAAATGGAGATCTCGATGAGGAGATTTACATGGAGCAACCGGAAGGGTTCGTGCTCCCGGGAAATGAACAAAAGGTATGCAAACTTGTTAAATCCTTGTACCGATTAAAACAAGTACCAAAGCAGTGGCATCAGAAATTTGACTCAGTCATAATTTCTAATGGCTTTGTTCACAATGTTTGTGATAAGTGTTTATACACTAAAGTATATGGAAATATCATGATATTTCTTTGTCTCTACGTTGATGATATGTTGATCATTAGCAACGAGATGAGTGGAATTACAGAAACGAAGATGTTTCTAACTTCCACATTCAAGATGAAAGATCTTGGAATAGTTGACACTATTTTGGGGATCAAAGTAATACAAAACAGTGGGGGTTTTGAACTTACGCAATCGAACTATGTTGAGAAAGTGTTAGACAAGTTCAAACACCTAAAGTTCAAAGAAGTGAACACTCCATTTGATCCAAGTGTTAAACTAGAAAAGAATTCTGGAAGAGCAGTCGCTCAAATAAAATACGCAAGTGTTATTGGATGTCTTATGTATTTGATGCAATGCACAAGACCTGATATAGCATTTGCAGTTAGTAAAATGAGTAGATTTACTAGCAACCCTAATAATGAGCATTGGAGGGCTATCGGAAGAATTTTTGGTTATCTTCTGAAAACCAAGAATCTTGGATTACAATATGGTAGATTTCCTGCCGTATTAGAAGGATATACCGACGCTAGTTGGATATCAAGTGTCGGGGATAACAAATCTACGACAGGTTGGGTATTTACACTTGCCGGAGAGGTAGTTTCTTGGAAAAGCAAGAAACAAACGTGCATTACCCATTCGACCATGGAGTCAGAGTTTGTGGCTCTAGCTTCTGCAGGACAAGAAGCTGAGTGGTTGAGGGATCTTTTATTAGAAGTTCCGCTGGCTAAGGACAATGTATCAAAGTGTCAATACATTGCGATAGTCAAACTACTCTAGCAAAAGCCTACAACGAAGTGTATAATGGAAAGTCTAGACATATAAGTCTAAGACATACCTACGTAAGAAAATTGATTAAAGATGGAATCATTTCTCTTACGTATGTACGTACCAGCTATAACTTAGCTGATCCCTTTACTAAACCACTAACTAGGAATTTAGTAAAATCTGCCTCGAGAGGTATGGGATTGAAACTCCTTGAGTAAGAGTTCCAACAACAGTAGCAACCCAATCTAATGTTAAGAAAACCTTATGTCACGTCCCAGAACCAGAATACTGGAGAGCGGGAAAATGACTCAGCCAGCTACGTATTACGGGTAGATGAATACCGTATAATACGATCAATGCTGTCTACTAAGACGAGGGGGTGCATACTACATAAAGTCTCACTATGGTCACTTCACATCTATTGTCTCAATCCTTCAAACAAGAAACAAAAATAGAGAACATGTGAGATAAAGCAGTAAGGCGTCCCAAACGCTCAGTCAAAATGTTCTTGATATCTGGCTTTACAAAACACAGCCAGATGATGTATTAAGTATACACAATTGTTATCAGCTGCAGCCTGACTTAGTTACAATTATGCAAAAGTAGGTACAAGACAATCCGAATAACATGTCGGTGCCATACGGCAAGTATAAAGTAAATAACAAAAATGAGCGGGAAAGTAAGGAACCCACTCGAGTCCTCCTGCGATCATCCCTCTAGTATTTTGACCATCTTGGAGGTAGAAGTAAGTTGGATCCTCGGAAACCGGCTCTAAATATGGCCATGCAAAACCAGAGCGGTTAGACCTCTAATAGCAAGTACCGCAAGGAAGCACGATATGAGGAATAAAACCAGTAATAGGAAACATAACAAATAGATCTCTGCTGACTACTGGGATTCATATCATATCACGACATTTCGAACCAACTTCCCAACCAAACAAGGACAGAAGTTGGCCCGTCATGTCCTGACATTCAGATTATCTCAGTTAGTCATCAGAGTAGGTATAGTACACAAACAAATCAATTTAAACGGCCATGCAATTACTACGGCTTGCTACTGTGAGTTCCAAGTTATCCTGGAATTATGCAATAGAGGATTCCTCAGTTCTTACTATGTACAAGCAAGGCTAGTCTATCCAATCAATCAATTGCGCCAATCATGTATTTAGACGAATTTCAGCGGGACGCCCGTCGTTAGTATACCATGTACGTTTTAAATAATATAAGCAGATACCGCTCCCTGCCCGTGTGGCAGATTTGCAGTATCTATGGGAACCAGCCGGCCTGTCGGGCACTTAATAGTCCCAAGAGGGCTGCCATGTAAGAACTCGGGAATCCATCCTCTCCATGCAATTATTATTTTATTTAACTTAATAGCCTTTATGTTAAGCGAAATTCCATGCCGTGGATCATGGTCATTCGAATGAGTACTTTCGTACGGGGTACGATATGCACAACTCTACAACGATATCCGCGCGGTTAGGTTGTAGGTCTTACATAGCGTAATGCAACAATCAAAACTAACCACGGAATAATCATGCCTTGACCATAAAGTACACATGCTGCTTTTGTAAAATAAATTGAAACCTGCATGTGTCTGTATGCCAATATTCAGGATCAGCCAGTCGATTTACAATAGTTCATGATATGAACGTGTCTCATTCATTTAATTCAATAAGATGACTAGCCAGCCTCTTAGCTCCAATTAGGAACACATGATCAATTTACTAAATCAAGATAACAATCCCTGTTTATTAATGTTAAGACAATAATTAATGCTAATAAATGCCAAGTCAATCAATCAATGGTAATAAATGTCAATCAATGTCAATTTGAAACAAGAATCAGCCAAAGGCATTATGGCTAGCATTCATGCGGCTGGAAAATTATTGATTTATGCAGCCGGGAATGAATAGGTGATATGCGGCTGGGTAAGGGTGATTCTATGCGGCCGGAACAGAATAGTCTCATGCGGCCAAATTAGCAAAGCCCTATGCAGCTAGAAACTAAAGGGGTCTCATGCGGCTACAGGCAAGATGCGCCCATGCGGCCAGGAGAAATTTCATGCGGCTGAATAGGTGCAAGCCTATATGCGGCTGAGAAGTCACGCAGCGCCATGCGGCTGAAAGTTTACCTTATACGTCTGGGAATAATTAAGGTCCATGCGGCTGCGGGATAATGAGCGCCATGCGGCTCAGAATCACAAGCCTCATGCGGCTGCGGGTTCAGGCTCAGCCAGGCAGCTGAACAGCGCCATACGGTCGATTAAGTCCATGCGGCTGACTAAGCTCATGCGGCTGACTAAGCCCATGCGGCTGACTAATGCCCATGCGACCAAGGGAGACTTGCCGCATGAAAACTCATGCGGTCAAGCACTGTTCTTCTTCTCCACTTTTTCGAAAAAAAGAACCATGGGAAGTTATTGCTTCTAAGCTCCATAAATCCTTCATTCCAAGCCCAAATCTGGACTTCCATAGGTCAAAATTGGGTAAAACAAAATTTTCTACAATATGGAACCATCAAAACTTAAAGATAACAAATTTTACTAGATCAAAACCTAAAAAATCCGAAAATGCATTAAACTTAGATATACAAGAAATGAACCATGGAAATTGAAAATGCTAAGTACTAAAGAGGCTTAAGATCAAGTAAGGAAGATGATGGAACAATAATAATGGAGATCCATCAAGAAGCAAGTTTAGCACTTGCCTTGGCGGCTGAAGAGTTTATGAGGAAGAAGAAATATAAGAAGAGTAATGGTGAACTAATGAAGAGAGAGAAAGGGATGTCTTTAAATGAAGGGGTAGTGGTAGGTGGGGGTTGTTTCGGTTCATGATGAACCAACATACTTAATCCAATTCAAGCCGAACCCAAAGCATAGCTAAAGCAGAGTATAAAAGCAGAAAATAAAATACAGAAATAAAATTACAGAAAATTAATTAACATAAAATTAAAGGAGTTTAATTACAGAACAATACATGATAAATATTAAATAAATATATTAAAGCAATACATGTATTAAGGATACGTATTCTGGGAACGGGAAGTGACATCTCTACCCTCCTTAGAAAAATTACGTCCTCGAAATTTCAAATCCAAGCAGGATAGGAATATCAAAACTAAGCTAATCTAGGTACAAAAAACTTGAGCAAGCAATCATTCTTCAATGTTAAACTAGCAGATAACATATCTATATATTAACAATCTACGATATCACGTAGTTCTATCCATAGGATAACAAGCATGAGGGGTTTAAGACAATCAAGGTATACGGGAAGAAATATACCTTGTGAGTCAAACAGATATGGATACCGTGATCGGATATCATCCTCACATTCCCACGTTGACTCTCCTAATGAGTGATGACCCCAAGCAACCCGGATAAGTCTAATTGTTCGGTTCTTGAGTATCTTCTCTCTTCGGTCCAAGATGGATACAGGCTGTTCCTCGTAAGACAGGTTGGTACCAACAACCAGCTTAGAATGATCAAAGATATGGCTTGGGTCCGATACATACCTACGTAACTGAGATACATGAAACACGTCATGCACCTCTCATAACGAAGGTAGAAGGGATAAACGATAAGCAACATCGCCTATCCTATCAAGGATAGCAAATGGGCCCACGTATCGCGGACTCAACTTCCCACGAACGCCAAATCTAATGACCCCCCGGGTAGGTGAGATCCGCAAGAACACGTGGTCCCCAACAGAAAACTCTAGCGGCCTATGATGCTGGTCCGCCCAATGACGATGCCGATCCTGCGCAACTCAAAGTTGCTCTCTAATTCCCTTAATCACTTCAACGGTCTGGACAATCATTTCTGGGCCTAGCATCTTCCTCTCTCCGATATCATCCCATGCTAGTAGCGACCTACATTTCTTACCATATAGTGCTTCAAATGGCGCCATCTGGATACTGGCTTGATAACTGTTGTTATATGAGAACTCGACTAAGTGTAGGTGACTTTTTTAAGACCCTCTAAAATCTAGAGTGCACGCGCGTAACGTATCTTCTAAAGTCTGAATTATCCTTTCTGATTGTCCGTCCGTCTGTGGGTGGTAAGCCGTGCTAAATCTTAACTTGGTGCCCAGACTATGATGTAAGTTCTTCCAGAAATGCGATGTGAAACGGGTATCTCTGTTTGACACAATACTGACAGGGACTCCATGATGCCTGACTATCTGTTGCATATATAACTCTGCCAACTTTTCTGTAGATTGCCCTACTCTGAAAGGAAGAAAGTGTGCTGCCTTTGTAAGCCGGTCCACTATCACCCAAATAGCATCTTTACCACTTGGTGATCTCGGTAAACCGGTCACAAAGTCCATTGTGATGTGCTCCCACTTCCATTCCGGGATAGGAAGCGGTTGCAATAATCCAGCTGACCTCTGCTGCTCTGCCTTCACTTGCTGATATATCAAGCAACGAGAAACAAATCTAGCTATCTTCCTCTTCATTCCATTCCACCAGAAGTGTTGCTTGATATCTTGGTACATCTTGGTTCCTCCAGGATGTATAGAATACTGGGAGCTGTGAGCTTCTGCCATAACTTCCTGTCTGATATCTCCACTAGGTACACATAGACGTGATCCGAACCTAAGTGTACCGTCTTTGTGTATTTGCATCTCCTTCCTGAGCCCTGACTCACACTCTGTCCTAAGCTTCTGAATCCTTGGGTCCTGTGTCTGAGCTGCCTTGATCCTATCTACCAAGTCAGATTGGACTTGTAGACTTACCAGAATTCCTATATCACTAGGAAGTATAACTTCTATGTCCATCTGCTGAAGGTCTTCTAAAATGTGCTTCTGCGTTGTCAACATAAATGTACCGCCTTTTCTGCTGAGAGCGTCTGCTACCACATTAGCCTTGCCTGGATGATACTGAAGCTCAACATCGTAATCCTTGATCAGTTCTAACCATCTTCTCTGTCTCATGTTTAGCTCCTTCTGAGTAAAGATGTACTTCAGACTTTTGTGGTCTGTGTACATGTCCACTCGATCACCATATAAGTAATGTCTCCATAGCTTTAAAGCAAATACTACTGCTGCCAACTTCAAATCATGAGTTGGTTAATTCTTCTCGTGGTCTCGAAGTTGCCTAGATGCATATGCTATTACCTTTCCATGTTGCATAAGGACACATCCAAGTCCTTTACCTGATGCATCACAATATACAGTAAAACCTCCGGGTCCAACTGGCAATGTAAGAATGGATGCTGATATCAACTTCTGCTTCAGATTCTCAAATGATGCTTGACATTCTGCCGACCAAACGAATAGCACATCCTTCCGTGTCAAACGGGTCATGGGTGCTGAAAGTCTTGCAAAGTCTGACACGAACCTTCTGTAATACCCTGTCAATCCCAAGAAACACCGCACATCAGCTACGGTCTTGGGTACTGGCCAACTCTCTATTGCTTCTACCTTCTTGGGATCCACTGCTACTCCAGCTCCTGATATGATGTGACCCAAAAATAAAATATGATCCGTCCAAAATTCACACTTGCTGAGTTTGGCATACAACTGGTTCTCTCTCAGAACCTGCAACATTTTTCTGAGGTGGTCTTCATGCTCCTCTTCACTGGCAGAGTATACGAGAATGTCGTCAAGAAACACAACGACAGACTGATCTAAGTATGGCATAAAGATGCGGTTCATCAAATTCATAAATATTGCTGGAGCATTGGTCAAACCAAACGACATTACTAAGAATTCATAATGCCCATACTTCGACCTGAATGCTGTCTTGGGAATATCCTCCTTCCGAACTCTCACTTGATGGTACCCTGAACGAAGATCTATCTTGGAGAAAACTCTAGCTCTGCTCAACTGGTCAAACAAGTCGTCGATCCTGGGTAGTGGGTACTTGTTCTTTCCTGTTGCCGCGGTAAGCTTCCTGTAATCGATGCACAATCTGGATGACCCATCATTTTTCTCCACAAGTACCACTGGTGCTGCCCATGGTGATATGCTAGCTTGGATAAACTTCTTCTCCATCAGTTCCTCTATGTGCTGATATACCTTGACCTATTCTGAATCCGCCATTATGTAAACTCGATCTGATATCGGTTTAGTTCCAGGTGCTAACTCTATACTGAACTCAATATCTCTAACCGGTGGTAGACCGGGAAGTTCTTCAGAAAATACATCAAGAAACTCTTCAACTACTTTCGGAACCTGAACTTCTTCCATTGCTGTTACTACTCCCTACTCTTGCTGAGTTGCCTCTGATCTGACTAAGGTGAACCTCTTCATGCCTAGAATATCAAAAGACACACTCCCACTACGATAATCTATTGTCGTATGACTGTCTTTCAGCCAGTCCATACCTAAGATAACGTCGAAATTTTCAACAAGAAATTCTATCAACTGGGCGGGTAAGGAATGCCCGCAAACTACAACGTTACACGCTAGAATGACTCTACTAACCCCTACGAGCCCATTACCAGTGAGTATATTCAACCTCCCTGGCAATGTCTCGAATTCCATTCCTAGCCATGTCGCAAATTATGCAGATATAAATGAGTGTGATGCTCCCGAATCAAACAATGCTACTGCGGGATATGAGGCGACAAAAATGTTACCTGCCACAACATCTCCCGATGCTAATGCCTCCTCCAAGGACAGTATGAATGTCTGCCCTCGACCTCCTTGTTGGTTTCCATGCTGTGGCCTAGCCTGGTGCTGCTGCTGGCCCCTGCCTTGATGATGCTGGGGTGGTCAATGCTGGTGTTGCTGCATCGGCGGTCCCTGCTGCCGAAATATCTGAGCCTGTGGCATCAATGGACGCTAGGCCAATGGTCTCACTGCCACTGCTGGTCCTCGATACTGTCCTGCCCCTGGTGCTGGTAGAGCAGGAAACTGCTGCACTGGTCCTCCTGACCTCGAATTCATGGGACAGGTGGTAACCCGATGATCTGGATTTTCACATATCAAACACAGTCCGTTCAATGCCCGACACACATCTCTAGTGTGCCCTATCTTCCCACAATAAGTGCAGCCCGCTGGGGGTTGCTGGTTCTTCCTTGGTTGTTGCTGCTGCTGCTGCCTGGGTGGTGGTGGTGGCCCTCGTATCGCCACATCGTGGATACAAACGCCAGGGGACGGTGTTGTTGTTCGGGGCGCTGCTCTCCCTCCTCCTTCAATCTGACTGTGGGATCTCTTCTGACCCCCAGTCCTTGCCTGATCCTCTGAATGGTGTTCTCATGCCTTCGAGTTGCCGTCAATACTTCGTTAAAAGTCTGGTAATTGTGCCCCTCTATCAATTACAAGAGCTCAAGATGAAATCCTTGCTGAAATCTCATAGCCCTCTGGCTCTCTGTCGCTACCATCTCTGGGGCGAACCTACTCAATCTGCAGAACTCCGCTGCATAAGCATCTACCGTCTTGCCGGCCTGCTTAAGGTTGATAAACTTCTGTTGTAGCTCAAACTGCGCCACAACTCCATAGTTCTTGGTCTTGAACCTTGTGGTAAAATCGTCCCAAGCCACAGGACGTCTGATGCCTACCTCCTCTGATTTCCACCAATCACGTGCGAGATCCTGAAGTAGCAACTTCACCTGATCTACACGTTCTTCTGTCGGCACCTTAGCTGTTGTCAAAATAGCCTCAATATCATTAAGCCATGCATCTGCTGAGATGGCATCCTCCGTGCCCTCGAAACGACGTGGGTTGTACTTGTAAAACCTGGCTGATGATCCTGAATCTGTCCTTGCCCCTCTTTCCAATACCGTCTGTAATCCTTAGTTGAGTAGTACGTTCTGCTCCTGCAACTGAGTATGCATGCGCTGCTGGGCTAACATCTGGTGTTGCTGAGTAGCCATCATTCCTCTCATGATCTCTAGAAGGGCCGGTGTGTCCACTTCCACAGGGGTAGGTGGAACTGTTGGTGGTGGTGGAACCTCCGAATACCGCGATCCAGCTGCTGCTTCCACTATCACTTCTTCCTGGATAGTCTCTTGAGGTAGTACTGGCCCTTGTTGCAGACCAACCTGGTCATGTTGTCCATGTAGTTGCTGTCCAGCTCCGACAGGTACGGACGAAGTGCCCCTAAGAAAAGGGACAAGAGAACAATCAAATGACCGAACACGAAGGATCAATGAAGTCAAGGGATACTGGAATTTCAAGCTGGAATTGAGAATCAACGAATCATGAGATCAAGAAGAAACATGTGTGATTGAGACATCCTATAAATCAAAACACCCCACAAGTCTGAAATCAGACCTGCATGGACCACCACTAAAACCTTGTCACGCCCCAGAACCAGAATACTGAAGAGCGGGGGAATGACTCAGCCAGCTAAGTATTACGGGTAGATGAATACCGTATAATACGATCAATGTTGTCTACTAAGACGAGGGGGTGCATACTACATAAAGTCTCACTATGGTCACTTCACATCTATTGTCTCAATCCTTCAAACAAGAAACAGAAATAGAGAACATGTGAGATTATCACGCCCCAGAACCAGAATACTGGAGAGCGGGGGCAGACATAGCCAGCTACGTATAATGAAATGGTATCCACTCCACTATACGGTCACGGCTGTCTAGATATATGAGGGTTTATCTACAAGCCATCAGTCTCTTAAGGTCAATAACAAGCCTAGTGTCTCAATCACAAGCAAATAAGTAAATATTACAAGATGTAAGATCACCAAATATACAATAGTAAGGCATCCCAAACATTACATATTCAGCTGATCATGAAGCTAGTCGTTACAAAATGTGAGGACTAGCAAGAGTTTAGTCATACATGATCAACCCTAGGTTGCCAATCATGTTACAGCCCGTAGGCAGACAGTAAGTAAAAATGTACACGAGCTAACACTTGCTCGGCGGCTAAACGCCTCAAAAGAATAATTTTACAATAAAGTGGGAGAGCCAAAAATAACCCACTCGTTGCCAGGATTCCCACTAGTGGTCACCATGTGGCTGGAAGGTCGGTAGATCCTCTGGTGCTGCTCCGGTATCTGGCCATACAAAACCAGCTAGGTCAGACCCCAGAAAGAGCAAGTGCCACAAAGGAGGCTTCACTTAGGAACTAAAACCAGCAATCAGCACAAGAGTATAATTACATAATAAGAGATCGTAATTTAAGAAAAAGCATGACAGGTGAATATAAAAGACAATCTTGTACAGAATCAATAAAAGACAGAACATATTGGAAAAACATGACAGGATGATATACGATGAGGTAACCATGGGACTATTCAGATAACCAGGTTATAACCCGTAAACCAAACAAGGACCGGGGTTGTAACCCTTCGCCTGAACAGAACTTGGTTTCTCCCACCATTTATCGGCAAGATAAATATAAGAAATCTGGTTATGCAACAATCTTGTACAAGATCAAGACGAGACTAGACTGATCGAACTCCATCCAACATTTACGGCCAAGCAATAAGTACGGCTTGATACTTTAACTAACTAGGGTTATCACAAGTCTAGTTACTAGCGAGATGCAGCGAGATTCTTCCAAGTCCAGTTACCCGCCTGCTGCTACCTGAGTGACCCCAGCAAAGAAAAGGAAAAAGATAGCATGATATAGCAGACACACTGTAGTAAGATACATGTGTCCTAAGGTACCACACTCGACGGCGGGCTGGAAGTGCGCTCATCTCGACGGATAGCAACAAATCCCATGTATATATATATATATATATATATATATATATATATATATATATATATATATATATAAGGCCGGGATCAAAGGGGCAACAGGTAACTGGGAAAGTCTCTCCATGAACTACTGGATTTATTCTAGTTGTTAGCCTTAGTTGATTTCAGTGGGTGCCCCTGACCGTGGTACTCAGGGATCCCCGTCCTAGACATGATGTAAGACAAGACGGGTTCATTTGTACAAGCACAATCGTCCACGGTGTCCAAGTTATTCAATCTTGTCAAGTCGTGTTAGCCGCCGCAACAGCCATTCGAGAGCTATCATGTCAGGTTTATCATGTCAAGAGTGCGCCACGATGGGCCACTATCAAGAATTATCATGCCAAGTTATCATGTCAAATTTGTCAGGTCAAGTTATCATGTCGGGAGTGCACCACGGCGGGTCACTATCAAGTCATGCCATTTATCAAGGAGGGAAGAAACTTGAGCAATTAAAATAATAATATAATATATATATTCTTGAAGCCAAGGAGAAACTCTACAATTTTTATGTTGGGAGTGGGAAGAAATTCGGACCACAATTCACGCAAATAAGACATTTAAACAATCAAAGTGGGACCCATGTGGTCCAAAAGTGGGAGAACAAACATGCGGTCAAAGAGAGTGGGAGGCCACCCATGCGGCCAATATAACAAAGAGGGCATGAAATCAAGTAAGACAAAAGATAGTGGGACCCGCAATAATTGCAAGCTCCCACTTCAGCAAGCAAGTCAACTAAAAGAAGTTATGTGGGACCCCCACAATTAATGCAATAAGAAGTGGTACACGTGAACCCTTTAATTAATGGTTCACGTGGCCAAAATATTAAATAGTGGGGGAAGGGAGCCTATGCGGCTCACCTTAGATTCCATGCAAAATAATAATATTAAAATGGCCAAGGCCATGCGACTCTGCATCAAGCAATTGCTAATGCTATAAATATCCATGCGGCTAACCCTCACATTGCTTACATAAAAGTACAAACAAATAAATAATAAAATAAAAATGGCCATGCGGTTGGCTTATTTCCAAGCCCACGTGAAGGCTTGCCAAGCATGCATGCATTTCAACTCAGGTTAATGCCCAAAATGCATTAAGTTATAAAGTGGGGGTCTTAAATGCAAAAAAGTGCGTTAAGTACAGAGCCTTATGCGGCTAGCTTTGGACTTAAATACATTAATGTATTGAGGGGACTTAAATGCAATAAAGCATGAACTAGGGTCTTAAATGAAAATAAGCATTAACTAACAGAGCCTATGCGGCTCACTCCAAGAAGCATTCATGCTTATTATATAATAAAGCATGGATGCTTATTATAATAAGCATAAAAAAAAATGCTTGTCCAGGAGCATTAATACTTGGGATGCTTGGGAAAGGAAAGCATTAAATGCTTTGGAAAGGAAAGCATTGCAACATGCCTTTAAATTCCCATGCGGCAAGAAGCACTGATGCTTAATAGAATAAGCATGCAAGCTTTCCTCCCCATGCGGCTACAATGTTAGTAGCCATGCGGCTAGCTCAGGATGTGCATTAAATATGACGTGCATGCTTGCATGCGGCCCACTTGCAATTAAATAAATAATTATAATAAAAAAAAGGCTTACAATTAATTCTCATGCGGCTAGCTTATATATGCCATCATGTCAGGAAGCAATTCACGCTGCCACGCCCATGCGGCTGGGCAAAACTCCTGCGGCCAAAATAAATGCAAGCCAGCAACATTTTGTTGCCAACTGAGAAGAAGTTCATGGAAAATACCATGGCTTCTCCACACCACCCAATTTCCTACAGGAGTCCAAATTTGGATTTTCATAGGTCAAAATGGGGTAGAACGAAATTCTCTCCAACATGGAACCATCAACTAGCAAAATTATGCAAGTGTGATGGGTCAAAAGTCCTGAAAACCAAAAAATACCACAAGGCTAGATCTACAAAATTTAACCATGGGAATGAAAAAATGACAAGTACTAAAGTGGGTTAGAAACTCATGAGAAAAACAATGGAACAATAAAAATGTGGTTCCTCCATGAAGCAAGATGCACTTGCCTAAGCTCTCCACTCTCTCCTGGTAGGTGGAGAAGTAAAGATGGAGAAGAAGAAATGAGTAATGAGTAATAATGGAAGAGAGAGAGTGGGATAGATATTTATGGTGGGAGTGGTGGTAGGTGGGAGTGGTTCTCCACATAAAACCAAACCAACCCACTAAACCGAACCAAACCAAGCCAAGGAAATGCCAAGATGAACCATGCTAATGCAATATGCAAAAAAATAAAAATCCAAGGCCAACTAATTATGTCAAACCAAAAATATGAGCCCAAAATATGTATACGTACTCTCAATACGTAATACGAACTACGGACATTACAACTCTACCCACCTTAAAAGAATTCCGTCCTCGGAATTTAATCAAGAGGCTAGAGTGGCAAAGACAAGCTATACTAAGCAATCAATCATGCAATCATGTATGTAAGCAAGGAAATCGAAGGTACGAGAAAGAGGAAAGATATCCTGCTAGGAACCTCTCTGCCGGTTCTGGATCTGAGCTTGGACCTGGGCATACTGCTGGGGTCTCTGTAGCTGGAAGGCTAGGGCCTGAGGCGGCAATGGCCTCGGAGGCTGGTACTGCTGCTGAAACACTTGGGCCTGAGGCGGCAATGGCCTCGGCAATGGATACTGCTGCTGCTGCTGGACTGGGGCTGGTCCCCTTACCGAGGGACTAGTCTGGGCCGATGATGAACTGGCCCTATTCGGACAGGACCCTATCTTGTGGTCCGGTACTCCACAAGCCAAGCACAATCCCTGTGCTCTGCGACACTCCGAAACAACATGTCCTGGCTTCCCACAATGAGTGCAGCCCATTGCGGAAGACTGCTTCTGCTTCTGCTGCTGAGGGGACGTGACCGACGTCACTGAGGCCGCCTGCCTCGGAGTTCCAATTGTCAAAGCCCTGACTGCCGGGGCTGGTGCTGTCGACTGGGTCATCTGGCCGTGAGATCGCTTCCGACCTCCGGTCCTGTCTACTATCCTGTCTGAGGTATACTCGTGCCTCCGAGCTGCTCTCAACACTGCATCAAAAGTCTGATGCTCAAACTGTTCTACTGCCAACAAAATTTCGAGGTAGAGCCCCTGCTGGAACCGCTGGGCTCTGTCAAACTCGGTCGCCACCAAAGTGGGAGCAAACCGACTAAGCCTCGAAAACTCGGCCGCATATCCGTCGACCGTTCTTCCTCCTTGTTTTAGATTGGTAAACCTGGTCTGTAGGTCGTACCGAGCTATCGCATCGAAGTACTTAGTCTGGAATCTCTCTCTGAATAGTGCCCATGGAATAGGGGCCACTAATCCCACGGCCTGTGCTGCCCACCAGCTGCGGGCAAGATCCAATAACTGTAGGCGCACCACGGCCACCTTCTCGTCTTCGGGGTCTTGGCTGCCTCTAGAATGACCTCAGTATCATGGAGCCACGCGTCAGCAGCGATAGCATCTTCACTGCCATCGAAGAATGGAGGGTTCAGGCGCTTGAAACTGTTCGCTGTACTGTTCCTTGGATGACCGTCTCTGTTCAAAGCATCTGCCACTGCCTGTTGCAAGGCATCTCCTCGGCGATCTTGAAAAGCTAACAATGATCTGATGAGACCTACCAAAGTACCATTATCAGGCTCTGCAGGCTGGACTGGCTGAACTGGCGGCTCTCCTCCAGTAGGTACGACTCGGGAGGCCGCTCCTGAGTGCTGGGCCTGATCTTCTGGTTGCTGCTGGTCCATGGGAGGTGATCCGCCTTGCTGATCGGCCGGGTCAGGTACTATGCCGCTGAAGAAGACGACATAGGAACAATAAGGAAGGACCAGGACAGACCAACGATTACAAGCATGTGATCAGGACAAGAATTTCAGGAATCAAGAGGATACGAGCAGAGATCAAGGGCGAGTACTGATTAAGACATCTATTCGGTAAACCCTCACATATCTTGATTTACAAGACCTGCATGGGCCACCACTTAAATCGTGTCACGCCCCAGAACCAGAATACTGGAGAGCGGGGGCAGACATAGCCAGCTACGTATAATGAAATGGTATCCACTCTACTATACGGTCACGGCTGTCTAGATATATGAGGGTTTATCTACAAGCCATCAGTCTCTTAAGGTCAATAACAAGCCTAGTGTCTCAATCACAAGCAAATAAGTAAATATTACAAGATGTAAGATCACCAAATATACAATAGTAAGGCGTCCCAAACATTACATATTCAGCTAATCATGAAGCTAGTCGTTACAAAATGTGAGGACTAGCAAGAGTTTAGTCATACATGATCAACCCTAGGTTGCCAATCATGTTACAGTCCGTAGGCAGACAGTAAGTAAAAATATACACGAGCTAACACTTGCTCGGCGGCTAAACGCCTCAAAAGAATAATTTTACAATAAAGTGGGAGAGCCAAAAATAACCCACTCGTTGCCAGGATTCCCACTAGTGGTCACCATGCGGCTGGAAGGTCGGTAGATCCTCTGGTGCTGCTCCGGTATCTGGCCATACAAAACCAGCTGGGTCAGACCCCAGAAAGAGCAAGTGCCACAAAGGAGGCTTCACTTAGGAACTAAAACCAGCAATCAGCACAAGAGTATAATTACATAATAAGAGACCGTAATTTAAGAAAAAGCATGACAAGTGAATATAAAAGACAATCTTGTACAGAATCAATAAAAGACAGAACATATTGGAAAAGCATGACAGAATGATATACGATGAGGTAACCATGGGACTATTCAGATAACCAGGTTACAACCCGTAAACCAAACAAGGACCGGGGTTGTAACCCTTCGTCTGAACAGAACTTGGTTTCTCCCACCATTTATCGACAAGATAAATATAAGAAATCTGGTTATGCAACAATCTTGTACAAGATCAAGACGAGACTAGACTGATCGAACTCCATCCAACATTCACGGCCAAGCAATAAGTACGGCTTGATACTTTAACTAACTAGGGTTATCACAAGTCTAGTTACTAGCGAGATGCAGCGAGATTCTTCCAAGTCCAGTTACCCGCCTGCTGCTACCTGAGTGACCCCAGCAAAGAAAATGAAAAAGATAGCATGATATAGCAGACACACTGTAGTAAGATACATGTGTCCTAAGGTACCACACTCGACGGCGGGCTGGAAGTGCGCTCATCTCGACGGATAGCAACAAATCCCATGTATATATATATATATATATATATAAGGCCGGGATCAAAGGGGCAACAGGTAACTGGGAAAGTCTCTCCATGAACTACTGGATTTATTCTAGTTGTTAGCCTTAGTTGATTTCAGTGGGTGCCCCTGACCGTGGTACTCAGGGATCCCCGTCCTAGACATGATGCAAGACAAGACGGGTTCATTTGTACAAGCACAATCGTCCACGGTGTCCAAGTTATTCAATCTTGTCAAGTCGTGTTAGCCGCCGCAACAGCCATTCGAGAGCTATCATGTCAGGTTTATCATGTCAAAAGTGCGCCACGACGGGCCACTATCAAGAATTATCATGCCAAGTTATCATGTCAAATTTGTCAGGTCAAGTTATCATGTCGGGAGTGCACCACGGCGGGTCACTATCAAGTCATGCCATTTATCAAGAAGGGAAGAAACTTGAGCAATTAAAATAATAATATAATATAATATATATATTCTTGAAGCCAAGGAGAAACTCTACAATTTTTATGTTGGGAGTGGGAAGAAATTCGGACCACAATTCACGCAAATAAGACATTTAAACAATCAAAGTGGGACCCATGTGGTCCAAAAGTGGGAGAACAAACATGCGGTCAAAGAGAGTGGGAGGCCACCCATGCGGCCAATATAACAAAGAGGGCATGAAATCAAGTAAGACAAAAGATAGTGGGACCCACAATAATTGCAAGCTTCCACTTCAGCAAGCAAGTCAACTAAAAGAAGTTATGTGGGACCCCCACAATTAATGCAATAAGAAGTGGTACACGTGAACCCTTTAATTAATGGTTCACGTGGCCAAAATATTAAATAGTGGGGGAAGGGAGCCTATGCGGCTCACCTTAGATTCCATACAAAATAATAATATTAAAATGGCCAAGGCCATGCGACTCTGCATCAAGCAATTGCTAATGCTATAAATATCCATGCGGCTCACCCTCACATTGCTTACATAAAAGTACAAACAAATAAATAATAAAATAAAAATGGCCATGCGGTTGGCTTATTTCCAAGCCCACGTGAAGGCTTGCCAAGCATGCATGCATTTCAACTCAGGTTAATGCCCAAAATGCATTAAGTTATAAAGTGGGGGTCTTAAATGCAAAAAAGTGCGTTAAGTACAGAGCCTTATGCGGCTAGCTTTGGACTTAAATACATTAATGTATTGAGGGGACTTAAATGCAATAAAGCATGAACTAGGGTCTTAAATGAAAATAAGCATTAACTAACAGAGCCTATGCGGCTCACTCCAAGAAGCATTCATGCTTATTATATAATAAAGCATGGATGCTTATTATAATAAGCATAAAAAAAAATGCTTGTCCAGGAGCATTAATACTTGGGATGCTTGGGAAAGGAAAGCATTAAATGCTTTGGAAAGGAAAGCATTGCAACATGCCTTTAAATTCCCATGCGGCAAGAAGCACTGATGCTTAATAGAATAAGCATGCAAGCTTTCCTCCCCATGCGGCTACAATGTTAGTAGCCATGCGGCTAGCTCAGGATGTGCATTAAATATGACGTGCATGCTTGCATGCGGCCCACTTGCAATTAAATAAATAATTATAATTAAAAAAAAAGGCTTACAATTAATTCTCATGCGGCTAGCTTATATATGCCATCATGTCAGGAAGCAATTCACGCTGCCACGCCCATGCGGCTGGGCAAAACTCCTGCGGCCAAAATAAATGCAAGCCAGCAACATTTTGTTGCCAACTGAGAAGAAGTTCATGGAAAATACCATGGCTTCTCCACACCACCCAATTTCCCACAGGAGTCCAAATTTGGATTTCCATAGGTCAAAATAGGGTAGAACGAAATTCTCTCCAACATGGAACCATCAACT
Source organism: Iris pallida (assembly GCA_029216955.1). Taxonomy (NCBI): domain Eukaryota; kingdom Viridiplantae; phylum Streptophyta; class Magnoliopsida; order Asparagales; family Iridaceae; genus Iris; species Iris pallida. The sequence continues at coordinate 2,618,065 of JANAVB010035619.1, forward strand.
AGTAAAATTATGCAAGTGTGATGGGTCAAAAGTCCTGGAAACCAAAAAATATCACAAGGTTAGATCTACAAAATTTAACCATGGGAATGAAAAAATGACAAGTACTAAAGTGGGTTAGAAACTCATGAGAAAAACAACGGAACAATAAAAATGTGGTTCCTCCATGAATCAAGATGCACTTGCCTAAGCTCTCCACTCTCTCCTGGTAGGTGGAGAAGTAAAGATGGAGAAGAAGAAATGAGTAATGAGTAATAATGGAAGAGAGAGAGTGGGATAGATATTTATGGTGGGAGTGGTGGTAGGTGGGAGTGGTTCTCCACATAAAACCAAACCAACCCACTAAACCGAACCAAACCAAGCCAAGGAAATGCCACGATGAACCATGCTAATGCAATATGCAAAAAAATAAAAATCTAAGGCCAACTAATTATGTCAAACCAAAAATACGAGCCCAAAATATGTATACGTACTCCCAATACGTAATACGAACTACGGGCATTACAGAGATAAAGCAGTAAGGCATCCCAAACGCTCAGTCAAAATATTTTTGATATCTGGCTTTACAAAATACAGCCAGATGATGTAGTAAGTATACACAATTGTTATCAGCTGCAGCCTGACTTAGTTACAATTATGTAAAAGTAGGTACAAGACAATACGAATAATATGTCGGTGCCATACGACAAGTATAAAGTAAATAACAAAAACGAGCGGGGAAGTAAGGAACCCACTCGAGTCCTCCTGCGATCATCCCTCTAGTATTGACCATCTTGGAGGTAGAAGTAAGTTGGATCCTCGGAAACCGGCTTTAAATCTGGCCATGCAAAATCAGAGAGGTTAGGCCTCTAATAGCAAGTACCGCAAGGAAGCACGATATGAGGAATAAAACCAGTAATAGGAAACATAACAAATAGATCTCTGCTGACTACTGGGATTCACATCATATCACGACATTTCGAACCAACTTCCCAACCAAACAAGGACAGAAGTTGGCCCGTCATGTCCTGACATTCAGATCATCTCAGTTAGTCATCAGAGTAGGTATAGTACACAAACAAATTAATTTAAACTTTCATGCAATTACTACGGCTTGCTACTGTGAGTTCCAAGTTATCCTGGAATTATGCAATAGAGGATTCCTCAGTTCTTACTATGTGCAAGCAAGGCTAGTCTATCCAATCAATCAATTGCGCCAATCATGTATTTAGACGAGTCCTAGCGGGACGCCCGTCGTTAGTATACCATGTACGTTTTAAATAATATAAGCAGATACCGCTCCCTGCCCGTGTGGCAGATTTACAGTATCTGTGGGAACCAGCCGGCCTGTCGGGCACTTAATAGTCCCAAGAGGGCTGCCATGTAAGAACTCGGGAATCCATCCTCTCCATGCAATCATTATTTTATTTAACTTAATAGCCTTTATGTTAAGCGAAATTCCATGCCGTGGATCATGGTCATTCGAATGAGTACTTTCGTACGGGGTACGATATGCACAACTCTACAACGATACCCGTGCGGTTAGGTTGTAGGTCTTACATAGCGTAATGCAACAATCAAACTAACCACGGAATAATCATTCCTTGACCATAAAGTACACATGCTGCTTTTGTAAAATAAATTGAAACCTGCATGTGTCTGTATGCCAATATTCAGGATCAGCCAGTCGATTTACAATAGTTCATGATATGAACGTGTCTCATTCATTTAATTCAATAAGACGACTAGCCAGCCTCTTAGCTCCAATTAGGAACACATGATCAATTTACTAAATCAAGATAACAATCCCTGTTTATTAATGTTAAGACAATAATTAATGTTAATAAATGCCAAGTCAATCAATCAATGGTAATAAATGTCAATCAATGTCAATTTGAAACAAGAATCAGCCAAAGGCATTATGGCTAGCATTCATGCGACTGGAAAATTATTGATTTATGCGACCGGGAATGAATGGGTTACATACGGCTGGGTTAGGGTGATTCCATGTGGCCGGAACAGAATAGTCTCATGCGGCCAAATTAGCAAAGCCCTATGCAGCTAGAAACTAAAGGGGCTCATGCGGCTACATGCAAGATGCGCCCATACGGCCAGAAAAAATTCTATGCGGCTGAATAGGTGCAAGCTTATATGCGGCTGAGAAGTCACGCAGCGCCATACGGCTGAGAATGATCAGCGCCATGCGGCTGAAAGTTTACCTTATGCGTCTGGGAATAATTAAGGTCCATGCGGCTGCGGGATAATGAGCGCCATGCGGCTCAAAATCACAAGCCTCATGTGGCTGCGGGTTCAGGCTCAGCCAGGCAGCTGAACAGCGCCATGCGGTCGATTAAGTCCATGCGGCTGACTAAGCTCATGCGGCTGACTAAGCCCATGCGGTTGACTAATGCCCATGCGACCAAGGGAGACTTGCCGCATGAAAACTCATGCGGTCAAGCACTGTTCTTCTTCTCCACTTTTCCGAGAAAAAGAACCATGGGAAGTCATTGCTTCTAAGCTCCATAAATCCTTCATTCCAAGCCCAAATCTGGACTTCTATAGGTCAAAATTGGGTAAAACGAAATTCTCTACAACATGGAACTATCAAAACATGAAGATAACAAAGTTTACTAGATCAAAACCTAAGAAATCCAAAAATATATTAAACTTAGATCTACAAGAAATGAACCATGAAAATTGAAAATGCTAAGTACTAAAGAGGCTTAAGATCAAGTAAGGAAGATGATGGAACAATAATAATGGAGATCCATCAAGAAGCAAGTTTGGCACTTGCCTTGGCGGCTGAAGAGTTTATGAGGAAGAAAAAAATATAAGAAGAGTAATGGTGAAGTAATGAAGAGAGAGAAAGGGGATGGCTTTAAATGAAGGGGTGGTGGTAGGTGGGGGTTGTTTCGGTTCATGATGAACCAACATACTTAATCCAATCCAAGCCGAACCCAAAGCATAGCTAAAGCAGAGTATAAAAGCAGGAAATAAAATGTAGAAATAAAATTGCAGAAAATTAATTAACATAAAATTAAAAGGGTTTAATTACAGAACAATACATGATAAATATTAAATAAATATATTAAAGCAGTACATGTATTAAGGATACGTATTCTGGGAACGGAAAGTGACACCTTAACCTTAGATTCAATGGGTAACAACAAACTGTTGATTTGGATTTATACGACATAACTATGTCGACTGTTGCAGTTTGAGGGTTGAGTTTATAAAACTCTTAATGAAGTTCAGTAATATTGACATGTATCTGTAAAGCAACAGAGATACTGAAAGAACTTCACCTATGTAAATTTAGAGATGGTACCGTACGTCTCAGTAAGATCTGGAGTTTATCTTATAAAAATTCACGAGACAGGATCAGCACATGGCCATTAATAGTGCTAAGCGAGAGATGTAGGCGAAGAACTACAAAAGAATGTGTGTAAAGTAAGACCGATTTTATCATAAGGAATAACTGGTTCAACGCCCAGCTACCAGAGATTCCGATAAAATCTTGTGTTGCATCTACTAAGGTTAGGTTCAAATCGAAAGATACCTAACTGTATTAACATTCTTTAAGTGATGTATTCTGGAATTCTTTTCCATCATTTATGGAACAAGTGGGGGATTGTTGGAATTAATTAATTCCATTTATTGTTCTTAAAGGATGAAAAGGAAAGAGAAGGGACTTTAGTCCCACGGAAAAAGAGAAAGGATTGAGAGTACTTAAATAGGTATGTGCACTCATGAGGAGTGTGCAACAACCAAAGGGTTGCTAGTGGGTGACCATTGGTTGTTTTATCCTCTTCATGAAAATGTAGCCAACACCGGCTCCGGCTCCGGCTTGGGCTCGGGTTCGGGCGTAGAGGCGATAGTGGCGCATTGTAGACGCACTTGTGCACTTAGGCAACGTGGCCTCGGGCCTCTCGCCCCGAGAATTCCTATTTTTGCAGCGGCCTAGACAAACGAAAGGGTGAATGAAACCGCGAACAGGTGAATGAATGTTGTTTCGGAAGGGTCGCGACTTCACGAAACAACACGAATTCATCTATATATACTACAGATTTCTGAGTCTAAAACACACAGAATCAGAGTATTCATTCTCTCTTTCTTCTTTCTTCCAAAGTTTTTCCAGAAAGGTGTTCTTTCCTACGCCGGTGTCTCAAAACCTCTAGTGAACCTCTGGTAGAAGGCTGTCTTATCCTGGGTGTTCTGGCGTGCTTACTCCAAGACGTTACCGGAGTGCCTGAAACACTTTAAGGAAAGTGTTGCTAAATGCACGATTCAAGCCTCGACGACATATTCAACTTCGCAGAACTCGTCAGTGAAGTACAATCAATTTCTAACAGGTGACATATAGCCACATCACCGTGAGGTGACACCTCACCTCCACTAGCGGATCCAAGATTATAATTCACTGGGGGTACAATTATAAGAAGTTCAGATACAATGTCTTAATTTTTTTTTGAAGATAATAATATATTATAAAAAAATCACTGGGGGTCCCGCCCTCCAGTACCTTTGATGTAGATTCGCCAGTGCTCACCTCCCTTATTCTCTCTCTCTCTCTCTCTCTCTCTCTCTCTCTCTCTATATATATATATATATATATATATATATATATATATATATATAGAAGAGAAGAGGAGCCTAGAATCCCCTTCCGTCCCCCGTGTGGAAGTCTCGTTCGTTGGATCGAGCACCCTCCCTCCTCCCAAAAAAAAGTCATAAAAGATACTAGAAGAAGAATCAAACAATCCATGTCTATAATAATAATAATAATAATTAATAGAGGATACCGAATTCGAGTGAACTCTTGTGGTTAACAAGAAGAGATATACGACTCGGGCTGGGTGGCGGAAAATTAGTAGACCAAACTACGAGGGTGTACTATTCCTTCAATTTATAAAAATAGTTGGAGTTGAAGGCATTTGACCCAAAAGATATTCAATGTCTTATGTACAAAGTTTCGTACGTAACTTCGGACATCTTAAAAAAAATCAAGGTGATTTTTTGTCCCCAAAAATAATTCAGAAAATTTGTTTCAAAGATAAATTTTTTAACAAAATTGGCTAAAAGATAAGAAGTTTGAAATATTGAGAATGAGAATACATTTCGCCAAACCGTCTGACAAAAATTTCCGCCAGATCGTGTGGCTGAAATTGAGCATTTGATTTTTTTGTTTTGTTTACTTCAATTTGGTTTATCTTTTTGTTTGATTGATTTGGTTTAAACTTTTAGTTTAGTTTAATCTATTAGTTAATTTGTTATTATCTATACTATAAATAATAACAAAAATATATTAATTAATTTTTTTTTGTATATAATAATTATATATTGACTAATTGATTTTGTTATTATCTATACTAGTTAATACAAATTAATATATAAAATTAAATAAATATATATATATTTATAAAAATATTTGAATATATTATTTGTATATATTTAAACAAATGTATAAAAATAAATAAATAATTTGTATATATTAATATGAAAAAATTAATTTGAATATATTAATTCATTTTTATCCATATTTTATTTTTAGTTGTATATATTAATATATTTATTTGTATACTAATATATTAATTTGTATATGTTAGTTTTTATTTTGTATATTAATTTATTGTTATCTATAGTTATTTGTATAGTAATGTATTAATTTGTTATTATCTATATTAAACATGTTATTATCTATACTAATTAATTAGTTATTAAAATCAAATAAATATATATGTACTTATACACAAATTAATTTATATATATAAGTAAATAAATAAATTAATTATAACCACAAACTAATTAATTAGTTATTAACATATATATATATATATATATATATATATATATATATATATATATATATGTATATATATATTTGTTACTATAGATAATAATAAATTCTATTAGTTCATATATAATTATTATAGAAAATAACAAATTAACTAATAGATAAAACTAAACTAAGAGTTTAAACCAAATCAATCAAACAAAAAGATAAATCAAACCGAAGTAAACCAAATAAAAAACAAAAAACAGAAAACAATTGCTCTATTTCAGCCAGACGGTCTGGTAGAAATTGAACATGCTCAATTTTCGTCAGACGGTTTGACAGAATGTATTCTCATTCTCAATTTTTTTTATATTCTTTTATCTTTCAACCAATTTTGTTAAAATTTGTATCATTCAAATAAAATTTCTGAAAATAATTTGGAAGCTGAAATTAAATGATTTGACGTGAACAAGGAATTGGGATGGTCCTAAAGCATGGCCCCCAATTAAAAAAGAAGAAGTGGATCTGCACCAACCAGCTGACTTAAACAGTGTGTAGTGTACCAATTTCTTACAAAGCTCGCCACTTTTATTTGAGGACGTTAACATCAATCAAATCGTGTACTCAGCTAACCAACTTTCAATAATCGATTGCATAATCGACGAGTTTTCCAAATTATTGTCATATAACTCAGACGAGACAAATGTTTTTGCTGATGGGTAAGTCAGAAGAATATCACCCCAACCAAAGAGAAATGTGACTTAACAGTACGCACATTATATATATTAAATAAATATATGTACTTTGTACGTATAATAATGTATAATAAAAATATTATTTAATTATAGTTAAATATTTTTTCTAACTCATGTTATTAATGTGGGAGGTATATTTTTTTTGGTAGTTCGATTTTCCACGTTGAATATATATATATAACAATTTTAAACTTTTTTTAACATTTGTTTACATAATATTTTTGTAAAAATAAAATGGACCGTGATATAATGATAGCTTAGTCGGATCATTTTTGAACCGTTTTGAAGGCTCATTATATATATATACATATATATATATATATATATATTTTTTTTTTGAAACAATGGGTACTTGTGGCGAACTCGCCTCCACTGAGGCTCGAACTCCTGACCACTTGGGCCGCATGCATCTCTCTTAACCACTAGGCTAGAGGTCATTTGCTACATATATATATATATATATATATATATATATATATATATATATATATATATATATATATATATATATTGTCATATTGTGTGAAACTATATGTTTACGGAATCAAATGTTATTTTCTCCTGCACCATCGGATTGAGTCTGCATAGGATTCTCGTGCGCATCCGTTCGATCCAACGGTCGAGGACGACAGAGCTCCCTCGAGACACCGCAGACCAGGCTTATCCGGACAAATATTCAAAATGTGCAACCACAATTATATTTGCGAGAGAAATTTACTTGACACATATTAACACATTGATTCATTTTTTCGAAGGAGTGAAGTAAAGTTTTATGTACAAGTTTATAACTAATTTTAGTTTCGAGAGAGAAAATTTACTTGAATACATAATTACTTCTATTTTTTTTTATATATATATAAGAGGTGGAATTGTGATTAGTTGGCAATTTTCGGATTATAGATTCATGTTACCTATGAATTGACTTATTCAATGAATTCTTCCTCACAAGAGAGACCCACAAATATTTTAACAAACTTTAATGTTAATCTAATCTGAAATTTGACCGACATCGTTCTCTAATTCCGTAGATTGGTTGGTAGATCGGTAGGTTGATCAATAATACAATCCAAAAAAAAAAAAAAAATTGGGTAGATCGGTTGGTGAACGTATCAATTGTATGATTGGTTTCTTTGCATCGCTATTCCCAAACACTTCCATCTAAATGCTTATGTCAACTATCAGTTCTTTAGGATTATATATATATATATATATATATATATATATATATATATATATATATATATATATATATATATATATACACACGTGCATTGTACGTAATTTAATTGTCTTCTAATTAACTTAATTTGTATGTACTTAAAAAGAGTTGTATATACTTGAAAAGAGGAAAAGACAAAACTAATACATTGAAATACTAAAAGCTAGATATTGTAAGTACCTAACTACTCCTGATAGAATAGATATTTTTTTTTGTATTGGAATAGACTTGCAAGGGCATTTTTTGGGAAAAAAAAAGTTTTCACCGTGAAGTCTAACTTTTGGCATTATATAGTAGAATAGATTATATGATAAATAGTGATGTGTTAGAATATAAATATATAAGTTTAATTTTTAATATAATTTTAAAAATTTAATGCAGTAGCATAAACTTTAAGGTTTAAACTTTAATATATGGTGTCAGAATTTGAAACTTTGACGCACACTTATTTAAAAAAAAAATTATAATGACATACCGAAGAAGTATTGGAAAATAAGAAACAAACGCCCACTTGAAAATATCGAACCATAATCTCTACACAAGAACTAAGACAGTCTATATATATGCTGACACAAAGATTGATAATAATATTAATTTGTTCCTTCGTTCCAAAAACCAATCTTTCATCAATCTCAAGAAAAGAAAAAAAAGATTACAAAATGAAATCATCACCAACCCTGCGACGATTTTCTTGAACAGAACAGACAACTCATCGGACAGATTTTTCTTCTCCAACTATTTTGAAGACCGAGTCTATGAACAAAGTACGCATTTTTTTCGTAGATTTGTGTAGTTGTCTCCCTGAATCTCCTTGATGAGCATTTCTTTGTACTGGTTCATCTTTCTTCCCTTAGTATTTTACAAGTAATTTAAACTAGTTGACATCTAAAAAAATACACTGGATTAATTACCTAAAATAAGACTAGTTAAACAGATCATACCCATTCACAACCTTCACCTAATAGTATTATTAAATTCACCAAATCACAATTAATTAATTCACTGCAACCTAATTTGAGAGGGTCAGCTGTGTTTCTTCACCAACAATTTCGACCTACCTAGATGTTACCAAATCTTCATAATAATAATAACCCATCCACGTTAGGTCCTACTAATGGAACGTTTAATTTCAATTAACAAGAAAGATCATTTTATATAGTTTTGTAACTACAAACTTTCCATTCTCTTTCAAGCAAATAGTTTCCATCTCACAAAACCGTCATATCAGAAGCTACAAGTTTTGTAACTAAAAATTAAGTTTTCATAAATGTTGAGACAACTTCAAGTTTTTGTAAGCTTTTAGCTTCCCAAACACATTTTACAATCTGCGTTACATATATTTAGAAAACTGTAATTGCCAAATTTTTTTTAACAATGTTTATAAAATTTTAAAATGGATTACCAAAATTATCTTTTATAAAATTTATGTACAAGGAAAGCTATAAGTTTTATTTAAAATAATTATAATAAATTAAAAATATTTTCGACAACCCTCCTTAAAAATTGGAAAACGTTATAAAAACCTGGGCAATTACAACTCTCTATATTTATTGGACTTTATATATATATATATATATATATATATATATATATATATATATATTCACGTAATCCCATAAATTTTAATTTTAGCGAAAGATCGTTGTATGTCACACTAACACGTAACAGCATGTTGTAATTATTATTGCTAATATGAGAACGGTACCCAAATAAGAATATCAAGTCAGAAACACGTAACAGCATGTTGTAATTATTATTGTAATTATTATCAAAGACTTTAGAGTATCAAATTAATTTTTTTTACCATGCTGTTTGACAAATCGAGAGAAACCGTAAGTATCATACAGTGCTAACGTGACGGTTCCATTGCAATGATTATTGTAATTACATCTGAACAATATATACATGACAAATTTCACAAGAACGAAAATTTAGCGTGTATTTTGAAGTATGTGACTACTTCGTATCTATAAGTTTCTAAAATAACAAGCCACCAATTTTTTAGTCAGGATTAGACTATATATATATATATATATATATATATATATATATATATATATATATATATATATTTTTTTTTTTTTGAAGGAATGGGTAATTGTGACCAACTCGCCTCCACTGGGGCTCGAACTCCGGACCACTTGGACCGCATGCATCTCTCTTAACCACTAGGCCAGAGGTCATTTGCATATATATATATATATATATATATATATATATATATATATATATATATATATAATGACCTCTATCCTAGTGGTTAAGAGAGATACATGCAACTCAAGTGGTCAAGAGTTCGAGTCCCAGTAGAGACGAGTTTGCCATAATTACGCATTACTTCAAATATATATATATATATATATATATATATATATATATATATATATATATATATATATATATATATAGTTGTTATATATATATATATATATATATATATATATATATATATATATATATATATATATATATATATATATATATATATAATGCGTAATTGTGGCGAACTCACCGCCACACTCGAACTGCATGCATCTCTCTTAACAACTAGACTATATATATATATATATATATATATATATATATATATATATATATATATATATATTATCCAATACGGTCGATATCAATACGGTCGATACTGATACGGTTTGACATGTTCCGATCAAATATTGTTATTGATTGATCCCGATCTTTGAGGTCTTTTTTTAAGTCAATTCGACAAAGAAAATTCAATGGAAAAAAAACAGCCAACAAAGGGTGTAAAAAAACAGTCAATACTGTTATTGATTGAAACCGACTTTTGAGTACTTTTTTTTTTAAGTCAATTCGACAAAGAAAATTCAATAAAAAAAACAACCAACAAAGGGTGTAAAAGCATAGTAAAGTTATAAAAGCATGTAAAAAAAAAATTTATGTACGTAAACCAATCAACAATGATGACTACTATTTCATTTAAATTTCAAAATTACTAATAAACAACATATGAAATATTTTCAAATTATGCCTAAATATTTAAAAAAAAATCCTAAAATTTTGATTTTTTCCGATACCAAAATATCCGATACTCCGATTGGAAATTGCCGATACTGCTGATATTGTCGATCCCGATACTCATAGTAAGGATCTAATAACGAAACTGTGAACCTTGATATATATTTGATAGTTTCTGGTCCCCATTGAACGATACATGTAACTATTTCGAAGCTGTTGCTGAGTTTAAAAAATTCCAATTGCAGTGTGCGAAATAACTAACGCCTTTCCTTTTCATTTCATAGATCTAGAACACACTCACAGTCAACAACAATGAGTGAAGAACCATCTCCATTAATTATGACAACATATCCACAGAGAAAGGAAACATACATACATTTATCGATCGGATCACCATCTCGAGTAGTACTTGGTGACGGAGACGGGCATGACCGGCACGGAGAAGTAGGTCTCCATGAGTATCCTCGCCTGCACGGCCTCCATGGTGGCGGCGCCGGCGGCGATGTCCTTCATCGTCTGCGCGTACGCGGCCCTGAGCCGCTCCGCGAAGCGGCAGCACTGCGCCGACAGCCACTGGACCCGCACCCTCTTTAGGAAGCCGCAGAGGAGGGGCTTCCCGCCGGATCTCCAGGAGCGTCGGCCGCCGCCGAGGCGGATGATCGGCATGCGGCGGCGGGAGAGGCGGAGGCCGCCGCTCCTCGGCTTGGGGTGGAGGAGGGATTTGGATTCGGAGATTGGTGACAGCGACGACATTATATTTCTACAGCCACAAAAAGAGAGAGAGCGAGAGAGTGTTTTAGAATGGAGATGGAGCTTGGAGGCAGAGGGTGAGATTTATGGGGATGGGAAATGGTTCTGCTCACTCGCGGGTGAAATTACGGTGGGCACGGGAGGGAGTGGGTGTAGCCGTGTGGGACTTACGCTCTTTATCTACCCATCTTCTTCTCCCCTTTATTTATTGATTTTTTTTTTAGATACTTTATATATTTTATTTTATTTTATTTTATTTATTTATTTATTTATTTATTATTTTTTTTTTTTTGAAGCAATGGGTACTTGTGGCGAACTCGCCTCTACTGAGGCTCGAACTCCCGACCACTTGGGCCGCATGCATCTCTCTTAACCACTAGGCTAGAGGTCATTTGTAGATACTTTATATATATATATATATATATATATATATATATATATATATATATATATAGCGGATCGGGAGCCCAGCCGAAGCCCCGCCCCTCCTTAGCCGTTGGATCGCGCGGGCTTGCGCGGGCCCCACGCGATCCGATGGTGCAGGGGGGGGGGGGGGGCGGGGCTTCGACGGGGCTCCGCGGGCGGGGCCTTTGATCCGCTTCCACACACACACACACACATATATATATATATATATATATATATATATATATATATATATATATATATATATATATATATATATATATATAAGTGCGGATCAAAAGTCCCGCCTCCTGCACCATCGGATGGAGAGTTCGTGTGGGATTGTGAGATTCTGGCTCGGCTTCACATAGAGGACAGAGGGTATCTTGAATCTGGACCCCGAATGCCCTCAATCTATCTTTTGTGAGAAGTCTCCTCTGTAGACCTTTATACATGCAGTATTAGAACTTAGGAGCGGCGTAGTTTAACCAAATGAACTTGCCCCACTTCGATTTGGGAGACTTGATTCTACACTCTTCATATGCGAGCCTGAGGGAGAAATTTTCAGTATCGAAATCTTTCCAAACCCAATGACCGGACCCTGTGTTCCTATCTAAGGGGAAGTTGAGGATCGTATTGGACCATCTACTGATACAAGTATCTGCAGGGAAGACCCAGGTGCCATTCCTTATGAGTGAGCTAACAATCTCATTTTTATTTCTGAACCTGTGGAGATCTACCTCAGCTCTATCTATGAGACTGATATGCTCTAACCAAGGATCCTGCCACAGGTTGGTAAGGGACCCATCACATATCACCCTTTGAATGTTTACTTTGAGCTTCGGCCTTTGTGAGAGTGCTTTTGAAACAGACGGAGAAGTTATTGTTACTAAGCATAATCCAAAACTTGTTCTCACGAACATACTTGTTTTTCATCCATTTGGCCCAGTTAGAGCTTGTGAAACCCGTAATTTCAGAAAATTATTTTTTTGTATAAATTAGCTAATATAATTAATTCTCAATTGTTAATTTAGGAAATTGAATTTTTAGAAAAATGATTAAAACTGGAAATTTTATCAAAACATGTAATTTTCTAATTAATACAATTATTATTATTTTCAAGAAAATAAATTGATTAGACTTTTGTATGTCAGACCAGACATGAACCCGGTTTGAATTTAAGTTGAACTTAAAATATATTTTTTTTTAAAAAATAAATTATTTATTTTTTTCAAAGTTTTAAAGCCATTTTACCAATAATATTATTAGAGCCCAAACTCTTTTCTTAAAGCCCATGAGTTAAACCCATTGGGTTTCATCCTTTAGCCATTTACTTTCATTTCCTTTTTCCTAATTCATTCAGGAAAGGAAATTTCCTTTCTTTCTCAACCATGGTCGACCCCTGGCTTTCCGAACGGTCGCCGACCGTCGGCCTCCCCGCGTGAACCGCCGCCCGTTCTTTTCCTCTCCCAAACCGCCCATCCACCGTATATAAAACCCCCTTCACCACCATTATCATTCCCATCACTTCTCTCTCCACCAAAAACGTGCCGTAACCCCCAAATTTTCGACAAACCCCGAGAACTCCGGCGATTTCGCCAACCTCCAGCGACGCTCTTCAGGCCGACCCTTTCGCCCGAGTCCAGCCGCGCCCTCCAGTGCTGGACCCCGCTCCTCGGCACGTTTCCCTGGCGCCCGACCCTCTGCGTCGGCGTCCGACCCTAGCATCTTGCGCGCGCTCAGCCCCGGCGAGTTTCCGCAGTTTCGGCGACCCCCTTCGTCGCTGTTCCTCCGCGTTCCCGAGCCGCAGCACCCCGCGGGATCCCCGATCCACTGTCCGATTCGTTCCAGAGCGTTCCTGTGCTTTCTGTGGAACCTCACTGTGGTCTTTTCCAGAGCTTGGGTGCTGTTCACGCAGCCGAACTCCGGCGAGGCGTGTTTCGAGTCCGAGGCATCACTTCGGATTCCGTCAATTTCGGTAACTTCTGGATAGTCCCATAGTTCCTCTTAGTCTGTGATGAAATTGCTCCACCGATTCCTTCGGAAATTCGGATTTTGGTTACGTTTCAAATACGTTACCATTTCGATTTTCCGAAATTTTTTCGGAAATTGGTATGCTGATTTTGGTTCTGTGATTTTTCCGATTCCGGAAATTTCTGACTCCTTCGGAAACATTTCTATGGTTATAGATTTATATATATATTATTTTGGTTCTGTGATTTTCTCGGAATTTCCGAGAATTATTTCGGAAGGGATTCTGTTAGTTTCCGATATTACTTCGGGAATTCCGATATCATTTCAGGACTTCGAATTTAATTCGGAAAATAGTTTTGTGGTTATATTGGGGTATCCCTGGTTTGGGATTTATTTTGCAGAAAAATCGGCGCGTTTCCCAGTTTTGGGTTATTCCGAAAATAGAGGAAATGCTGTCGAAATTTCTATAAAAATTTAATTATATAATTTTAAAATGAATTTCGGAAAAGAATACTATTTTTGGATTTTTTGGGCGACGACCTTATTGGTCAATGGGCCCGGCTAAATGCAAACGAAACCGGTTTCGTCCGGACGTTGGCGCATTAGCTATAAAAATGACGATTGGACCAGTTCTGAGACTCAATAATATTTTATATTTTAATTAGAATTATTAAATATTATTTATATTTAATTTTGTAGGCAGTTTACAGGACTAACGAATTTTCTCTTATTTTAATTCTTGGAAATGTAAGGGCATAAGCCTATTCTGGTTGTGGAGTTGTAATAGCTTAGGTTTTATTTATGTTTCTTTTATTTTCTGGATGATTTTGGTAATGGGAACGTAGAAATAAAATGATAATTATTTATTATATTTTAAAAGATTATAATAATAAATGTTTTGTCACTTAGCAATTAAGTTGTAAATTTAAAATAAAAATTCACGTATTTCTCATTAAAAAGGAAAATCTTAGTTTTATATAAAAATACCAAGTTTTTCCAAATAAACCGATAAATATAACTTTTCTCGAAATTAAATGTAAATTGATGTTTCTTAATTGCAACGCATTAATAAATAGCGTTTTGATTGTGTTAGCTAAATAAAGATTAAAATTGACTAGGACACAACTAGAGATTGCAACTAGTATAGCATTTTTTTGTCAACTTTAGTTTTCTGAGACAAATTTCCAAATGTAGGATTTCAAGGAAGAACCTGAATTCTCATCCTGACATATCGACCCATCCAGTCAAGTCATTTTTGAGGCAAGTACAAGTTTGTGGTAGATTACAATTAGTTAATAATTGTTTTAATGCAATTTTAAATCACGACATAACACGGAACTCTTCTGAGAGTAATGACTGTAACAACTGTAACTATTGGGGATTGGGGGAGTAGTGTAGTGGATATGACCACATCCAATAGTATAACTGATTGTATTAGCTTACCCCTCAAACACACGGGGATAAGCCATACCATATCACTAGGATATTACTGTAACAAACCCAATCCGGTCATATTCATTACCTATTCATATTTTACTATTTTTAACTGCTAAAAAATCATTTACTTCAAATTGTTTAAAAGTGCATATTTCCATTATTAATTTCAATTGTTAAAATATCATGAATTTGTACTTTGCTCCCTCCTGACTGGAGACTATATTTTTAGGTCCTGTTGAGGATGCAGAGCTACTGATTAGTAGCTATTATGACCCAGAGTTATACCCTGCTGTGCTTTCCGAGGATGGATTACTGGATGAGGATGTCGCTTTCATTTAGATGTTATTTTCCAAGTTTGATAGTCTTGTCTAAAAAAAAAAACAATGTGATTTAATTTGGTGGTTTATGTTTGAAATCTGTACTGGACAAGTTTTAAGCTTTTAATTTATCGAATCTTATTTATTGTGGCAAATTTAGTTTGAGTTGTTGATTACCTGCATATGGAAGTTACAGCTTACTGCCGCCGTCTCATCAACGGTGCAGGCTAGGCATGATCCGATTCGTCCTAAGTAATTGGGACCGGATCGTGACATATTTTTAGTGGTGGCCCATGCAGGTCCAAATCAACGACTTAGGAAAATCTATTTAGAGACATTTAGAACACTAGAACAATAATTTGCCACAACATAGGACCGAAATATATTATAATTAAATATTTTTGTTTGATTATAGATATGCTACCTTGCTTATGTTTTTATCCTAAACCTTCCAGAGAATGGCCACTGACAACATCAATCCTGCTGGCGATGGGGTATCTTCACCCTATCATACCCCACCTCCCCAATCAAGTCCGGATCCTACACCTCGGCAGCTGGCCGACCGTCCCCATAATACAACGACGGATCCATCAACTTCTCGGACGGAGGTGCAACCCCCTGTGGTTTTGCCCACTCCAGCTGCCCCACCGGTGCCTGTGGACCCCACCGACCTCATAGGTCTGCTAAGAGGAGTGCTAGAAGCCCAGAGAACTCAAGCTGAAGCTCATCGAGAGCAGACGACAATTATGAGAGAATGCATGGAGAATGCCCATAGCGTGGCAATGGCTGCACTGGAGAGAGGAGAAGCAGCTCAACAGGAACCAAGGCCTGCCAAGGTAAACATAAATTTAAGGATTAATTTATGTAATATTAAGGCCATTTAATTAATGGGAATCATATTGCCAAGGTGGGCGATATTGAGAGTTTCAAGAAGCAGAACCCTCGACCCTTCAAGGGAACCGAGGGAATCGTCTATGCTGATGAATGGCTCGATAGTATGGAGCATCTTCTAAGCGTCGCTCGACTTCCAGAAGACCTCAAGGCTGAAGCAGTGGGACTCCAACTGCAGAATGTAGCAAGCACCTGGTATCGGAATGAACCCCGACTCCAGGACAGGCAGATTGACTGGGACACCTTCAAGAGGTTGTTCAAGAGGAAGTTCTTCCCAACATCAGAGTTGCGGGAGATGGAGAGGCAATTTTAGAACCTGAAGCAAGGAAATATGACTGTTGGAGAATATGCGGCAGAATTCGGCCAACTCAGCCGTTTTGCCAAGAACCTGGTGGCTGACCCTGAAGATCGTGCTGAAAGGTCTAGACATGGGCTGAGAGAGGAGATCCGCACCCATGTGATCTCAGGTGGTGCTAAGACCTATGAAAAGATTCTGGAGCGAGCTCAAGATATAGAGAAGAGCCAACCCGCTCGCTCAAAGAGGGATTATCCTGGAACTAACAACTTCCAGGGTAATCAAAAGAGGCCCAACAACAACAACAACCGGCCTTCCCACCATCAGCAGCAGAACCAGCAGGCAAGGAACAATGATAGGACACCTCAGAGGCAGATCCCTGTCTACGACTATTGCAAAAGGCCGGGGCATCAAGCAAATATCTGCAGAAAGAGACTAGGACATTGCCTGGTCTGTGGGTCTTCCACCCACCAAGTAAAGGATTGTCCCTCGGCGGCTCATCGGATGGGAACAACTCAACAGAAAGGTCCTCTGCCCACTCAGCAACAACAATTTGGGCAGCATCAACAGAAGACTGGGCAAGCTTTTGCCCTAGCAGCGGAGGAACAAGAGCCAGAGCAGGAACCTACAGCTGATGTCATCGCAGGTTTTATTTATGTGCATTCCTATCCTGCCTTAGCTTTATTTGATTCGGAAGCATCACATAGTTTCATATCCACAAAGTTCATCTCTGCACACCACATAGATACGGGCTTTAGCAAGAAGATTTGTAGAGTCATGACCGGTGGAGGATCCCTACCAATCACTGAGACCTGTAATTGCCCTATCACCATATCAGGCCACAAATTCACAGTACCTTTGCTTGTGATGCCCTTACCCAATTATGATATAGTCCTAGGGATGGACTGGTTGAGTAAGCAGCATGCGCTGATAGACCGTCACAAAGGATGTGTAGTTTTCAGCCCACCTAGAGAACCGAAGTTTGAAATCTTTCGAACTCCGGAGGATATGGAGTGTATTACTTACACCTCTAGCACAGAAGAATCGGGACCTCCCCATCCTATCATAGCAGAATTTATGGATGTCTTTCCTGATAGTCTTCCCGGATTACCCCCAGACCGAGACATAGAGTTCACCATTGATCTAGTCCCCGGCTCTTCCCCTATTTCTAAGGGATGCTACAGAGTCAACCCGAAGGAGGCCAAGGAGATGAAAGATAAGATCAATGAACTGAAGGCTTTGGGGTTTATCCGAGACGGAGCTTCACCCTGGGGAGCACCTGTCTTGTTTGTTCCCAAGAAAGACGGAACTGTGAGGATGTGCATCGACTACCGGGCGCTGAACAATATCACCATCAAGAATAAGTACCCTCTGTCCCGGATCGATGATCTGTTTGACCAACTCAGTGGAGCCAAGGTGTTCTCGAAGATTGATCTCAGATCTGGCTACCATCAGATCAAGGTCAGGAAGGAGGACATTTCTAAGACGGCGTTCAACACCAAGTATGGGCAGTTTGAATTCTTGGTCATGCCGTTTGGACTGACAAATGCTCCTGCTGTATTCATGAACCTTATGAACAAGGTTTTCCATGAATACTTAGATCAATTTATTGTTGTCTTCATTGATGATATTTTGATCTATTCGAAGACTGAAGAGGAGCATGAGGAGCACCTCAGGAAAGTTCTGGGAACTTTGAGGAAAGAGAAGCTATATGGTAAGCTATCCAAATGTGAATTTTTTCTAGACAAGGTGAATTTTCTTGGCCATGTTGTCACAGGAGAAGGAATTTTGGTGGATCCTAAGAAGATAGCTGCTGTGGAGAAGTGGTCTACCCCAAGCTCAGTTGCTGAGATCAGAAGTTTCTTGGGCTTGGCTGGCTACTACTGGAAGTTTGTGAAGGATTTTGCCAGAATTGCTGAACCGATGACGAAGCTTACTCGGAAGAATGAAGAGTTCATCTGGACGGAAGATTGCCAGGCTGTATTTGAGGAGCTGAAGAAGAGGCTGACCACTGCACCAATCCTTGCGCTACCCGCAGGAACTGGTGGTTTCTCAATCTACAGTGATGCCTCTGGAAAAGGACTGGGTTGCGTTCTTCAACAAAATGGAAAAGTGATTGCTTACGCATCTAGGCAATTACGGAACCATGAGAAGAATTATCCCACACATGACCTGGAGCTTGCTGCTGTCATCTTTGTATTGAAGTTATGGAAGCATTATCTCTATGGAGAGAGAGTGGAAATATATACAGACCACAAAAGTCTGAAATATGTTTTCACTCAGAAAGAGCTGAACATGAGACAAAGAAGATGGCTGGAACTGATGAAAGATTTTGATATCGACCTGCAGTACCATCCGGGTAAGGCTAATATTGTTGCAGATGCACTTAGTCGATACCCAGTGGCGATGTTCTTGACCAAGGAGTGGCATTTATTGGAGGACATAGAGAAGCTTGGTCTGGAGATTGTACTGCCTGAGGAGAAGATGAAGGAACTGGGGCGAGAAGCTGATGTACCTGGAGCTGACTCAATCATGATGCAGTTGCAATTGCGTTCAAGTCTGATAGACAAAATCAAGGAGACACAATTCCAAGACGAGACGCTTTGTAAGCTCAGAGATGAAGTGCTGGCAGGAACACTTGAAGGTTTCTCTATCGCCAGTGACGGAGCATTGAAGAATGGTACGAGGCTGTGTGTACCATCTGGCAAACTGAGGAACGAGCTGATGCAAGAAGCGCACCAGTCACAGTATTCCATACATCCTGGAGCTAATAAAATGTATCGGGATATGCGTACCATCATCTGGTGGTATGGAATGAAGAAAGATGTATCCAGATTTGTGGCTAGATGCTTGATTTGCCAACAAGTGAAGGCTAGCAGACAGAGACCCGCAGGACTTCTACAGTCGTTGGACATTCCGGAGTGGAAGTGGGAGCATACAACAATGGACTTTGTGTCAGGACTACCTCGATCTCAAGAAGGGAAGGACGCTATTTGGGTTATTGTGGACCGACTGACTAAGTCGGCACACTTTATTCCCTTCAAGGTTGGTTTATCTACCGAGAAGTTGGCGGCACTGTACATACGGCACATCTACCGGATTCATGGAGTACCGGTAAGTATTGTATCTGACCGAGATACTAGATTTACCTCACATTTTTGGAAGAGTTTGCATGACAGTTTGGGAACAAAACTGAAGTTCAGCACAGCCTATCATCCCCAAACTGACGAACAATCTGAGAGGACCATCCAGACGCTAGAAGATATGCTGAGATCTTGCGTCTTAGAATTCGGAGGATCTTGGGAGGATCACTTGCATTTAGTAGAATTCTCCTACAATAACAGTTACCAAGCTAGCATTGGTATGACCCCATTTGAAGCTCTTTATGGACGTCGTTGTCGCACTCCACTTGCATGGGACGACGTAGGAGAAAGAGTACTACTGGGGCCAGAGATGGTGACTGATGCAGCAGAGAAAGTGAAGGTAATCAGAGACAAGCTAAGGATCGCCCAAGACAGGCCGAAGCATTGGGCAGATAGCAGTCATCGACCACTGGAGTTTGAAGAAGGAGATAGTGTCTTTGTAAAGATTTCTCCTACCAGAGGAACTATCCGATTTGGCAGAACTGGGAAGCTAAGTCCCAGATATATCGGACCATTTCAAATTTTGAGCCAAATTGGTGAAGTGGCGTATCGGTTAGCTCTACCAGCTAATCTTGAGGGTGTGCACAACGTCTTCCACATTTCGCAGCTCAGAGCTACATCCCGGATCCAAGTCACATCTTGGATCACTCGGAGCTGGAGATTGGACCGAGCCTCACAGTACCAGAGAGGCCTGTAGCAATTTTGGATAGAGGCGAGAAGAGGATCAGAACTTCAGTGACTCCCATAGTTAGAGTTATGTGGAGGCACGATTCCCCAGGCGAGTCTACCTGGGAGCGACATGCAGGAGCAGTACCCGTACTTGTTTGAGACCTGAGGTAATTCCTAACCTTACTCTTTTAAATTTCGAGGACGAAATTTCTTAAGGAGGGAATGCTGTGAAACCCGTAATTTCAGAAAATTATTTTTTTGTATAAATTAGCTAATATAATTAATTCTCAATTGTTAATTTAGGAAATTGAATTTTAGAAAAATAATTAAAACTGAAAATTTTATCAAAACATGTAATTTTCTAATTAATACAATTATTATTATTTTCAAGAAAATAAATTGATTAGACCTTTGTATGTCAGCCCATACATGAACCCGGTTTGAATTTAAGTTGAACTTAAAATATTTTTTTAAAAAATAAATTATTTATTTTTCTCAAAGTTTTAAAGCAATTTTACCAATAATATTATTAGAGCCCAAACTCTTTTCTTAAAGCCCATGAGTTAAACCCATTGGGTTTCATCCTTTAGCCATTTACTTTCATTTCCTTTTTCCTAATTCATTCAGGAAAGGAAATTTCCTTTCTTTCTCAACCATGGTCGACCCCTGGCTTTCCGAACGGTCGCCGACCGTCGGCCTCCCCGCGTGAACCGTCGTCCGTTCTTTTCCTCTCCCAAACCGCCCATCCACCCTATATAAAACACCCTTCACCACCATTATCATTCCCATCACTACTCCCTCCACCAAAAACGTGCCCTAACCCCCAAATTTCCGACAAACCCCGAGAACTCTGGCGATTTTGCCAACCTCCAGCGGCGCTCTTCAGGCCGACCCCTTCGTCCGAGTCCAGCCGCGCCCTCCAGTGCTGGACCCCGCTCCTCGGCACGTTTCCCTGGCGCCCGACCCTCTGCGCCGGCGTCCGACCCTAGCATCTTGCGCGCGCTCAGCCCCGGCGAGTTTTCGCAGTTTCGGCGATCCCCTTCGTCGCTGTTCCTCCGCGTTCCCGAGCCGCAGCACCCCGCGGGATTCCCGATCCACTGTCCGGTTCGTTCCAGAGCGTTCCTGTGCTTTCTGTGGAACCTCTCTGTGGTCTTTTCCAGAGCTTGGGTGCTGTACACGCAGCCGAACTCCGGCGAGGCATATTTCGAGTCCGAGGCATCACTTCAGATTCCGTCAATTTTGGTAACTTCTGGATAGTCCCATAGTTCCTCTTAGTCTGTGATGAAATTGGTCCACCGATTCCTTCGGGAATTCGGATTTTGGTTACGTTTCAAATACGTTACCATTTCGATTTTCCGAAATTTCTTCGAAAATTGGTATGCTGATTTTGGTTCTGTAATTTTTTCGATTCTGGAAATTTCTGACTCCTTCGAAAACATTTCTGTGGTTATAGATTTATATATATATTATTTTGGTTCTGTAATTTTCTCGAAATTTTCGAGAATTATTTCGGAAGGGATTCTGTTAGTTTTCGATATTACTTCGGGAATTCCGATATCATTTCAGGACTTCGAATTTAATTCGAAAAATAGTTTTATGGTTATATTGGGGTATCCCTGGTTTGGGATTTATTTTGCAGGAAAATCGGCGCGTTTCCCAGTTTTGGGTTATTCCGAAAATAGAAGAATGCTGCCGAAATTTCTATAAAAATTTAATTATATAATTTTAAAATAAATTTCGGAAAAGAATACTATTTTTGGATTTTTTGGGCGACGACCTTATTGGTCAATGGGCCCGGCTAAATGCAAACGAAACCGGTTTCGTCCGGACGTTGGGGCATTAGCTATAAAAATGATGATTGGACCAGTTCTGAGACTCAATAATATTTTATATTTTAATTAGAATTATTAAATATTATTTATATTTAATTTTGTAGGCAGTTTACAGGACTAACGAATTTTCTCTTATTTTAATTCTTGGAAATGTAAGGGCATAAGCCTATTCTGGTTGTGGAGTTGTAATAGCTTAGGTTTTATTTATGTTTCTTTTATTTTCTGAATAATTTTGGTAATGGGAACGTAGAAATAAAATGATAATTATTTATTATATTTTAAAAGATTATAATAATAAATGTTTTGTCACTTAGCAATTAAGTTGTAAATTTAAAATAAAAATTCACGTATTTCTCATTAAAAAGGAAAATCTTAGTTTTATATAAAAATACCAAGTTTTTCCAAATAAACCGATAAATATAACTTTTCTCGAAATTAAATGTAAATTGATGTTTCTTAATTGCAACGCATTAATAAATAGCGTTTTGATTGTGTTAGCTAAATAAAGATTAAAATTGACTAGGACACAACTAGAGATTGCAACTAGTATAGCATTTTTTTGTCAACTTTAGTTTTCTGAGACAAATTTCCAAATGTAGGATTTCAAGGAAGAACCTGAATTCTCATCCTGACATATCGACCCATCCAGTCAAGTCATTTTTGAGGCAAGTACAAGTTTGTGGTAGATTACAATTAGTTAATAATTGTTTTAATGCAATTTTAAATCACGACATAACACGGAACTCTTCTGAGAGTAATGACTGTAACAACTGTAACTATTGGGGATTGGGGGAGTAGTGTAGTGGATATGACCACATCCAATAGTATAACCGATTGTATTAGCTTATCCCTCAAACACACGGGGATAAGCCATACCATATCACTAGGATATTACTGTAACAAACCCAATCCAGTCATATTCATTACCTATTCATATTTTACTATTTTTAACTGCTGGAAAATCATTTACTTCAAATTGTTTAAAAGTGCATATTTCCATTATTAATTTCAATTGTTAAAATATCATGAATTTGTACTTTGCTCCCTCCTGACTGGAGACTATATTTTTAGGTCCTGTTGAGGATGCAGAGCTACTGATTAGTAGCTATTATGACCCAGAGTTATACCCTGCTGTGCTTTCCGAGGATGGATTACTGGATGAGGATGTCGCTTTCATTTAGATGTTATTTTCCAAGTTTGATAGTCTTGTCTAAAAAAAAAAACAATGTGATTTAATTTGGTGGTTTATGTTTGAAATCTGTACTGGACAAGTTTTAAGCTTTTAATTTATCGAATCTTATTTATTGTGGCAAATTTAGTTTGAATTGTTGATTACCTGCATATGGAAGTTACAGCTTACTGCCGCCGTCTCATCAACGGTGCAGGTTGGGCATGATCCGATTCGTCCTAAGTAATTAGGACCGGGTCGTGACAGAGCTGCCTTCAACCAGACACCAAGCGAGCCTGAGGGCTGCGACCTCCCGAAGAGAGGCCATGGAACGGAGACCGACTCCCCCTTTGTCTTTAGGTCTGCATAGATCGCTCCACGCGATGGTTTGGATCCCTCCCGTCCACACGAACTTCGCACACATGCTTTCAATTTTTCCCAGAGTCTTCTTAGGCAGTAATATTACCTAACCAGTAAGCTATCATCTAGTTGATAACTGATCTAACAAGTTCGACTCTTCCCCCGAACGAGAGGAGTTGGGCCTGCCACCCATCCAGCTTGCTTTCAATCATCTGAGTGAGGCTAGAGCAGTCGAGGTATTTGGCATACGTACTAGCAAGCGGGACGCCCAATTACCTTACTGGTAAGGAACCGATATCGACCTATAAATCCCCCGACCATCTCATCTTTTCGGCGCACGTCCGATTGAGAAAGATCGAACTCTTATCCTTATTGAGTTTGAGCCCTGCCTCTGCCTCGAACTTGCTAAGGATATCTGTCAAACTTTGAACACCCTCATCAGTAGGTTTGAGGAACACTAGGAGATCGTCGGCATAAATAAGGTAGGAAATGGTCGGCTTGACGAGCCTTATATATATATATATATATATATATATATATATATATATATATATATTCCCCAAGTTATAAATGGTTATTTGTCATAGTCACACAAATTTTGGACGTATATGTCATACCAAATCGTAGACTCGAGACTTGTCATAGCCACTAATAATAGGAAACTGCTACAATTACTGCTCTCTTACAACTAAGGACTTACAATCGACTACGTGGCTGTTTTTACTGGTTGTAGGTGGGGTCGGGTGGGAACATATTAGCAGGAAAGGTGAGTGGGTTGTAAGGAGATTACAAGAATTTGGTAGTAAATTTAGTATTATTAATTAATAATAACCTCTACCGTCAACTTATGAAGTAAAAGTCCTTAAAAAATGGATAATATGCCAATTGTTGGACAACCAAAATGGTTGAGGAAGCGGCTGCTGCAATTGCAGATGATTGTGGGAATTCAAGTTCATTGAATTTTCGAGAAAAAAATAATATGTAATTTTAAATCAAATTCAAACACTATATATATTGAGTCTTTTTTCTAATAACTCCTCCCAGACCAACGAAAAAATTGTGCACGTGAAGCAAGAACACGAGACGGACCCATTGGTCCGGGTTGGGACCCACCAAAAATCGAGCCATACTGCTATTTTTAGGGTCTATTCGCGGACGATTGTGAAGACAACTCTAAGGGGGATAAATAGAATGTGTGTCACAATTGCCTAATATAAGTAAGTCTAATTACCAACCAAAAGTAATAACAAGCAAGTATGAAAATGTAATGAGTAGTTTCTCAAAAAAAATGTAATGAGTAAGAAGTCACAAACGCTAACACCGCGAGTATACTGGTGTCCCTTGTGGAGGAATAATCCAGTCACAGATACTTATGTCCGGTATTAATCCACTATTGAAATAGCGTACAATGCAAGCTTTGATCCTAAGTGTTTGATAATTTCTTACAAACACAAGTTTTGACCGAATAGCTTGACAACTTCAACAACCACAAGCTTTGATCATAGGAGCTCGCTGATTTTAACACTTTAATGAAAAGCGAACTTGGAGTTTTCCAAAGTATACAATTCGACCAACTTCTTATCAAATGCCACACTTAGGCACTTATAGGGCATTGGGAAGTTATTGTTTTGGAGATGTGAAAGCTTTGAGCTCAGATAGTATCTAAAATGAATAAATAAAAGTGAGAATGATGTATAATTTAATTCTATTTATAGGTTTTTCTGAACCGAGTTAAGACAGAGTTTGGTTCCCAAACTTTAAAAGTTCGAATGTTGGAGCATGGTTTTCAGGAAGAATGAGTCAAATTAGGGTTTTGGGTTTGGGTAGACCGAGTTCGGTCGGGGACAGAACTCTAGCCGAATTCTGTTTCCCTATTTCCAGAATGTTGGGAAGGTTTAATATGTAGACCTTCTGAGTTGGTTTTGATCTGATTATGGGTAAGTTTATTTGAGTGGATTCAAGCGACATCTAGTTTCCAAGTGCGACTTGATTTACATATGTCCTAAACTCAAATAAATTGTAAAACTACATAAGAAACAATAAAGAACCAAACGCAAACTTGTGAGCATTCTTCTTGACGTAGTAGCAATAACGTTGTAGCAGTTGTTGCGTTATATCAAATCAAGGGATTCAGTTAGTTATCAAAATCGAGTTGACCAAGACCAATTTGGCCAACACAATAGAAGGCCGCCACATGTCTCCTCGGTTCACATATGCGATTTATATATATATATATATATATATATATATATATATATATATATATATATATATATATATATATATATATATATATATATATATATATATATAAGCCCCCCTTAGAAAATCCCCTAAAAATCCCCTCACTCTCAGCCGTAATTTAATGTTAATATTAATGTTAATATTAATATTAATATTAATATTAACATTAACATTAAATACTAAAATTAACATTAAACTTAACATTAAAATTAATATTAACATTAACATTAATATAAAAAATAATAATATTAACATTAATATTAACATTAACATTAATATTAACATTAAATTACGGATGAAAGTGAGGGAGTTTTTAGGAGGTTTTCTAAGAGGGCTTTTGATCCGCTCCCATATATATATATATCCGCTCCCATATATATATATATATATATATATATATTTATATATTTATATATATATATATATATATATATATATATATATATATATAGAGAGATCTGCATCCCCTCACTTTTGCATCTCCCATGCATTATATATATATATATATATATATATATATATATATATATATATATATATATATATATATATATATATAGAGAGAGAGAGAGAGAGAGAGAGAGAGAGAGAGATCTGCATCCCCTCACTTTTGCATCTCCCATGCATTTTCTCTTTCACATCCATTGAATTTTGTTTAAGTCATATAATCTTAACCGTTGAAATTTCAATGGCTAAGATTAGATGATTTAAACAAGATCCAACGGGTGTTATCATGAGGATGCTTGGGGGATGCAAATCATATATATATATATATATATATATATATATATATATATATATATATATATATATATATATTTGAGGTATCCTTCCTATAAGTGTAACTCCCTAAACCTATTTTCGTATATTGTTGAATTGTTTGAAATTTTTTCTAAAAGAATCATTTTGGCTTAAAATGATAAATTACTTATATTGAATTTTATTAGTTAAATTGATTTCATTTTCTCAATTCTAATTTTTCAATATTGATTAACTCATAAGTATTTCGATTATTTATTAATAAATTTAGTTTATTCTATTGTATTAGTTTTGTTGTGATCAATAATGGTAATTTAAGCTTAATTAATTAATTCCAATTTATTGTCAAGTATTAGTATTGTTTCTAGTTAATTTATAAACTTTTGAATGCTATTTTAAAGTCATGTCTTCTTACTGTTGAATTTTGTTGTATTAAACTAAAAAAAGATTAGTTTTGATTAACTATTTTTCGTAAATATTTATTTATTTGTAACTAAGAAGAATAATTGTTTTCGTTATAAATGGGCAGTTAGAAGAATTAGTAACTAATTAACTACAATTTTTGATTATGATTATGGGTTGTTATTAACTAATTCTGTAATTAGTTGAGAGTAATTAAATCTGTTAGAATTTGAAAATTTGATTGAAACAATTTTGAATTTTGAAAATCTGTTGATTATTGAATATTTTGAAAAACTGTTGAAATCTGAAATTTGAAAATCTGTTACCAATTTGTTCTAATTAGCCTCAGATCTATTTCTAATTACTGCTCTGCCATTACCCTACTGTAGAGAACAACCCCAGGTCTACCCGAATTTACAATTCTGCCACTCCACACACACACACAATACATTTATTATAAATAACTGCACAAATTCCTAAATTCTGACACATCAGTCACTCTCTCTCTACACGTCACTCTTTCTCTCTACTTTATTTTTTTCTCTCTCTCCTCTCTGGACTCAGGCTGAGCTCAGCCGTGCGCCATCGCACCTTCGCCGGAGTCTGACACCACTGCCAACCATCACTGGAGAGCCTCACCGTCCGATCTCTGACTTCGCCGAGGAGTCTCGAGGACCATCGGACTCGTCGATCACCTCCGACCCCTGACCACCGTTTCGAGCCACAGCAACCTCCAGATCTCGCCGTCGCCGAACAACTCGAGAGGTCCCTCGAAGACCACGCCAGTTCGAAGCCCGCGCCAGCCTTGAAGACAGAACGTATGGAGACGCGTGCGCCACCGAGGCTCGAGCCGAAGTCGTTCTTGACTGTAGCGCCACCTCGATCCCAGAGCTGACTCATCGAGTCCTAAGCGTGCCTCTTCGAGTTTTGTGCCGCTCTTCGGAGATCGAGGAGTCACTGCCTCCTCGTGGCTCGTGCCACCGCATCGGGACAGGAGCTGCTCCTTCGAGAACGAGTCCTCGTCATCGACCGCCAGATCCGCTGTCAGAACCGCCCCTCGTCGCCGTGGATCGACATCCTCGACCGGCCGGTGAGCTTCCCCCATCGATCTTCTCGAACGTCTTTTCTTTTCTGGTTCTCTGTAGATTAGGGTTCTATTTTGGATCTAGGGTTTCACCTAGGGTTTGCTAGAGGGGAGATGGGGGCTGCGAGAATTTATTAGGGCTTAGGGTTTCGTGGTCGGGATGATAAAGAATTGGGGTAGCTGACCTAGAAACTAGGGTTCCTGGATGGGGAAGATGAAGTGTGGGCGGAGTTTTCTGTTCGGCTAAGGTTCTAAGGGGAAGAAGGAGATGCAGAGTGCCTGAAGAAAATATTTAGGGTTAGGGTTTGGAGTGTCAGTGGGAAGAAGAAGACCGGACTTCTCCTCATGGAGAAGATGAAAGGAACGGTCGGCTGAATGAAAATGTGAGTAGGAGAGAGAAGAGAGAGTTTTATATTTAGGTTTGAGAGCAATGGACCGGGTCTGTGAACTAAGAGCATGGGCTGAAATAGTGAAGGGCTAGATTTTAGAAAAAGAAAGAAAAAAATAATAATAACAACAGAGAGTAGTTGGGCCAATCAAGGCCGGCCAGTAGGGAATAATGCAGAAGAAATGAGTTTACATATGGGCTGGAGAAATGGGGGTTGTTTTAATTAGTTGATAGGATCTATTTGGTATAGGCTGAAGTTTTGGGCTGAGCAATAGGTTGGACTTGATAGGGATAATAGGGCTGACTTTATTAGTTTGATTAATTCCTGTTAACTAGTATTAATAGTGATATATATCATTATTATTGTTATAAGATTAGTTATATATGTTTTGCTTCTCTGATAATTAAATAAAATATTAAGTATAAATTTGGTAAATTTTCTTTAACAAGTATTTCCAAAAGTTCTATAAATAAGTTTTTCTTGAATAATTGCTAGTTAATTTTCTTTCTTGGCAAATTTTAACCTCATTTCCAAAGGAAGATTACAGTATTTTCTAAATAAAATGATTTTGTGAAAAATAGCTAAAGCATTCACTTTGTTAATATAAATAACTTCTAAAAATAAATAAATTAAGATCTTTAAATGTATATATATTGTATATATAATTATTATTAGCTAATATTGAATATTATTAATTGCTTTCCTTTATTACTAAATAATAAATTAATAATTTCTTATAAAAGTATTTTTGTGACTAAAACTATTTTAAAAGTTATTAAACTATTTTCATAGTAAATAGTTAGATTTTTGGTTAGAAAATATTAGATAGTTATTGTAGTGATTTCAACCCTAATCAATTGTACAACTACCAGGTGATCATATACATCCATGCAGTACTACTCCCGTGCTTCCAAGGCGAGGCAAGTACACTGACTCGACTTGTACCTTGTATTTCTGTCTTACATTCATGTGCCATGTTCTCATATCGGACACGAGATATATACAATTATCTTGTACCTTGTTCATTACATCGTGAGTCATTGTTTATTGCGAGAATTGGGGGAAATATTAGCTTTTGTGTGACCACACCCAACATAGGTATTGTGGATAGCCTAATCGTACAGTTCACGTACGATGAAGCCGGATCTTGTAGAATTGATTGACTCATTGATTGATTTTGCCCCTTAGCCGGTCACATATTAGTTTAATATTTCAAAATTGTCACACTTGTATATTGATTGTCGTGTTCATTGCCTTGTACATTGATAGCCGTGTTCATTGTCTTGCATATTGATTGTCATCCATTGCATGTAGTTTTACATTTCATTTCTGGTACCGTAGTTTTATTTTCAGTTCTGGTATTCTGGTTTCACCTTGTATCTTGTACTACAGATTACATTGTATATTGTCTTATCAGGGTTGTACTTTGCTCTTTTCCTGACAGGATACGTTGCAGGAAATATTAGGTTTTGTGTGACCACACCCAACATAAGTATTGTGATAGCCTAATCGTACACTTCACGTACGATGAAGCCGGATTTTGTAGAATTGATTGACTCATTGATTGATTGTGCTCTTTAGCCGGTCACACATTAGTTTAATATTTCAAAATTATCACACTTGTATATTAATTATCGTGTTCATTGCCTTGTACATTGATAGCCGTGTTCATTGTCTTGCATATTGATTGTCGTCCATTGCCTGCAGTTTTACATTTCACTTCTGGTACCGTAGTTTCATTTCCAGTTATGGTATTCTGGTTTCACCTTGTATCCTGTACTACAGATTATATTGTATATTGTCTTGTCAGGGTTGTACTTTGCTCTTTTTGTGATAGGATACGTTGCAGGTGAGAGTGAGGCCACATGGAGCATGTGATTGCATTGGATATTACAGTATTTATTTCTTTTATTTTTGGAGATTGTATTTTGGATATTCATTATTGTATATTTATTTTATTTGACATGATTTGTCTTCGGCTGATTTTGTACTAAAATGATTTGATGGATATTGGTGATCATTCTGGAAATGTTATAAAAGCTGTGGTTGTTTACATTACATTATGACTTGGAGTTTTCTTTAGTATTGTACAGCTTAATTCGTCGTGTCCATCGACGAAGGCTGGGCGTGTCCGACTCGTATCCGATTATTCGGGAGTGGATCGTGACAATAAGTAGGAGACCAACTCCCTAGAGGGAATTCGAAACCGCACCTTCCACCCCGGGACCTCCCGTTGCAACCATCAGAGTACAATCCCGTGTGTGTGTGTGTGTGAATATTTATAAAAGCAAATTTCAACAATTAGGCTACCGATACCTTAAAAAAACAATTAGGCTTCCGACAATCTAATAATAACATTACATTTTACTATATTTGTTATATCTATTCTTAAAATTATAAAAGTAAAACAATTTGAAGACAAGTCTTTGAACCATGTATTGGACATCTATAAAAGCAATTATCAACAATTAGGCTTTCCATAATCTAATAATATCGTTACATTAATTTTACTATATTTGTTATATATATTCTTAAAATTATAAAAGTTAAACAATTTGAAGACAAGTATTTGAACCATGTATTGAACATTTCTAAAAGCAATTATCAACAACTAGGCTCCCCATAATCTAATAATAACATTATATTTTACTATATTTGTTTTCATCATTATTTTCATATTGAAAGTAGTTCCTCCTAAATAAGTTTTTTACTGCATCCATTATTGAATACAAAAATGCTAAAGAAATTCATGAGTTCTTAATTTTTAAAACTCGGCCATTAATAACCATTGGCTTGCGTGCATCTAATTTTTTTTCTTGGAACTAAAAATTAAAATATATACACTATTAGTAAATTTTAAGTGTCACATCCATATTGAAAGTAATATTTTGAGTTTTTATTTAAGTTATGTAGTCGAATTGTACTGTACATATACACACCGTCGAACACGAGTGTTTGCCATTGATTATCAAAGAACAGAATAGTTTTATGGGAGGACTGAACTTTAATTCATAATTACAAACTCGCTTGTACAAAAGAAAGCCTAGGAACAAAATCTAGGAAAAGCAATCTAAGTACAATTATTTAATTTGGATTCTGGGGGGTGACAGTAGAGGCTCGAGAAAGTGCTATCAACTCTGCCTTACTCCTTGGACGATCGAACGCAACCTCGGCTCCGACGAAGAAATGCCCTCTCTCAGTGTGCTTTTTGCTCTGTGTGTCTCTGTGTGTATGCAAGGGAATAGCACCATGCTATTTATAGGAATTTATGATGAGTGGGGTTTACAGCCACGTGGCTAATTTTAGGCCACATCCTCGTAACTGTGCCTTAAGAAATGGACAGTTGGGGATTGGTTAAGATTAATCTTAATCTATTTGTTGCAATAAATCTGAACTGTTACGATATGTTGGTTGTAATAAATTCGAATTGTTAAGACTTAGTCAACTCCTGCCACGTGTCTCAACTGATACTCTTGTGGTGGGCCGCATGAATGATGCATCCTGGCTGAGCCGCATGAGAGACTGTCCCACAACCGAGCCGCATGAAGAGTGTCTAATGGCCGGGCCGCATAAGGGTAGCCTCATGACTGAGCCGCATGAGAGTGGTCCCCTGACTGAGTCGTATGAGAGTGGTGCCCTGACTGAGCCGCATGAGAGTGGTTTCATGACCGGACAACATGAGAGTGGTCTCATGGCCGAGCCGCATAATGAACTTCTTTTGGAATTTGTGAACTGTGTCAGATATTATGAAGATTTTCTCGTCTTTTAGGAGCATGTCGCGTCTCGTCTTTATGTCAGAGCCATCATTTCTGTCAGAGCTGTCACTTTATTGTCAGAACAATAATGGCCAGCTGTATGGGCCGATTTAGAACCGTACAAGGCTGCGTGGCTCTTCCTGAGCTGCATGAAGATTTCTGGGATTTTGAGCTGCATGAAGCTTTCTGCGTTTTGTGCCGCATGAAGCTTCCTGTGTTTTGTGAGCCGCATGAGGCCCCATGGATAGCAAAAATCATTTTTTTCCATGCTTCTACAAGACCCCCTTCAAAGTTTTCAATTTGTAAAATTGAAATATTTTGAATAAGAAGCATGGGTCTGTCCGCATAAGCTCTTTATGCCGCATAGGTTTCTTGGTCCGTATACTGGGTCGAGCTCTTCATGCCGCATAGGCTCCTCTGGCCGCATAATGGCTTTTATGCCACGTGGACGTCCCATATCTTCGACATTAATTGCTTCTTTGATTTGCTTTAATGATTTAAAGCCGTCTTTTGGATAGAATCCCAAGAGTCAGCATTTAAAAATTTTGATTTGCTTGGGTGATTCGGAGTTGTCTTTTACATGAAAGGGGATAGAATCCCAAGGATCGGCTTTATCTTCTAGGCAACACAAAATCCGAAGCGTCTATCGGTTCACACGCCCCGTCAGCCTATAAATATGAGTAATTTTTGAAGAGAGATTCTTTACTCTCTTCTTTCTTCAAGCTTTCTTGCCCTAGTCTCCGTCTCTTCTCCTCTTTCGATCATCAATGGCTCCCAAGGCTTCCTCTAATGCTGCGGCAAAGGGCAAAGGAGTTGTCTCCTCGTCGGCGATCTCAGTTCACCCCGACGTTCATCCTGCTGTTGACGGTAAGAGTGTTGGGAAGAAAAATGCATGGCTTCGAACCTAACCTTAATGGCTATGTCATATGTTTTATGCGTGGGCCTTTCTCTTTGGCATATGCTCTTTTCGTCTTTGCTGAACTGCTCAAGTTCAGTATGATGGATCCGCATAAGCTGTGCCGTATGGACCGCATGAACTCCTCTCTGTTCGAGCCGCATGGGGTATGCCTCATGTCCGAGCCGCATGAGAGTTGCTTTATGACTGAGCCGCATGAGAGTATGCCTCACGTCCGCATAAGCACCTTATGAACCGGGCCGCATGAAGACCCACAAAACAGAGCCGCATAAGCTCCTTATAAACTGGACCGCATGGAGACCCACTAAACAGAGATGCATAAGCTCCTTAAAAACTGGGCCGCATGAAGACCCACTAAACAGAGCCTTATAAGCTCCTTAAAAACTGGGCCACATGAAGACCCACTAAACAGAGCCGCATAAGCTCCTTATGAACTGGGCCGCATAACGACCCACCTAACAGAGCCGCATAAGCTCAGAAAGCATTAAGTGGTTTTTCTCTGGCTATCTTCTGACTTCTTTGCTTTGTCCTTTTTTTCAGTAAAGTTGCCAGTCAATCCTGCGGGAGAACTCTTGGTAGGTCGAGCCCAATCTGCTATGGGTATGAGGTTCGACCACATAGTTGATTATGTGTCAGACCAATTTCCCAAAGATGAACCCGAGGAGAGGCTGAGGGATATCAAAAACCAATCTTTCTTCTTTCTCTTGGGCATGATGAACTCGGGGAAATTGGGGGGTCAACACTTGAAACCTGCGTTCCTCTTTGGGGATGCCATGACTGTAAAGAACTCCAACATTTTAGATATATCTGAAAGTTGGAGTTTTTCTTCTAACGGAATGGCGATCCAAATTCCTCAGATGGAGCGTCACTTCTCGCTGTCGTGGTTCAACATGCTGCCAGCCGACAGAAAAATGGTGTGCTCCTTGACTCCGAGCCAGCATGGGATGTTCGTGGGTGATATTCACTATAACAGAAACTCGAGGTCGGTGGTCGCGAGCAGGACACCGGTCAGCCGCTACGTGATGGGGTTGGCCCCGGGTAGTTTCTTAAATGTGCAGGGTCCCAACTTTCGGTTCTCTCAAGCTAACACTTTTATGAACCAGCTTGCTCAGAAGGGGTCCTACCCCATTGGTCGGTTGGCGCTGCTAAACTGGATGAACCCCATCCCTTTATGGATCAACTTGACCACGTGGATTTTGCGGACATACGAGAATCTCCTGCGCGAGATTGGTCTCTATCATGCCATTCGGGGCACTTGTTATAGTTTGCCCATAAATAAGAAGTTATTCATGGCTCTTCTTGAGTTGTACAATTATCGTACGGGGACCTTCTTTACACCAGGAGGGAAGATAGGACTTGCCCTCCACGAGATGCGTGAAGTCTCAAAGTTGCCCTGGGGAGACGAAGTCTTTGAAGCATATACCCCTACGAATGAAGAGTTCGAGGAGTTGGAGCAGCGGTTCCCGGGCTTTGTGGCTGTCTACCGGGAACTACTATGTCACCATAGTACATGCCAACAGACGTCCAAGAAGAAGAACGATAGCTCGGAAGGGAACCTTTCTCATACCAAGACCTGGCTCAGTTACCTTTTTAAGCTAGGCACCTCAGGCTGGGTTTCTCCCCGAAGTCCTCGAACCTGGGAGGAAGTACAAAACCAGGTGTCGACTACCAAGAGAGTGAAAACCACGGGTGACAGATTTGGGAGTCAAACTGACTCCTTTAATTATTTTTATCAGGATATCCAGCAGATGTCTGATAAGGCTCCCTTGGAGGGATTTCTGATGGTATGGCTGCAGAACTGCGTAGTTTCGGGAGGGGCTGGCTCTATTGAGAGAATCAGCCGTAACTTTATCCTTCCTGCGGTGAAGCTAGTCTTTGGGGCCAGACTAGCTCTCCTTCCTGCCATGGTATGCAGCATACATTGTGGCCTCCGCACTTTCTTGTCCAAGGTCATTGCCCGTGATACGATGAAGGACTTTGAATGAATCGAGCTGCCCTATCATTATCTGATGGGATGGCTTTTTATGCACTGCCAGTCTTTGATGAGGCCTGGCCCAGAAGACGACGTAACTGCTGACGATGCCTTCATCTTCCAGTATCGTCGTATGCCCTGGGAGTGCAGTACCATGCCAGCCTGTCGGATGGTGCTGGCGATAGTGGACAGATAGTGTCTGTTCCTTATTTTACTGATGAAGAAATGAGTGGTGTACATCTTGATGGTACTGGGCCTCCCCACCTCTTGTCCGATAAGATGCTCCTCTGGTTGCAGAACATCCATCTTGCACACCTGGTATATCGCAACCGTAACTCCGTCTTCTTGGAGCCTTACTTGCCCAGTCGGTTCTCCCGATAGTTTGGGTACAGTCAGCTGTTCTTGGACAATCCCAGCTCCTGCATGGGTTTTGAGGGTAGCGTCCTTGACGGCATCCGGGCATGGCATTACTATAATACTGTTCACACCCGTACCAGCTTCTCTGTGCCTGATGCTAGGGAGTCAGGGCAAATTTTGTACCTGGCAGCTCTGTACCCTGTTATGGTGAACAAGCCCCCTAACGATTTTGACCCAAGTACCAGTTTCATTGTCGGTACTAGCGTGGACGAGAAGCCAAAAGGGTCCAAGAAGAGGACAAAGAAGGAGAATACAGTTGATGTGTCAGACTCAGAGTCTACCAATACGGATGAAGAGGATGACCCCGATAACTTGCCTCTTCCTCCTGCAGATGACTTGGTGGCAGATCAGCCCCCTGTTGCGCCTAGTCCTTCACGAAAGCAAAGCAGGCATGGGTCCGCTGTTGGCGACATAACTTACTCTCGGAAATGAGCTGCGGTCAAGCCTCGCGAGCCAATCATTAGGGAGAGAAGCGAGGACGTTGATGCCGTTTTGGAGGTGGAATCGAATTACAACCATCTTTTTTTTAGCTCTTCTTTTTTGTACTATGATCTGATCATTCTCCTTTTTTTGTAGGCGTCAGGAGAAGTGGACTCTCGAGAGCCGACTACTATCTCTGAGGTCGACCCAGCTCTAGCTACTTTAATTAGTGATATAAGTGCCGAGCTTATTTCCGCCAGGGTTCTCCCGGCGACGGCTGAGGTTCCTTCCGTTGCTGACATCTCAACCCAGGGCGATGTGGGCTCTACTGAGCCAATCCTCGAGGCTGCTGAACTTCATCCGGGTGATGCTGACCCAATTGTGTCTACCTTCGGGGCGACTAGGGCAGAAGAACCAGCTGTATTCGGCTCAGGTGTCGCTGGTGAAGAGGATACGATAGCTGGGAGTGAGCCTCAGCTTCAGCAATCCT
Organism: Iris pallida; assembly: GCA_029216955.1. NCBI lineage: Eukaryota > Viridiplantae > Streptophyta > Magnoliopsida > Asparagales > Iridaceae > Iris > Iris pallida. The sequence continues at coordinate 2,654,874 of JANAVB010035619.1, forward strand.
CTCCTAGTAAGCTAAGTCATGTCTTAACTAGTGAGGAGGTTTATTTGCTCTATCTTCACATCCTTCAGGTTAAGCTGATCGATGGTTGCTCCGGACGCACAGGTCCTGCTCCTTCGCTGCCAACGACGAACACTATCGGGAGAGAAGTCACCAGAGGGAATCTGATGGAAGAAAGTATGCCTCCACCTCCTCCTCTAACTTATATCGAGGGACCTCCTGCCGGATCGAGTTCAGGAGAACAAGCAGTAGAACGGCCGGGGCGGAGAGAAATGGTCCCTGTACCCTCCTTGGTTCATGTGGCTCCAACACCGGAGGTCGACCTTTCTGCCATGTCCAGTCTCCGGATCCTTCGAGCTGCGGAGGAGGAGATGGCTGCTATTCAGGCATCTTATCGCTCGGAACTTGTTTCACTAGTGGCAGGGGCGTCAAGTTTCGGTGCATCTTCTTCAACTCTGCCAGCTACTTTTCCTTTGACGCCGTCTTCTTCGGAAGTTCTGGATGAATCGTCGAAGGACGTGGTTGATAGTTTCTACCTCCATCTGAAGCGAGGAGTTGAAGCTGTCGTGGAGAGGGGGACATCTTTTGCCTTGGCTCATCAATGTGCCCATGGCCAGATTGAACTCCTCAGGACACTCCCTGGCGGGGCAGGGATGGTCGAGCTTTTGGAGCCTAAGTTACTAGAAGCCGATCAGCTTGTGGCTCAATTTCAAGGACTGTGACAAGTCGATCTGTCTTCAGCAATAGAGCAGGAGCGTGCCTTCCTTATAACAGCCATGGAAAAGGTAAGGACGGTACGGGAGACGTCCAAGCCTGCTCTGGGGAAGGACCTCCGAGATTTGTCTCTAAAGTATGATCAATTAAGCTGCAGCGGAGAGGACTGTATCGCTCGGGAAGAGGCCATCTCTCGTGGGATTGCCGATACCAAGGAGCATATCCTCCAGCTTCAGAGAAAATTGGTTTCTTTGGAATCTGAGCTCCAGGCCTCGTACAAAGATAAGGAGCTAATCTTCCGGGAGACCGACAAGGTCACACGAACCTCAGATGCCTTGGAGCGTGCCCTGAAGAAACTTAAAGACGGTTGGCAGGCATATGCGCATCTGGAGGATACAGAGAAGTTGACGCAAGAGGCTGAGCGTCGGGCCATCCTGAGAATTGAGCGGTCGACATCCAAGCTGAAGGACGTCTTAGAGAGCTGTGCGTCGTCGAACCATAATCGGCTTTTTCTTTCTTCCATTATGTTTCTTCATCTTTTTGACAGGGATGTGGTCCCATAAAATGTAGTACTTTTGATTTTCAATGAATGACTATGTTTACATCATCCATTATCTGTTGTGCTCGTATCTTTGGGATTATGATGTTTGCCCCGCTGGGAGACTTTCGGAGGACCTATTACCCTTGGCATACCTTGGTTTTAGGTATGGATAATGAGCTCGATAGAGATACCTAGAACAACTCCGTGGTAAGGTGGACATGGAAGTTTCTGGTATTGGGCGAAAGAATGCCATAGAACAGCTGGGTTCCAGAGGCATATGGTGAGAAAAGAGGCACATGTACTAGAGTTCCTAGTACAACATTTGTGGTCGACTGCGAACATTTGTGGTCAACTGTGGACATTTGTGGTCAACTGTGGACATTTGTGGGCCTATTATCCTTGGCGCACCTTGGTTTTGCGTACGGATAATAAGTCGAGAGACAACCAACATACTTACTCAGAGGTAATTAGGACGTGGTAAATATGAGAGTTTTTTTTCAACGGAATCTTCCTACTCAGAGGTAATGAGGACGTGGCAGGAGTGGACTCCACGAAGGGTACATAGAACAACTCAGAGGTAATATGGACGTGAAAGTTCTACGTAAGGGGTGATTTGTTTGTGATGGAAGAGAAACAACTCAGAGGTAACATCGACGTGGTTGTTTCAAAAATTTTGTGGACCTGTTACCCTTTTTTATGCGCTGAAAGCGCGGGTAACAGATTATAAGAAAAATGCTCTTTTAGGAAGGAAGTTCAGAGGTACGACCATACATGACTTACTACCCAGAAGATGCGATATGGATTTATTTAGAGTGACCAGAGTGTAAGTTCAGCGGTACCTAAGGGTACATAACTCAACAATTCGGTTGATTCGGAAGTTGTCATTTAGACATAATATTTCTTCAGGAACTTGTCGTTGATGGGCATCATGAGCAAGTCTCCGTTTTGCTTTACGAGGTGGTATGCACCATTGGAGAATACTGCCTCGATGATAAGTGGGCCTTCCCACTTTGGCTGGAATTTGCCGACGGTTTTGTGAGTCATAACCATCGGCCTCCAAACTGCCAAAACGAGATCATCCACTTGGAATGTTCTAAGTTTAACCTTCTTGTTGAAGGCTCCAGAAATGCGTGCTTGATAAAGCTTGATTCGTTGTTGAGCTAACAGACACTTCTCATCTAAGGCCTCCAACTCCTGTAGCCGACGACGATAATTATCATCCGTCGTCAATCGGTAAGTGAGGGCAACGCAGAGCAAGGGAATTTGAGTCTCCAGTGGGAGAACTATCTCACTTCCGTACACCAAAGAAAATGGTGTGTTCCCAGTGGCTGTTCGGACTGTAGTACGGTACGTCCATAAGCATTCGCCAAGCTTTTCATTCCAGTCGTGTTTGTTTGAGGATACGAACTTTTTGAGGAGCTTGATTATAGTTTTGTTGAACGCTTCAGCCAAACCATTGGCCGCCGGGTTGTATGGTGTTGATGCAACATTCTGGATCCGATGTTTGTCGCAAAACCGATAGAAGACATGGCTTACGAACTGCGGACCATTGTCGTGGATGATCCTTCGAGGCAGTCCAAAGCGATAGATGGCGTGATGCTTGAGAAAGCTGATCACGTTTGATGTCTTCACTTCTGCAAGCAGAACAGCTTTCATCCATTTAGAGAAGTAATCCGTAATTTCCAGTATAAAACGATATTCTCTGGATGATGGTAGGGTGATTGGACCAATGATATCCATTCTCCATGCCTCAAATGGCCAGGATGCCACAGTCGGATGTAGGAATTCGGATGGTTGATGTATGAAATCTGTGTGGGCCTGACAAGCTTTACACTTTCTTGCATAGTCTATCGTATATGCCACCATCGTAGGCCAGTAATAGCCCATCCGACGAAGGCAGTCTTGTAATTTTGGGCCAGGTTGATGGGCCCCACAAATGCCATTATGAGCTTCGCGTACAGCTTCTTTGGCTTCTGTATTTGACAAACACTGAAGCAGTAGTCCATCGTAAGATCGTCGATACAGCATCTTTGTCTTTGTATCGTAGAAGAAACTGAGAGAACGTCTTCTAAAAGAGGTAGCTTCTTTCGAGTTTTTCGGCAAGATGCCATAGACGACAAAGTCGATAAATGGAAGCCTCCAGTCCTGCGTCTCGTCGACCATCAGGACAGAATAACTCTCAGCCAATTGAACGTTGTTCTTAGGACAGACCAATTCATGGCCTATTACGTCAACCAAATGGTGAGTATGATTTGGGATAGCCAGAGAAGCGGCCAGTCCTGCTAAGGCGTCGGCTTCAATGTTTCGGAGTCTAGGAACATATTCTATGAAGAACACTTTCAAGGACGTGATGATGGCGATTGCTATTTGATGATAGGGGACCATGTCTTCATGGCGAACTTCATATGAACCCCGGATCTGCTTGTTTGCCATTAAAATCGTTTGATTGCAAATCTTAATACAAACAGAACAGTGTTACAATATAGCACTTAGATGTAGTCCTATGAGTACACTTTTGTTTAATCTGGGTCCTAAGTGCCAATGGAGCGAGTGGTAATGCGTTGACTCCGTTGACGGGCTGACGACGGTTATCGGTTCTCTGAAGGTGTAGATTGCTCTGGGTGCTGGAGCTGGCTGAGAGGAGGAAGACGTTGAGTGTCTGTATCTGCCTCTCTGGTGATCTCTGTCTGGATTGTTCGTATGTATATCTCTGTATGTGTGTAAGGAGGGGATGATTCCTCCATTTATAGCTGGGCAGGTTGGCTGCTCATGCGCGCATATGTAGGATGCACCGGTGCGTAGGGACGCCACGTGGAGATTGCTGATGGAGGCGCATGGATGATGCGCCCTACTCGCGGAGTTGAATTCTTCATACTGCTGTTGTGAGTCGGCACGTAGCAGAGGAGAAGATCTTTCTCTTGCTGAGATCTTGGATGAGTTGAGTCAAAGGACACGTGTCGTCGACCCATGGCTCGGAGATCTCTGATTTGGTAGGGGGATGATTTGGTGGGATGCGCCTTGAATTGGGCGCATGATGAGATTTTGGCTCGTGACCTTTAGGAGTCACGAGCCGTTCTGGGCGCATGGTTTTTGAGGCGCATGCGAGCGACTTTCCTTCTGTCTTTCGGGATCAGAGATCAGTCTGGGGCGCATGGCTTTTGAGGCGCATGCAAAGCTTCAATTGGAGACTCTTCTTCTGTCTTTAGGGATCAGTGAAGGGTCTGAGGCGCATGACTTTTGAGACGCATGCGGGTTTGGGCGCATGGCCTCGGAGGCGGATGCAGGTGGTCGAGTGGCCACGTGGCAGTAGCCGTCGGGATAGAGTCATGATGATGCTGACATTGTGGACGCTTCATTTTCTGTAAAAGCTGTCAGCCGTTCAGACTTGGAAAGACGTGCTGCCAACTCCATCAGTTTAGCATTTAATGTTGGTGACATTCGATGGACAGCTGAGTGGGCGCGTCTGTTGATGTTCTACTAGGCGTATGGGGACGTATGGGGGCGTATCCCTTTTGATGCGCTCGGTACAGGGCGCATCTGTTTGATGTTTGAAAAGGTGTGATGCGCTGACCAGCCGGCACATCCGATACGTCTTTGATGATGCGGCTGTTTCGCTTCTCGAGTGCTTTTAATAGCCGTTTGGCTGAAGTTGAGGTGTCTGGTTCATTCATTTAATGTGAGTTCATTGCACGGAATTCGGAGAGCCATCCACTTGGCACATGGGTTTGATCTGCCCGGCCTATAAATAGTGGCATGGAGAGAAGGTTGGCCTCTCATTCCCTCACGTCTTTCCAATATGAACTCAGGTTCTCGGGTGCATTCTGTTGACGAAGTGCTCCCGAGGGTGAAGATGAGATGCCATGTCGTCGTTAATGCTCCTGAAGGTGACTGTTACATCCAAAAGACGGAGTCGAGGGCTTCTGAGGCAGGCGAAAGGTGCCTGTTGCATCCAAAGATAGGGATGCTCGGGCCTCGTCTCCGTTGTTCCGAAAGAGCCGTAGATCGGAATGGCGGTGCTAGGCTCTCTCTTCCTTCAAAGTGGGTGTCGCCCACTCTGAAAGCTGCTCCTTTAACCATATTTCGATCACGGTCTTCCTTGGCCTTTGGAGGCTCTTTCGAAGCCTCCTCTGGCCACAGATTTGCGGTGCTCTTCTCTTCCTTGGTTCCAGCCAGAGGGTTAAATGCTTTGTGTATCGAAGCATTTATCAGGTGAGCCTGGCTGGAAGAGCGGTACACTCCTGCTCGTCCAGGTGAGCCTGGTTGGAAGAGTGGCACATAACTGGGCTGCTGAAGGGATGCACATAACTGAGCTGGATGCACATAACTGAGCTACTGAAGAGATGGTGGGATGCGCCTGGTTGGAGGCGCATGGTATCTGCTGCGCTTAACTGGCAGCGCATGGTGACTGCTGCGCCTATCTGGAGGCGCATGGTGACTGCTGCGCCTATCTGAAGGCGCATGGTGGCCGCTGGCTGTAGACTTAGGATCTTTCCTTTGTAGAAATTCTCCTTTGTACAATGTTTTCTAGACATGTAATAGACTTTTTTTTATATATATAAATAAAAAGTCCTTCTTCGGATGTCTATGGCTATTGATCTTGCTGTGAAGTATCCTGTTCGAGTTCTGGTGCCTGTAGTGTCTGGCGCATAGTTTTTCTGGTTGTGAAATTCCATGCTTCTACAAGACCCCCTTCAAAGTTTTCAAAACTTTTGAATAAGTTTTGAAATACTTTGAATAAGAAGCATGGCGATCAGGGCGCATGACTGTTGGCGCATGCCTGTTCAGCCGCATGCTCTAATAAATGAACTTGATAATGCCTCGGTAACCGAAAAGATTAATGATGATCTTTTGGTTTTATCTGCTGTTATCTTCACAAGACCCGAGGCGACGACTGAGATCACTCGTAATCGGTTCACGCGTGCAACCACGACCTATAAATAGGTGAGAGGTGGAGAGAGAGAGAGTTCTTTCTACTCTGTGCTTTTGCCTCCTTTAGAGTTCTTCTGAAAACCCTAATTTCTTCTTCTCTGTTAGAATGGCTCCCAAGACTCCTCGCGGCGGTGCCGGCAAAGGAAAGGGGAAGGAGAAGGAGCCCGTAGAGGCTGTCGTGAGTGACATTCCTCGCCCGCCTGTCGAAGTTCGGCCGGCGGTAGTCGGTGAGCTTTATTGTCTCCTATCGATGTTGAAAATTTCCTCGCCGACGTGCATAGGCTCAGGCCTTTATCATGCACTGTGGCTTTAATTGCTGACGCGCATGGGTTTTACGCCCTGATGATGCGCCGAAGCCTTTGCTGACGCGTATGGGCTCATGCCTTGATGATGCGCCGAGGCTCTACCGCTAACACGCATGGGTTTATATCCTGATGATGCGCTGAGGATCCTTTTTCAGACGCGCTTGATACGCGCATCTGACGAGTCATGAAGCTCTGATCTTTGTGTTGTCTCTAATATCTTTGCATTTTTGTGTCAGTGTCGATGACTATCCTACTCTTGAACGAAGTGCTCCTGGACGCTGCACTCTGTCAGATGGGAGTAGATTATGATGAAGAGGTGATAAACCCTGCTCAAGCGGCTATTATGTTGGATCAGCATTCCGAAAGAATAATTCAAATTCGGGAACAACATTACGGGTTCCTTAAACGGATGATGGAACGTGGCGTTCTGAAATCTGCCACTTCCGATAAAGTGACCTTCTTAAAGCCCGAGTTCCTGTTCGGGGACCGCCTTTCTTCTACTGAAGCCCAGGTGCTGAAGGTCAAAGAAGACTGGTTCTTTACAGCCAGGGGCGTGCATATGACCGTCAGGCAGCTTGAACGTCAATGGCCTTTGTTAACTTTCTGTCGACTTGCTTCTAAAAGGAGAATGTCCTGGGATATTACTCCATCTCAAGGAGGAGCGGTAACAGGCGTCATCAGAATTGATTCTTTTTCGGATCAGAGGGATACTCTGGTCGCCTCGCGAGCTGGTACCTCTTACACCTGGCGGACTCTTCGTCCTGGGAGTATTTATAGCGATGTTCCCGTCAATACTTTTGCCTTGGGTGCCTCGACTTTTGCTCGTCGCATGTTGTTGATGGAACAATCATACACCAAGGGAGAATTTCGGGTAGAGGGTTGGTGCCATTATGTTTCAAAATGGGACAAACTGACACACTGGATCCTGTCGCAGTTTCAGACTGAGCTCCAAGAGATTGGGCTGACCGCCGCAATCCGTGCCACTCAGGCAGGTGTAGAGATTAACAGGCACATGTTCCTTGCGCTTTTGGAGATGTTTGATACCCATACCAGGACCTTCTTCACTCCAGTGGGGGAGCTAGGGTTCGCGCTTCATGAGATGTACGAGGTATCAAAACTCCCCTGGGGATCGGAACCTTACGAGGAATACTTCCCGACCAATAAAGAATTCCAGGTCTTGGGAGACAAAGCTGATGAGATGATGGCTGTCTTCAAAGAAGTAGCGAGTCATCACTACTATATGCAGAAGAAGGATAGGGGCGGGACGCAGCCTCATGTGACTGCTTGGAGAGATCACATCTTTAGGCAGGACAAAGAGGATCCTTCCTATTTTTCTACTCCGCCGGCACTTTCTCGCAACGAGGTGCTTTCTGAAATGAGCAGGGTAGGCGAGAAGAATCCCTTGGAGAACGAGGACCAGCAGTCGGATGAACGCTCCTATAACTGTTTTTGGCATCTCACCTATCGGATGTTGCCAAAAGCAGTATTAGTCGCGTATCTTATGATTTGGCTCCGGGACCACGTCTTTTCAGGCGGGTCTGGCTCTGTAGAGAGGGTGACTCGGAACTTAATTCTGCCGGTCGTGAAGTTGGCCTTCGGCCATCCGTTAGGTTTACTCCCCGCAATGGTGTGTAATCTGTTGCGGGGTCTTCGAGAGTTTGCGGGAGATGTCGTTCACGAGCGGGGCAAAAACAATAACTTCCCGCGTGCCGAACTGCCATTTTATTATTTGATGGGGTGGTTAATTTTACACCATCCCAATGTGATAAGCCCGGGTTCGGAGGAAGATCACAGGTCCGAAGATGCATTCCTCCGGCGTTTCTACCGGAGGAATTGGTCGCACACTGGTGTTCCTATTTGCAGGAAAGTTTTATCCCATCTTCAGGGATGGAAGATCGCCAAAGTTGGTCCTGTCTTCTCTGATTTTGAGGCCAACGAAGATCTGGTAGACTCGGGTGAGGATGCCACCACTCTGTCTCCATGGGGATTCCGCTGGCTGTAAAGTATCCGGCCGTCCCATTTGGTATATCGGAACAGGAACCAGTGTTACCTGGAACCGTATCTGCCGAGCCGCTTTGCGAGGCAATTCGGGTACACCTAATTGATGTTGGATAATCCCAGTATTACCTTGGGGTATGCTGGGAGTTTGCTGGATGGTGCACGAGCTTGGCATTACTATAATGCCGGATGTACTGGAGCCCGCTTTACGCTCCCTGTCCAGAATCCGCGGCCGCCGATTCTCAATTCAGCCGCCAGATTTTACTGTGCTATGGCTGCTCCGTCCACCGGATATGATAGGGAGACCAGTTTTATTGCAGGCACCCATTTAGCGGCGGGTGCAGACACTTCGGCGAAGGCTCGGTCGTACCGTTCGCCCGAGTCGGGTTATCGAGGTGCCCCCGCCGTATCTATCGGGGGTCAGGCAAAACTCTCGGTTGATCAAATGAAAACGGGTGCAGATACAAAGGTCGACTCTCCTGTATCGAAAAAGCAGACGAGGGCATCGTCACCGACGGTGTCCTCAGACTCAGCATCTGCAGAGGTAAGGTATGCTTCGTGATTCTAATTCATTTTGTCATTGAGGTGACTTATGCTTTTTCTTCTTGCAGTCGAAGAAGAAGTCCCGTGTTTCAAAACCGGGTGCCAATAAGCCGAAAGAGGTGGCAGGCTCTTCTGATGAGCGCATCCCACCGATGATAATGTCTCCCGTGGATGAGGACCCCGAAGACGTGCCTGCGGAGGTTTTAGTATCTCCTGTCTTTGAGGTTGCAGCAACTTCTGGGAAGGTAGAGTCTGCCGTGGAGTCCTTGGATGTTGAGGGTCCTACGGACTCGAGGCATCCTGATGATGAGGTGGATTGGAGTTCGTCGCCTTCGGATGACGTTGCTCCAGGGCTGCAAGAGTCTGTTGCGGGGGCAACAGATATAGTTGAGACAGAGGAGAGGGTTGATTCCCCTCCTTATCATGATGAGGGGAGGTCGGCTGAATCATTGCCGAGTCCTACCCCGACTTCAACCGTGGAAGTTGAGGCGGCTACCGATCAGGAGGTAGCGACAGATTCTGTCCCTGTGGAGGGACTTGATGACGAGACCCGTCTGCCGGTCACAACTGCTAAGGCGGGTCAAGAGACAAATGATAATCTTCCTATTCTGCCGAGGGAGGTACCAGCTGTTGATAGGACGTTGGGGGTAGAAGAGGTGGCCGTTGACGTCGGTGGTTCCTCCGAGCTTGAGAAGGACGAGGGTGTAGAACCCTCTGTTGCCCCTCCTACTTGGGGTACTATTTCGACGCCTGTGCGGGCTTCCTCTGTTCCTTCGGCTCCTCGGGCTAGCAGTCCAGCCCCCGTTGATGAAGAGCCCATTGATACTGAGGTTCAAGCCTCGCAGGTTAAGGTTGGCGGATCTTCTTCCGGTCCGTAAACTGTAGTAGCTCCTCCAACTCCTGCCATGACGCCGCAGGTCCTGGCGGATGCAGACGAATATGTGAAATTCCTCGTCGAGGGGGTGTACAAAATGCTGCAGAAGGGTGTATCTGCTGTGATGGATGCCAATGGGAGCTTTGCGATGGCAAGAACTCTGGCAATGCCCTGTATCGAGCTGATCCGCATCCACCAAGGCCACGACCATATGGCCAAAATTCTGGAGGCTTCGGTGATCGAGCTGGACGAGCGGCTCGCGGAACTTCAGTGCATCCAGCGAAACGACCTCTCCGTCCTGATAGATATGGAGAAGGGGAAGCTGATTGCCGAGATCGAGTCTTCATACCAGGCCACTGTGGGCCTTTGGGAGCGCGAGGTGGCTGAGACTGAGGCTGCGGTAGAGCAGTTGTCTCAGTCCATGAAGACGACGGCGAAAGCTCGAGCTGTATTGGATGCTGATATCGCGGAGATCGACACCCAGATGCGCCGCCTTGAGGACCAACAGGCCCGACTCCAGTTAGATGCCGAGCGTGTCCGGGCTGAACACGCAGCATTCAAGAAAGAAGAAGCGACTTTCACTCAGCGGACTCTTGCCTTGGCGCAGCAGCGACAACAGCTTGATGAGAAGCATGAGAGCGATACTTCCACTGGGGCTGTTGAATTGATGCGTCAAGAAGCTGAGCGACGAGTCCTGGCGACTGTGGAGGCCCGTACAGCCGACCTAAGACTTCGAGTCAGGGAGCTCTCAGCCCATCCTGGAGAGGTTCAGGGACTGTAGTTTTTTCCCCTTTTTTTATGCTCTTTTGTAACCCTTTGCTGAGGGATAATGTAGTCTTTTGTACTCTCTATTTCAGAAAATAAAGAAGTATGCAACTTTTTATGATGTGTTCATTTGTGTTATTATGAACTTGATGATTTGTGTGGACCTATTATCTTTTACGCACCTTGGTTTTTAGGCACAGATAATAAGTTTGAAGGAACCAACATGTTTGCTCAGAGGTGAGGTGGACATGGCAATCATTGGGTTCAAACGATAGAATCATCCTACTCAGAGGTGTGATGGACGTGGTAGGAATGATCCTGGGGGATACGCTAAACAACTCAGAGGTGAAGTGGACGTGGAAGTTCGACGATCAATGTACGACAACGCAGGGGTTGTTTGTACGAGATGTTTACTCAGAGGTAATGTGGACGTGGTAAACATGAAGGGTAGCGTCGGCTTACGTAGCGTAAGAGTCGGCTTTGTAGGGTGTAGAGGAACAACTCAGAGGTAATATGGACGTGGTTGTCTTTCTACTGAAGGAAGCCACGTAACAGCTGGGTTCCCGAAGCGGATCAGTTTGTGGAAGGAGATTATTTGTGAATCCCGATGATTGGGCCCACAGATCCCCTTGGGGAAGTACATGTCTGAAGGATGTCAAGAATAGTACTTCTTTAGGAACTTGCCATTGATGGGCATCATAAACAAGTCTCTATTGGGTTTGGCGAGGCGGTAAGCACCGTTTGAGTATACCGTCTCTATGATGAAAGGTCCTTCCCACTTGGGCTCGAACTTTCCTGGTGTCTTGTGAGTTAACACCATTGGCCTTCTGACTGCTAGAACCAGGTCGCCAACTTGGAAAGTCCTCTGTTTGACCTTCTTGTTGAAAGCCTGTGATATACGGGCTTGGTAGAGTTCGATGCGTTGTTGAGCTAGGAGACGCTTCTCATCGAGTGCCTCCAGTTCCCGCAGACGACGACGTTGACTGTCTTCTTCTGTGAGTTTGTTTATTATTGCTACGCGGAGTGAGGGTATCTGGATCTCGAGAGGCAATACCGCTTCGCTCCCGTAGACCAGAGAGAATGGTGTGTTGCCTGTCGGGGTCCGTACCGTTGTGCGGTAGGCCCAAAGGCATTCGCCAAGCTTTTTATCCCAGTCGTGTTTATTGGATGACACGACCTTTTTGAGTAGCCTGACGATGGTTTTGTTGAATGCCTCTGCTAACCCGTTTGCTGCCGGATTATAGGCGGTGGATGCCACATTTTGAATGCGGTTCTTGTCACAGAACCTGCTAAAAATGTGGCTGATAAACTGAGGACCGTTGTCATGAATGATCCGCCGGGGTACTCCGAAACGGTAAATGACATGGTGTTTGATAAAGCTGACCACCCTGGAGCTCTTTACTTCTGCCAGTGGGACTGCTTCTGCCCATTTGGAGAAGTAATCGGTGATGGCCAGGATGAAGCGGTGTCCTCTTGATGAAGGAGGGGTGATAGGTCCCACAATATCCATGCCCCAGGCTTCGAAGAGCCAGGAGGTGACTGTAGGATGTAGTGGTTCAGACGGTGTATGTATGAAGTCAGCATGGAGTTGGCGTACGTGACACTTCTTAGCATATTCAACAGCGTCAGTGGCCATGGTTGGCCAGTAGTAGCCCATACGTCGCAGTCGATCCTGCAACTTAGGACCGGGTTGATGAGCTCCGCAAGTTCCGTCATGAGCTTCTCGGAGGGCTTCGGCTGCTTTTTTGTTGGACAGGCATCGAAGGAGGAGCCCATCGAAGAAACGTCGGTACAGCATTTTAGTAGCTGTGTCGTAGTAGAATCGAAGAGAGCGTCTCCTGACTGAGACGGCTTCCTTCGGGTCCTCTGGAAGAATTTCGTAGACAGCAAAGTCGATGAACGGAAACCTCCAGTCTCGGACATTAACACCAGTGTTCGTCGGCATAGCGTGGGCCACTTACAAGCACAGGTTGTTTCTGGGATAAATCAAGTCTCGGCCTGTTACCGTGACATAGTGTTGAGTCCCAAAGGGCGCTGCCAATGAGGCTGCGAGGCCAGCCAGAGCGTCAGCCTCCAAGTTTTGTAGACGAGGCACGTGTTCGATGAAGAACCCGGTGAAGGTTGAAATGATGTTCAATACAACTTCATGGTAAGGGATCAGATCTTCATGGCGAACCTCGTACTGCCCTCGAATCTGGTTCACGACGAGTTTTGAGTCACCGTAGGCTTCCAGATGGTCCACCCCCAGCTATTGTGCGAGTTGGAGTCCCATGACGAGTGCGTTGTACTCGGCAACATTGTTGGAGCACGGCTTCGAAAGGGAGTAAGCACGCTGGATGACCAGCTGATCAGGGGAGACTAAGACTACCCCTACTCATGCGATGATTTGGCCTTTGGGGCCTGTTCTCGAAGCGCCATCGAAAAATATCTGCCAAACGGAGCTTCCTTCGGTGACGTTGGATTCTTGGACCTCATCCGGGATGTCTTCATAGAGTTTTGAGGATTCTGGGATGGGGTGTACAGCTAAAAAGTCAGCCAGAGCTTGACCTTTAACAGCTTTTTGTGGGACAAACACCATATTATATGGTGTTAGCAAAATCGCCCATGTGGCTAGCCGGGAGTTTAATGATCCTGGCTTCGTCATGAGGACTCTGAGTGGATTGACTCGGGAAATAACATGAATTGTCTGGCCCGAGACATAATGACGAGTCTTCTGGATGGCAAACACCAAAGCCAAGCACTCCTTTTCAACGGGGTTGTACCGGTGTTCGGCCCCGATGAGCGTTCGACTGAGGTAGTAGATTGCTTGCTCATAGCCTGTATCGCTGTTTTGAGCCAGCAGAGCGCCAAGGGAATGATCCATGGCACGGACGTAGAGAAGAAATGGTTTGCCCGCGACAGGTGCCACCAGGACTGGTGGGCTCGTCAAGTAGGCTTTGATGTCGTCGAAAGCCTTCTGGCACTCCTCTATCCAGACATAAGAGACTCCCTTCTTCATGAGCTGAGTAAAGGGTTGACATTTACCGGAAAGGTTTGCTATGAATCTCCGAATGTATGCCAGACGTCCCTGCAAGCCTCGAAGTTCTTGAAGATTCTTCGGAGGGTCCATGTTGAGGATGGCTTTGGTCTTCTCGGGATCAACATGAATGCCTTTCGCCGTGATGACAAAGCCCAAGAATTTGCCGCTAGAAACCCCCATGAAGGATTTAGCGGGGTTCATTTTAAGTTGATGTGCCCGCATGAGATCGAAGACTGTCTTCAAATCCTGTAGGTGATCTCCTTTGAGGCGGCTCTTGACTGCGATGTCGTCAACATAGCATTCGACTGTTTTGCGAAGATGTTGACGGAAGATGGTGCTCATAGCTCGTTGGTATGTTGCACCGACGTTTTTCAAGCCGAAGGGCATTACTGTGTAGCAGAAAACACCCTTTGGAGTCCTGAATGACGTGTATTTTACGTCATCGGGGAACATCTTGATTTGATTGTAGCCTGAATACCCATCCATGAAGGACATGCGTTCAAAGCCACATGTGTTGTCGATCATCACATCGGTGATCGAAAGCGGAAATTTGTCCTTCGGGCAAGCAGAATTGAGGTCCCTGAAGTCGATACAGACTCGTATCTTCCCGTTCTTCTTGGTGACAGGTACGACGTTGGCTACCCAATCTGGGTGTTGTTCCTCATGGATGAAGCCGCTAGTCAAGAGTTTGTCCACCTCCTGATCGATGGCATTCATGATGTCCGGACGGAAATGTCATTGTTGTTGTTTGATAGGTTTGGCATCAGGTAAGATGTTCAACCTATGTATTGCGATCTGTGGATCGAGTCCTGGCATGTCTTCGTAGCTCCAGGCAAAGACGTCGATATACTCTTTAGCCAGCTGGATTAAAGCCTCTCGGTCTTCTCCTTCTAGGCTTTTGCTGACGAAGATGGGTTTGGAAGAAGATCCGTCCCCAAGGTCGATCTGTTCGACTTCGTCTTCGGTGGGAGGTTCACGTAACTCAAAACGAGACTCCCATTGCTCTCCTAGGCATTGAGCCCAGGGTTCTTCTTCGAAGGGTTCCGACATTTGGTCTTTGCCTTCACCTTTTTGAGGTTGTGCTGACATCATGTTAGCTGACAGTACTTTCCTGAAGACTGATCCGATACTGGTATCAGAATCCCAAGTCGACGCTTCGGACGAGTGGGAATGTTCTACGTCTTCTACGTCTGAACTCTCTGGGGTTGATGGCGGCGTGACATAGCCTATCCCCCGTCGAGTTTTGTTGTAGTAGTCTTGTGGCCTTCCTTTGGGTGTTGAAAGCTGGAGAGGGAGAGGTCGACCCTTGCCATAGTTTAGGCCTTTGTTGCTTTTCAGGTCGTAGCCCATCTTCTGGATGATGTGCTTTGCTGTATCCGTATACCGATAGACTTGTACTCTGCCGGTATCAGGTTCAGGCTCGAGTGGCGAGAGGTCTTGATGACGCTCGACTTTGCCAAAAATGACAGATCTTTCGTCTCGGCTTCGTGGAGGGTTTATGAAACAGACTCCTTGAGACGGGACTACTCGGTTTACATTATGGACGGTCGTTATTTGTGTTTGCAACGACCGTAGAGCGTGATCTAATGTATACATGGCATTCTAATGTGGAAGACAAGAATAATTAAAAGACACTCTATTATTGATGAAGTACGAGATTTTATCCCGCGGGATTATATTGTCTAAGGAGGGTGCATCTACATCAGCAGAGATATATTCGCTAAGCTTCTCGTCTGTAAGCACTGGGGCTGGATCAGGAGAGTCCACCACAGCTTTGATCTTGGGGTCTGAGAGGGTTATGTGAGCCCTCTCTGGCATCTTGGATGACTGCGGGGGCTTGCCCTTGAGACGCACCTTCAGAGGTGCCTCAACTGCGCCTCCTGTGAGTGGTGTCTTCCCCTGTAATTTTGCCACCAGGGGAGTCAATGTTTGAGGCGGCTTTCCCTTGAGGCGTATCTTCAGGGGAGCCTCAGGAGTCGGTGCTTTCCCGGCTAGCTTGATGCTCATTGGAGGCACCTTCTGGGGTGGTTTGCCCTTCAGTCGGATCTTCAGTGGGGCATCTGGATTCGTCTCAGGCTCCGTGTCCGGCTCAGTTGCCGTCTCTGCCTCATCATCAGCATCGTTGGCTTCCTCCTCGTCAAGTGGCTTGTACAAGTCGAAATCGGTGAAGTAAGCCTCAATCCCTTTGAAAGGATCGATGCCTGCGAACTCCGTCCGGATGACGCCGTTGGTGGATACATATTTCATGCATTGGTGGAGCGTGGAAGGCACCACCATGTACTCATGTAGCCATGGTCGGCCGAGCAGGATGTTGTAGTTGACCTCGGCGTCTACCACATAACAAGTCACCTCAGTTTTGAGGTTGCCTATGTGGCACTTCAGTCGAATCTTGCCCAGTGGCTCGCTTTTGCTAGCGTTGAAGCCACTGATGGTTGTGTTGGAGGGCGCCAGCCGGTACATTGGGATCCCCAATTTTGATATCAGCGCCTTCGGGATGATGCTGAGGGAAGACCCCGGATCGATCTGAATCCGTCTCACCTTGACTGAACCGATGTACCCCGTGTAATACAGTGGTCGGTTATGTCGGTGGTGCTTGAGCAGCATGTCTTGTTGGGTGAAAGTTATATTTGGGATAATTTCCTCCGCACAATGACAGTGCGCACAAGTAGTTGGGAGGTCTTCAGGCTGCTTGACCTGACTGAGAAAGGATTCAGCGTCCTTCAGAGCTTCGCAGAGAGCTTCTCGGGAGTCTTTGGAAAGACGCAGGAGCTCAAACAAAGACAAGCGCGCAGGAGTACTGGCCAGTTGTGCCAGTATGTCAAAGTTGTGGGGCTTGGCTAGTCCCGAAGCATTCTCCTTCCGTAGAGGTCTTTCGAAACGAGCCTCCACCTGCTTCTGCTTATTGGCTGCTGAGGGTTTAGACGGGCCCTCCTCAGGGATTGTGCCAGGAGGCACCACCTTGGCGGCAGCTTCGCTTGGCTGAGCGTTCTGTTGTGCACGCGTCTGCACTGGAAGTGCCTCTTCCGTTGAAGAAGAGACCGTGCGGCAAGACTTGATCTTCCTGTCTTTTGATTTGGAGGTAGAGCGTACCTCCGGTTGAGTCACTTCGGAGACGAGGTCGGGGTGAACCCAGAGGACCTCTCCTCGAGATGTGGTGAGTGGGATGAGTCCACTCACATTGTCACGGGTAGGTGGCAAGTTCACCACCTCCATTGTCGCCTTAGGGATGGGGACGACGCCATCTTGTGTGGTGGTGGGCGACAAGGTGCCGAACTGAAGTGACACCACATTGGCTAACACCGTCTTCTCTTCATAGTCGACGGAGATTACATCGGCATTGATCATGTGCTGGATGTAATTCTTGAGGACGTAGCAGTCCTTGGTCGGGTGTCCGACAAACCGATGGTAGTGACAGTACCTCGGGTTGTCCACTTTCTCGACTTTATCGGGCCGCTTTGGGTCTGAAAGTTTGATTTTGTCACCCTGCTTCAGTATTTCGAAGAGTTGCAGGGTGTCTTCATCATTGAATGAATACACCTCCTTAGGTCTCGGTGCCGGTGGAGGCTTCTGAGTAGACACAGATGCGCCCTTCGAGGCATTAACAGTCAATGCCTGTTTCTCCTTTGCTTCTCGCCCGGAGTTGTTGGCTGCTGACCTTTTCCCCTTATCATCAAAGGCGGGGAAGCTGACACCCAGAAGACGTGCATTGGCCGCCTTCTTTTCTGCGGTTTCAGCTTCGATGATCAGGGAGCTCCAGTCGGGAGGGGGAGTAGAGTTGAGCCAGAGCTTCACTGCGGGCAGCATGTTCATGCTGCAACAGGAGAGGAGCACATGTTCTGGCATGCCTGGAGGTAGCCTGAAGCAGGCTTGTCGGAAGCGTTCGATGAACACTCGAACCGTTTCTTTCTCCTTCTGGCGTATCTCTATGAGAGATGCCATCGTCATGTCCTTCCCGCCGTCGTAGAAGCGATCGAGGAAGAGGTGCATCAAGTCGTCGAAGGACGATATAGAATTATCGGGGAGGCTGCAGTACCAGTCATACGCCACCCCTTTTAGGGCCCCAACAAAGATGCTGGTGAGGAGCGCATCCTCCTTTGGAAGATGCCCCGTTTGTGACTGGAAGTATGTCAAGTATCGACGCGGAGAGTCCTTCCCATCGTATGGTATGAGTGTTTGTGGTTTATATTTTGGAGGATAAACCACTTTGTTCCACTCGAGGGGATAAGGCTGGGGAATGCCCATCTTCTGGCGCTCCTCTTGCCTGTTTTTGGACTCGAAGCGCTCCCGCAGGTCCTTGATCATTTCGACCACATCCTCCGTGGAGCTAGGAGTCGGAGAAGGTGGTACTATCTCGAGTGGAGCGTTTGTGGGTTCCGACGTCCGAGGTGCTTCTGTGTCGGAGGGTGCCCGTTGAAGGGGTACACTCGACTCCCCATTAACTCCTGGGTCGGGACCGGTTGAAGGTATTCTGGTTAAGGCCGACCGAATATCAAACACTGCTTGAGTCAGTGCTTGCATAGAGGCAGATAGGGTTTTGAGTCCTCCCTCTAATGAGTCTATGCGCTGAACAATGTCCTGCGGTGGCGCATCGGACTCGGCATCATCCCCAGCCATGTATACTGTCCTGACACGACCAGGAGTGGATGGATTGGTTGAGGCTTCGCTTTCGTCCTCACTTTCATGTGGGGGAGTCACCTCTTCTGGTGTTACAGCTTGGACACCCCCAGTCACATTCTGGAGGTCATTCTCGACGGGCGCATCTGCCAGGGCCTGATTGTCCTCGACTCCGTCTTGAAGGGCCTCTTCGTCTCTACCCCCAGCTGTGTCCTGGGGGACATCCTCATTTCGAGGTGCTTCTGGGAGGCTGACTTCGCCTCGAGGATGAAGATCCGTCGCAGCTGTGCTTTGGACATCTTCGTCTTCGGAAGGAAGCTCAACAAGGGTCTGACTACCCCCAGCTTCCTCTAAGAACTTCTTCTTCGACCGAGTGCCTTCGAACACCCCAGAGGTCGAGACTGCTGCCTTGGTTCTCCTTGATTGGCTTTTGGACGAGGAATTGCCAGTCGCCTTCCGGAGAGATGAGGAGTTGGAGACCATATTGCATGAAGCAACTCTTGGCTCCTCTTCTGTTGACACCTTCCCAAGGCGATGTCGGAGGGGTGTCGATGACTGCAGTCACTGGAAGACTGACTGCCTTGGTGGTACTGCCGTCTTGCCATAGCAGTTGATAGTGACCACCGCACAAGTATGCCCCGTGGGAGGCTCATCGTGCTTGTTGGTCGACTCTCCTGACCGGCGCTTGTGAGTGATCACATTACGCAGGTCGTTGGAGGAGAGTGCTACCTTCACACCCCTTTCAGGCGCATGGCAAGGCCAAACGCCGGGGCGGACAGGTGAGTGCTGCGCCCCCTCATCTAATACCAAGCAGGCATCATGATCAGTAGTGGGGGAACAACAACATTTGAAGTGACTTGAACGGACCTCAAACGCACAACCAGAGGAGGCACGGGAGTTCAAGACCACTGAATCTGCCGTACTCGACTTGGTTATGCACGCAGTGGATGCGCCCAAGTAAGATGAGGACTTTGAAGATCGACTCGTCTTTGGTGCCGAAGCACCTGAGTCGACCTTGTACAGCTTGCCATTGGCAGCGCGCGTGATTGTGAGCACGTGCCTCTGGCCTGCTGCTGGCATAGCACGCTTGTGGCGCATGGCCCGTGCCGTCTCGAATTTCTTTGTACTAGCCCGCTGGGGCGCATAGTACTCAGCATCCAAATTCTCCTCGCCATTACAGCGAGTGAGTCTGTCAAAGACAGAGACTTTTTGTGGCGCATCAGAGGTAATGCGCGGGGCTTTGGCTGCGTTCCTGCTCCGTCGACGCATCTTCCTCGCCTGAGAGGGAGATGGCTGGAGAATATGGTCAGCCGCACGTTTCCCCGAGAGATGTGCTGCATCAGCGGGCGCACCTTGGTTGCTGAGAACGTCAGCAGGAAGGGAAGGCTGGATTGGCACATCCCCTTCAGTGGTGGTGCCCGAGGCGTCGACCTTGCGTACCCAGACACGGCGGGTCTTCTTCGGCTTCGGCAGCCGCTTCGAAGGACTCGTGCTACCTTCAGAAATGAACTCCTCGTACGCCTGTTGATTGAGGCGCACAACCAGCATCTTGTGGGAGGAGCCCACCTTCATATCGTCGGTCTGTGACATGATTTTTTCGGAAGAGGAGAAAGAAGTCCCCAGCAGAGTCGCCAGCTTGTTTGCCATTAAAATCGTTTGATTGCAAATCTTAATACAAACAGAACAGTGTTACAATATAGGACTTAGATGTAGTCCTAGGAGTACACTTTTGTTTAATCTGGGTCCTAAGTGCCAATGGAGCGAGTGGTAATGCGTTGACTCCGTTGACGGGTTGACGACGGTTATCGGTTCTCTGAAGGTGTAGATTGCTCTGGGTGCTGGAGCTGGCTGAGAGGAGGAAGACGTTGAGTGTCTGTATCTGCCTCTCTGGTGATCTCTGTCTGGATTGTTCGTATGTATATCTCTGTGTGTGTGTAAGGAGGGGATGATTCCTCCATTTATAGCTGGGCAGGTTGGCTGCTCATGCGCACATATGTAGGATGCATCGGTGCGTGGGGACGCCACGTGGAGATTGCTGATGGAGGCGCATGGATGATGCGCCCTACTCGCAGAGTTGAATTCTTCATACTGCTGTTGTGAGTCGGCACGTAGCCGAGGAGAAGATCTTTCTGTTGCTGAGATCTTGGATGAGTTGAGTCAAAGGACACGTGTCGTCGACCCATGGCTCGGAGATCTCTGATTTGGTGGGGGGATGATTTGGTGGAAAGCGCCTTGAATTGGGCGCAAGATGAGATTTTGGCTCGTGACCTTTAGGAGTCACGAGCCGTTCTGGGCGCATGGTTTTTGAGGCGCATGCGAGCGACTTTCCTTCTGTCTTTCGGGATCAGAGATCAGCCTGGGGCACATGGCTTTTGAGGCGCATGCAAAGCTTCAACTGGAGACTCTTCTTCTGTCTTTAGGGATCAGTGAAGGGTCTGAGGCGCATGGCTTTTGAGGCGCATGCGGGTTTGGGCGCATGGCCGCGTAGGCGCATGCGGGTGGTCGAGTGGCCACGTGGCAGTAGCCGTCGGGATAGAGTCATGATGATGCTGACGTTGTGGATGCTTCATTTTCTGCAAAAGCTGTCAGCCGTTCAGACTTGGGAAGGCGTGCTGCCAACTCCGTCAGTTCAGCATTTAATGTTGGTGACATTCGATGGACAGCTGAGTGGGCACGTCGGTTGACGTTCCACTAGGCGTATGGGGACGTATGGAGGCGCATCCCCTTTGATGCGCTCGGTACAGGGCACATCTGTTTGATGTTTGAAGAGGTATGATGCGCTGACCAGCTGGCGCATCCGACACGTCTTTAATGATGCGGCTGTTGTACTTCTCGAGTGCTTTTAATAGCCGTTTGGCTGAAGTCGAGGCGTCTGGTTCATCCATTCAATGTGAGTTCATTGCACGGAATTCGGAGAGCCATCCACTTGGCGTATGGGTTTGATCTGCCCGGCCTATAAATAGTGGCATGGAGAGAAGGTTGGCCTCTCATTCCCTCACGTCTTTCCAATATGAACTCAGGTTCTCGGGTGCATTCTGTTGACGAAGTGCTCCCAAGGGTGAAGATGCGACGCCATGTCGTCGTTAATGCTCCTGAAGGTGACTGTTATATCCAAAAGACGGAGTCGAGGGCTTCTGAGGCAGGCGGAAGGTGCCTGTTGCATCCAAAGATAGGGATGCTCGGGCCTCGTCTCCGTTGTTCCGAAAGAGCCGTAGATCGGAATGGCGGTGCTAGGCTCTCTCTTCCTTCAAAGTGGGTGTCGCCCACTCTGAAAGCTGCTCCTTTAACCATATTTCGATCACGGTCTTCCTTGGCCTTTGGAGGCTCTTTCGAAGCCTCCCCTGGCCACAGATTTGTGGTGCTCTTCTCTTCCTTGGTTCCAGCCAGAGGGTTAAATGCTTTGTGTATCGAAGCATTTATCAGGTGAGCCTGGCTGGAAGAGCGGCACACTCCTGCTCGGCCAGGTGAGCCTGGTTGGAAGAGTGGCACATAACTGGGCTGCTGAAGGGATGCACATAACTGAGCTGGATGCACATAACTGAGCTACTGAAGAGATGGTAGGATGCGCCTGGTTGGAGGCGCATGGTATCTGCTGCGCTTAACTGGCAGCGCATGGTGACTGCTGTACCTATCTGGAGGCGCATGGTGACTGCTACGCCTATCTGAAGGCGTATGGTGGCCGCTGGCGGTAGACTTAGGATCTTTCCTTTGTAGAAATTCTCCTTTGTACAATGTTTTCTAGACATGTAATAGACTTTTTTTATATATATAAATAAAAAGTCCTTTTTCAGATGTCTATGGCTATTGATCTTGCTGTGAAGTGTCCTGTTCGAGTTCTGGTGCCTGTAGTGTCTAGCGCATGGTTTTTCTGGTTGTGAAATTCCATGCTTCTACACCCCGGATCTGATTGACGATTAACTGTGAATCGCTATATGCTTCCAAGTACTCTACCCCCAGTTCCTTTGCAAGTCGGAGGCCGATGACCAAGGCGTTGTGCTCGACCACATTGTTTGAACAAGGTTCTATAAGAGAATATGCCCGATTGATCACCAAGTCAGAGGGAGAAATCAGTACTACTTCGACCCCAACGACGATATTGCCTTTAGGCCTGGTCCTTGAAGCACCGTCGAAGAACATTCGCCAGACGGTATCTTGGGAAGCCATGTTTGAGTTGGCGACCTCGTCTGGGATCTCTTCATATATTCTGGTTGACTCCGAACCTAGATGGGCCGCTAAAAAGTCTGCCAGAGCTTGACCTTTAACAGCCTTTTGTGGAACGAAGATCATGTCGTAGGGAGATAATAATATCGCCCAGGTAGCGAGGCGAGAGCTGAGTGCACCTGGTTTGGTCATGAGGACCCTAAGAGGGATGGTTTGTCCTTTAATATAGTGTCGCATCTTCTGAATAGCGAACACCAAAGCAAGACATTCCTTCTCCACGGTGGTGTATCTATGCTGAGGTCCTATCATCATTCGACTGAGGAAATAGATAACCTGTTCATGTCCTATATCATTATTTTGTGCTAGTAGAGCACCGAGGGAATGCTCCATCGCTCGCACATAAAGCAAGAACGGCTTTCCAGCAACCGGTTCCACCAGGACTGGAGGGTTCGACAGATATTCTTTGATGTTATCGAAGGCACATTGGCACTCTTCATCCCATACGAAGGAGACACCTTTCTTCATGAGGTGTGTGAATGGTTGACATCGCCCGGAGAGGTTAGAGATAAACCTCCTGATGTAGGCTAGCCTCCCTTGAAGGCCTCTGAGTTCTCGGAGATTTCTCGGGGGACCCATCTCCATGATTGCCTTCATCTTATCAAGGTCTATATGGATTCCCTGGGCGGTAATGATAAAACCCAAGAATTTTCCGCTAGATACGTCCAAGAAAGATTTGGTGGGATTCATCTTCAAGTTGTGTGCTCGCATTAGGTCGAATACTGTCCTCAGATCGTGCATATGATCTTCCTTAGAGCGGCTTTTGACAGCGATGTCGTCGATGTAACACTCCACGGTCTTACGCAGGTGATCTCTAAAGATGACACTCATAGCTCGTTGATATGTGGCGCCGGTATTCTTTAAACCAAAGGGCATAACTGTGTAGCAGTACACACCAATTGGCGTTCAAAATGATGTATGCTTTTCGTCGTCAGGAAACATCTTGATTTGGTTGTATCCTGAGAAGCCATCCATGAACGACATACGCTCAAAGCCACATGTGTTGTCAATCATTATGTCCGTAATGGGAAGAGGGAACTCATCCTTAGGATATGCTTCGTTCAAATTTCCGAAGTCGATGCAAATTTAGATCTTCCTATTCTTCTTGAGGACCGGTACTATGTTGGCGACCCAGTATGGATATTGTTCCTCACGGATGAAGCCGCTGGCTATTAGTTTGTTGATCTCAACTTCGATAGAATTCATGATGTCCGGGCGGAACCGTCGTTGCTGTTGCTTGACCGGCTTTGCGTCCGGACGAATGTTGAGTTTATGGAGAGCAACCTCGGGGTTTAGCCCTGGCATGTCTTCATAGCTCTAGGCAAACACGTCGATGTACTCTTTGACGAGTTGCAAAAGCGTCTCCCACTCTTCGTCTGTCAGGCTTGTACTGACGAAGATTGGTTTTGGAGAGGATTCATCGCCGAGGTCAGCTTGCATGACCTCATCTTCGGTAGGAGGATCTCTTTGTTCGAAACGCTTCTCCCACTGCGCATCTAGCTGTTGAACCCAAGGCTCTAACTCGAGAACGTCGGGTACATCTTTGTCTTCTTCATAGGTGTCAACAAATGCCATATTAACAGACCAAACTTGCCTGAACATGTCCCCGATGCTGACATCCGAATCAGAAGTGGATGATCCGGTTGAATGTGAATGCCATTCACATTCCTCATATGAGCTTTCAGGAGTTGTTACGGGTGTAACATAGCCTAGACCACGTCTGGTCTTGTAGTAGTAATCTCGTAGTTTTCCAGCTGGGACCGACAATTGTAAAGGTAATCGTCGGCCGGTGCCGTAATTCAAGCCTGGCGTAGTCTCCATATCATACCCCTGTTTTTGCATGAGGTACTTGGATCGGGAGCTATACAGATAAAGGGGCAGTCTCATGGTGTCGGGTTCGAGATAAACTTCTTCTATCCTGAAGGGCTGTGGATCATTCTTTCGGGCAAAGATGATTGGATGATCCTCTCCCTCGACTATGAAGCAATCGCCTTCCACGGGAGTGAGTTGGTTCGCGCTATAGATATTTGTCACTTGGGTGTGTAGGTTGGTGCCTATACCGTGTTCCATAGCATATATTATACAAAGCTTATTAAGCTCGAGGTAGTTCAAAGATAGCCCTTTATTGATAAAGTAAGGTATCTTTTCAGGTGAGATTACATCGTCAGCAGAAGGAACATTAGTGTGGGCAACCACATACTTGGCTAGCTCTAATTTCTCTTCAGCCACCCCCTGTGTCAATGAAGACTGGAAGGATGACCTGGGTAGCTTGATCATCAGGGGCTCCACTGGGGGTGCTGAACGTGGGGTCGTAGGCGTACTGGCGATCCCTAGCTTAGCGCTTGGTACTGTACGTGGAGTTGTTGGCTCACTAGCAGTCCCCGGCTTAGCGCTTGGCTGTCGACTTGTCCTGGGAAGACGAATCGTCATTGGCTTAACAGAAGGATTAACCTATTCTGTTTGTTGTTGGCCGACTCTTGGCAGCTTGATTGTCAGTGGCTCCGTAGTGGGTCTCGGCCCTTGGCCAGACCCGGGTAGTCGGATTGTCATCTGCCCCTTTTGTGTAGTGAGCACCGGAAGACTAGTTGTTTCACTATGCAGAGTGGCTGTAAGAGGTGCAGTCCTGCCTGGTTTTCGGGGTTGGAGATGGATTTTCAAGGGTTCCTCAGGCCCTGCAATAGCCTCCGTCTGCTCTTGAACATCCTCCTTGATCAGGTGCCTCTTTGATTTCTCGTACAAGCAGGAATCCGAATAGTAGGATTCGACCCCTTTGAAAGGATCGATGTCGACAAATTTTGTCTTTACGAAGCAGTGCTTGTCAACATATTTGAAGCGTTGGTACAATATAGAGGGCAGGATCATATAATCATGTATCCACGGACGCCCCAGGAGAATATTGTAGGAGGTATCTGCGTCTATGACATAGCAGGTCACTTCCGACTGAAGGTCGCCAATTTGGCCCTTCAGGCAAATCTTCCTAATGGGATAGCTTCTTCCTGAATTGAAACCACTAATGGCGGTGCTGGTAGGAGTCAATCGATGCACAGGGATGCGCAGGAGGTGAAGCAAGCTCTTCGAAATAATGCTTATCGAAGAACCGGGATCAATGTGCATCCGATCCACCTTGATGTCGTCGACATATCTAGTATAATACAGAGGACGATCGTACAGGTTGGTCTTGATAAGCGTATCCTGCAGAATGAACACAATGTTGGGCATTACACCTGTACAAGATGTAGTACCCCGTCCCGCGAAGTCAATCGAAGGAATCGAAATGCCGACGGCGTTTGGACTTGCCCTTGCAACGGCGACTCGAAGACATCGCTCAGGTGGGGTAGTTTCGGTGAACTTGCCTCATCTTAGCCTTCACTTAATAATTCGTGTGTTTTCAACTTGCACAATAGGCTTGATAATAAAAGAGATGAATCCACATAGCTAAGGAAATAATCCCGACGTGTCGAATCGAGTTTAGAACATGGAAAACGTCCCACGGTCGGATTAGAGTTGGTGCACAGCGTGATTTGAAAATGACACTCGGTCCTTCGTCCCGTGGCTTGGGAGAAGGTAAAGTTGGTATTCGTCACAAACTATGAGTTAGCCTAAGTCATAGACGTCGTCCGCGTAGATGCTCGATAAAGCATGCACGTTTCCTCGAATGCAAGGCTCAGCGTAGCCTTGATCGTCCCACGAGCTAAGGTATCGCACGTCTTATGGCATGAGTTTAGGTACCCAAATAATTTAGTTGTTCAAGTTGAGCGGATGCACGGTCCCACAGTTCTACGGCTGCAATATAGCCATTCGTTCCCACGGTCTTAAGGCTCGTCACATAGAGTGTGACTTGGACAATAGTGTCGCACAAAATATATTAGAGTATGAGATGTTCCTATCCACGTTAAGATGTATGAGGCGGTCCTTCGGTTGAGAGTCTCGCGTTCCTATCCACGTTAAGATGTTCGAGGCGGTCCCTCGGTTGGGAGTCTCGCGTTCCTATCCACGTTAAGATGTTCGAGGCGGTCCCTCGATTGGGAGTCTCGCATTCCTATCCACGTTAAGATGTACGAGACGGTCCCTCGGTTGGGAGTCTCGTGTTCCTATCAACGTTAAGATGTTCGAGGCGGTCCCTCGGTTGGAAGTCTCGCGTTTCTATCCACGTTAAGATGTTCGAGGTGGTCCATCAGTTGGGAGTCACGCGTTCCTATCCATGTTAAGATGTTCGAGGCGGTCCCTCGATTGGGAGTCTCGCGTTCCTATCCACGTTAAGATATTCGAGGCGGTCCCTCGGTTGGAAGTCTCGCGTTCCTATCCACGTTAAGATATACGAGGCGGTCCCTCGGTTGGGAGTCTCGCGTTCCTATCCACGTTAAGATGTACAAGGCGGTCCCTCGGTTGGGAGTCTCACGGTTCCGATGTACGTTACGCAAAGTGTGGTTCAGAGCACGTGTTGCTAAGTATTGTTCCAGTCGTACCAAAAAATTAGGCCATGCATTTACGTGAGTCTAGATGTCTCGTAGGTGCATGGTCATTGGACACCTTGTCGACAAGGATTTCTGCCTAGACTGGTTATACGCCGGGGCACCGGGCCCAGTCATCCTAGGGGGTAGACATTATAGCAGCACACGATTCATTGCGTGAGGGTAGTCGGGGGCTTTCCATGGGGCTCGCAACCTTGCATCGAAAGACCCGCCGCCTACCCGTGCTATGTCCGCGATAGCTTGTTATGCCAGTGGCCTTTTATATAGATAATTGGCGTGCTACGCGGCGAATCCGTATGCACGGTGTCGATATTAACAAAAGAAGCATAAGCACGGTATGTGATGTGTTGTGGAAAACGTGTACGGTATTCACCCAAGGTATTATGGAGCCTAAGATTTGGTTATACGTAGAGACATGTGTTTCGCCACGAGATATGGCGTCGTACTTGAGTTCTCAACACCGGTTCCACAAGTTGTGTTAGACGTTTCGAGTTATGTCTGGAAGGGCCGTAAGGCGAGTTTGGATAAGTCAGGTTACGCTGTGAGGCACGGCCTCGATGTTTGAGGCACGGGCAAGTATTTGACACGATCGAGTAGTTACGTCCCATAGTATGGCATGAAAGACAAGTACGAGTCGGTGTATTGATAATGCAAGCACGAGAAAGTTCTAGAGACAAGGATAAGGAAGATATCGGTACGATAGCACGGTGACGGTCTAGAGACACAAAATAGACCAAGGCGTCGGTCCTAAAATCGATCTTAAGGCAAGACTAGAAAGACAATCGAAAAGGGACTTGTAATGCACAAAGTAAATGAACGTGTCGGTTATGTATGGATGGGCGAGAAGCTCACTCCACCAGTACAGTTGAGTACTGACACCCACACAGTTTCCATGTGCAGGCACAGGTAGAAGCTCGTGGCGCGGAGCACGCTTGGATGCGTCGAGGCACGAAGTTCCTTGTCGAGTCGAAGCGTGCGGCCGCGTGGACTCAAAGACTTATACAGGACATAATGTATGGACATCGCCTTCCGAAGCTTCCGCTAGATTCAAGTATTGTATCGAGAGATGAGAGAGAGCATAGTGAATTGTAACATGAGAGAAAAGTGAGCACGAGAGACTTGTAATTTGGCCTTGTGCCCACAAATGTAATCTTGTATTCAATATCAATAAAGAGCTTCTTTTGAATGACTTGTGTTCATGTGTGCTTGTTCTAAATTTCTGCTGCATGTTTCAATATCTCTGTTTGGGACTTCTGTGCGACGACCGCGTCGCCGTCGTTGTAATCGGCCGTTATGGAACCCGCCTTGCACGAGCGCAATCTAGGCTCGTGCGGCATCACGCCTTAGCGAGGACGATCGCTCCTACGGGAACGGGGCGTGACATAATGGTATCAGAGCATAGCTTTACGTCCTTGGACTATCGATTGAATTCTTTAACTCCGTTGTCTCTGCATACTCTGAAGTGTTGCTTTCGCAAGTCGATATCGTTGGTACGCTCTCTCTCAATTGTACCACAGGATGTCCATACAATAAGTCTAATATTTTCAAGGGTTCGTACATGTGTTCAATCGAACACATCGATAGGTGATGGCCTTTGGGCCGAACGGTGCCGACCTTGAGTTGATAGAAAACGCATTCTAAAGTTAGCAAGTCGCATACGTGCATAACGAGTCCTACGTCGACATGAGTAAATGAGCGTACAAAGTCGAACTATAGTCAATACGGAATGGTTATGCACACGGCCTTTTGGCTAAGTTGTGCCGTGCATCGCGCACCTAGACTTTATGATGAAAGCGAGTTGCGAGCGATATTAAGTACCGCTCGGTCGGGAACGAAACCATACTTAGAGTGGCTACCGATAGAGTGCTATCGAGCGACGATAACGTCTATACGATATAGATGAGCGTGCTTGAAATTCGAGGAATGGTTCGAACGTGATTCAAAGAAGCCAATTTTGATTCGAATGATAGTTTTAAGGATTTGTAGAATGACTCGAATCCTGAGTGGTGTATGGTCCATCTTGGAAATCATTCGAGCGAAAGATTGAGGATTGCGCGAGTATGAAACGCGAAGATGATTGAGTAGATAAATCAAATCGAGAAAAAGCTAAGGTGTAGCGAACGGATGACTTGATCGAGAAAATTGATACGAATTGTATATGAAAAGTTAGCAAGACGGGTAGATAGCGTGCATGAAATGTTCGATTTTAAAGTTACGTGAATGACTCTGAGGATTGGAATGGATGTCGTTCGATGATTGAGTTAGCATAAAATGATGCGAGTTGAGGAAATACGTTGGTCAATAATTTAAGATAGACGAATGAACGATACGTGATTTCAGATTTGAACAAATTGATATTGTAAAGGATTCGGGGGATAATGATCAAACTTGATGTTGAATGTCGAGGAGATCATCCAGTTGGACGCTAGCGTCATTCGTACGATTCGAAATTCGTTGCAAAAGAAGATCGTCAGGTTACGTATATCGTCGATGGCATTGAGGCGTATCAAAGATGATATACGATAACTCGGGGGTACTCTGACTCGGTGAATGACGATCGTGCAAGTGCTATTATTCGGTTGGATGCTATAATTAGGATTTTGGATGAAATGAATATTGGATGAACATGATCGTGTCTCGATGGTTACGCGGATAATCACAGCGTCGACGATCTTGTCTTGCACGAGTGCAACTCCAGTCTCGCACATGCGTTGCGTCAGATTTGGGGTGATCGTTCCGCGTGAGCGCTGACATGGTGATTCATGTCGCGGGAATGGTCGAACTGGGAAAATTAGGATACGGCAACTTTGATTGTCTCGACTTGTTGGTTTGATGCGAAGGCAAATTCGAGGATATTAGGACTTACGATTGATAATCGAATAAAACTTGAGGATTGTGTAGGTCCAATCCGCACATCGAGAATGATTTAGTCTAGACCCAAAACAAGAGTTACGCCCTGATGAGAATGATTATTCCGCGGGTGCGTTGCATGGTGATTTCATGCCCACCGTGGATAATCGGACTCGCGTGAGATTGGAGCGCAACATATTGTTAAGTCGGACGACCTTGTGATCGATCACGTAAATTAGGTGAATGACTTAGGGAATATGAGACGTGAATTATGGTTTAGCGATAAAATATGTCGTAGCATGCTTGACTTGGAACGATTGATAGGCAGATTATGTCGAACGTGTTCAAAGAGAGAGACTATACGAAATGGCTTGATGAACGAGAGATATGTCTTATCGAGGAAATCGATTGAAACGTGATTTATCATAGGATGGCCTTACTGAACGAATTAGACCCCGTACGACGAATATTGGGATGTACATAGGAAATCGATGCTCGATGTTTAGAAATCGAAGTGATGCGAGCTTGGGTAGAAAATCCCATACTATCGATTTGGTTTGACCTTAGGATGGGGTCAGTGTTGATATCGTTGTTTGGGAACTATGATTCCAGTACTGACGGAAAGACATAGCCTAGTGGTTAGGCAGACATCTCGGTGCAGAACGATAGGAATTATGGAGGCACCACTCATGAGGCTCGGTTGACATACACGTATATCAGGGACGCCCGAATATGTGTACGATCCGGCTCGAATGGTGATGGCGGATTCTCTATCACGAGGCTTGGATGAAATATATGTATTTTAGGGACGCCTAGAATATGTGCATGATCCAACTAAGTGATACGTTGAATCAAGTGAGACTTGAGGAACGGAAAAGTGTCGAGGATAGAGAGATCGTGAGTTTCGAGGAAATGTTGATGGTAATACGATCATTGAATTGAGACGAGTTTGAATGTTGGTTGATCGGTTGTTGTGTCTTATGACTAAGTTAGCGATAAGCACGAGCGTGGCTCGGATTGAAGAAACGCATAGGGATAGCGTGTACGAGAAACGTAGGATGGAGAATCAAGTTATAAGCCGATAAGTGTACTCAGTAAGTTTCGAGGACGAAACTTTTTCTGAGTGGTGTATGATGTAGTTTCCCGTCCCGCAAAGTCAATCGGAGGAATCGAAATGCCGACGGCGTTCGGACTTGGCCTTGCAACGGCGACTCGAAGACATCGCTCAGGTGGGGTAGTTTCGATGAACTTACCTCATCTTAGCCTTTACTTAATAATTCATGTGTTTTCAACTTACAAAATAGGCTTGATAATAAAAGAGACGAATCCACATAGCTAAGAAAATAATCCTGACATATCGAATCGAGTTTAGAACATGAAAAACGTCCCACGGTCGGATTAGAGTTGGTGCACGTTGTACTTTAAAAATGACACTCGGTCCTTCGTCCCGTGGCTTGGGAGAAGGTAAAGTTGGTATTCGTTACAAACTATGAGTTAGCCTAAGTCATAGGCGTCGTCCGCGTAGATACTCGATAAAGCATGCACGTTTCCTCGAATGCAAGGCTCGGCGTAGCGTTGATCGTCCCACGAGCTAAGTTGCATCGTACGACTTATGGCATGAGTTTAGGTACCCAAAGAATTTAGTTGTTCAAGTTGAGCGGATGCACGGTCCCACGGTTCTACGGCTGCAATATAGCCATTCGTTCCCACGGTCTTAAGGCTCGTCACATAGAGTGTGACTTGGACAATAGTGTCATACGGAATACATTGGAGTATGAGACGTTCCAATCCACGTTAAGATGTACGAGGCGGTCCCTCGGTTGGGAGTCTCGTATTTCTATCCATGTTAAGATGTTCGAGGCGGTCCCTCGGTTGGGTGTCTCGTATTTCTATCCACGTTAAGATGTTCGAGGCAGTCCCTCGGTTGGGAGCCTCGCGTTCCTATCCACGTTAAAATGTACGAGGCGGTCCCTTGGTTGGGAGTCTCGCATTCCTATCCACGTTAAAATGTTCGATGCGGTCCCTCGGTTGGGAGTCTCGCGTTTCTATCCACGTTAAGTTGTTCGAGGCGGTCCTTCGGTTGGGAGTCTCTCGTTCCTATCTACGTTAAGATGTTCGAGGCGGTCCCTCGATTGGGAGTCTCGTGTTCCTATCCACGTTAAGATATACGAGGTGGTCCCTCGGTTGGGAGTCTCGCGTTCCTATCCATATTAAAATGTACGAGGCGGTCCCTCGGTTGGGAGTTTCGCGGTTCTGATGTACGTTACACAAAGTGTGGTTCAGAGCACGTGTTGCTAAGTATTGTTCCAGTCGTACCAACAAATTAGGCCATGTATTTACGTGAGTCTAGATGTCTCGTAGGTGCGTGGTCATTGGACACCTTGTCGACAAGGATTTCTGCCTAGACTAGTTATACGCCGGGGCACCGGGCCCAATCATCCTAGGGGGTAGACGTTATAGCAGTGCACGATTCATTGCATGAGGGTTGTCGGGGGCTTTTCATGGGGCTCGCAACCTTGCATCGAAAGACCCGCCGCCTACGTGAGCTATATCCGCGATGGCTTGTCATGCCAGTGGCCTTTCATATAGATAATTGACGTGCTACGCGGTGAATCTGCATGCACGGTATCGATCGTAACAAAAGAAGCGTAAGTACGGTATGTGATGTGTTGTGGAAAGCGTGCACGGTATGCATCCAAGGTATATGGAGCCTAAGATTTGGTTATACGTAGAGACATGTGTTTCGCCACGAGATATGGCATCGTACTTGAGTTCTCAACACCGGTTCCACAAGTTATATTAGACGTTTCGAGTTATGTCTGGAAGGGCCGTAAGGCAAGTTTGGATAAGTCAGGTTACGCTGTGAGGCACGGCATCGATATTTGAGGCACGGGCAAGTATTTGACACGACCGAGTAGTTACGTCCCATAGTATGGCACGAAAGACAAGTACGAGTCGGTGTATTGACAATGCAAGCACGAGAAAGTTATAGAGGCAAGGATAAGGAAGATATCGGTACGATAGCACGGTGACGGTCTAGAGACACAAAATAGACCAAGGCGTCGGTCCTAAAATCGATCCTAAGGCAAGACTAGAAAGACAATCGAAAAGGGACTTGTAATGCACAAAGTAAATAAACGTGTCGGTTATGTAAGGGTGGGCGAGAAGCTCACTCCACCAGTATAATTGAGTACTGACACCCACACAGTTTCCATGTGTAGGCACAGGTAGAAGCTCGTGGCGCGGAGCTTGCTTGGTTGCGTCGAGGCACGGAGTTCCTTGGCAAGTCGAAGCGTGCGGCCGCGTGGACTCAAAGACTTATACATGACATAATGTATGGACATCGCCTTCCGAAACTTTCGCTGGATTTAAGTATTGTATCGAGAGATGAAAGAGAGCAGAGTTAATTGTAACATGAGAGAAAAGTGAGCACGAGAGACTTGTAATTTGGCCTTGCGCCCACAAATATAATCTTGTATTCAATATCAATAAAGAGCTTCTTTTGAATGACTTGTGTTCATGTGTGCTTGTTCTAAATTTTTGCTCCATGTTTCAATGTCTCTGCTTGGGACTTCTGTGCGACGACCCCATCGCCGCCACTGTAATCGGCCGTTATGGAACCCGCCTTGCACGAGCACAATCTAGGCTCGTACGGCATCACGCCTTAGTGAGGACGATCGCTCCTACGGGAGCGGGACGTGACAAGCGCTGTCATGGAGATCCGCCAGCGAGCTCTCCCCTGTAAGCTTGACCTGAGCCAGATATGCGTCGACATTCTGGAGTGCTTCGCTCAGTACGACGCGAACATCTTTGGAGAGTCTGTCACGACCCGCACCCACTGTGAGGATACGAGTACGTAACAGCGCCCAGCCTATACCGCAGTATCGGCGGTAGAACGCTGTTCTAAGTCTCTAACTAACCATCAACTCATGTAGTATATAATGTACTCATCATGATCAACTCTGAACGGAGGACAAGTATAAGATATGGTGTAACTCAATTACAGTCTAAGCATGATAAGATAACACAGAAATATAACTAAGAAATTGAAGACAATTATAACAACATCTCGAACAATCTCAAATACATCTCAAGTCTCAATTCTATACAACAAGCTCTAAATGAAAACAGATGCCAGTCTACTAAACTAAATCCCGATCACTCCTGAGTGTTGGGGCCAAAGGTAGCTAACCCGTCTCCTGGTCCGTAATATATAGGGCATGTGTCCTCAGGGCAATCATCTGTAAAATTTTTAACAGGTCCAGTCAGGACAGAAACGAGCACAATCTCATCTAGAAAACCCAAGTAAATGACAGAACTATACAGCAGTTATAGACAGTTGTATTGATGAATATGGCAGTTTATGTTCAGGTGATGGTAAGAAAGACAGATAAAGTGCAAGGAAAGAAAATAACTAAAACAGAGAAGAATCATAACAATGAGGACTGTAAAATAGAACTAGCTGAACCAGGGTAATATGATATAAAGTCCACATAACAATGTAGACAAGTGTAACTCCAATGTAAGTCCAGTACAAGATGAATCTAATACAAGATAAATCCAGTAAGGGACGATTCCAGTTATAGTGATCAATGATTCCAGGGTGAGCCCAGCCTTTACTATAACAGTGTGTTTTAAAATACCGAGATCGACATATAAATGGCTGTAGGTAATACGGCACATCACACACCTGGCCGGGTGTGAGATAGCTATCATTCCAGTAGATTCCAGTTGATTTCAGTTGGAAGATTCCAGATTGGGGTACGTCTACAAGTCTTACTCAAGTATTTTCCCTCCCAGCAAGTGAATCCAGAAATCCGACATAATGATTCAAGATGAGTCCAGCCAAAATATAATGATACCAGTAAATGATTCCAGTAAATGATTCCAGTAGGTGATTCCAGTAATAGAAGCCAGAAATGATGGTACCAGTAATAGAGGCCAGAAAATAAATATGTGTCGTATACATGAATCCATAATATCCATACGTGTTGTAACAGAGAATCGCATACAACTATTTAGAACTGAAGTACAGTAATTGACAAGTAAATGAGAGAACTATCAGAGAATGTACTCGTTTGATACTCTGAAAAGAGTAGTATAATATCCGATGTCTGCAACAGAGTCACAATGTCCTAAATAGAGGAATACAGGTTATAATATGTTTAAAATAAGATAAATGGAGTCTACGATGCAATCTACATAATTTTAAGTTAATTCTAGGTCAAAGTCAACTCTAAGTCAAACCTGGTCAACTGTCTAGGTCAAACTAGGTCCAAGTCAAACTTGGTCAACTCTACAGTCAAACTAAGTCAAATCAAGTCATATTAGGTCACAAGATGTTAAACTAATTCATACAAGGTCAAACAAGTTTAAACAAGTCTAATCTAGGTTAAAGTCAACTCTAGGTCAAGCATTCTGGCCAAACTAGTCAAATTATCTAAAGTTTAGTCAATAATGGTCAGACTAGTCAATATGGCAAACTAGGTCCAACTTGGTTCAATTATCCTAAATCTAAGGTTTTGCTAGTTTAGACTATTGAGTGTTAGTGACAAGGTGGTATCAACCAAACCTTAAACCTAGATTCAAATATAAACCTATACTACCTACTCTATATTATATCTATTAGATAAACATATGTATTACCCAAACCCTTATCAACTGTCTATATATGTATATATATACCAAGTATACATGTAGGCAAGAATGGGACAAATACCTTAATGTTAGGGCTGAACATATAAAATAGACTATTATTCTATACACTATAATACTATATCCTATAAGAGTTTCTCATTGATTTTCTACTCCTCTTACTGTTATCACTCTTCCCCTTATATACACATAAATAACACTATCACTACACACATATATGCATATACATATAACACTTAACTCTCACACATTGGAACCACATCCCTCCATCTAACTGACCACATGCCAAAACCTCATATATATAAAACATATATACATATATACCTAAAATACATATATGTTTACATATGCCAATATAGGCTATATCTATAGGTAAAATTGGAATGGAATTATTCTAAAGAGGTGGATGTGCACTAAAACTCAGGAAAGAGGAGTCGATGTTAGAACTCAATTATCAGGCTTTTGAAATCCTGAACTCCTATAACTGACAGTTCTCAGTGTGTGTGCACGTACATCTCCATGTATCCCAATGCCAAATGCAGCTACTGCCAATGCTTGCAGTAGCCTAAATGGCCCTGCCAAGGGGCAGGATCCCCTGTTTCTTGGTTTTTCCAATGTGGGATACTTGCTAAAATCCTAAATCTAATGAATGTCTATCTCCTTTCATCTCTCTCTAAACCTGATACACTCAACCAAGCTCAGACTTCAACACACTAAGGACTGAACATTGGTATCATACACTAGGATTGATTCCCAGGTTATGAATTAACCCGACCAACCCATTATCCATTTGAAAATCAAAAATCAGTTTAAGTATCAACAACTCAGTTCACATATTCCGTTTAACCAAACTTCAGTAACATACATACAATCTCGATACTTACATAGATACATTGATACAAATATAAAATATGTATGATATATATATACTCAATCCCAGGTAATAATTTAACATATTAAAGTATCTTAAATGGTTTTAAAATGACTGGAACCAAAATAACTCAGAAAACCTACCCCAGTTCGGAGTTTCTGAAATTCCTTGTGCAAAACCCAAAATAACAATCAAACTCGAATCAAAATTAGGAGAATATGGTGTACAGGCATAGGGGCTTACCCTATGAGCCTATACGTGTCCACACGTGTCCTAGGAACAAGACACGAAGTGTCCAAAGGCCAATGAACACTGTGTCAGAGACAGTACAATGTACTGTCTCGTGCACGTGTGTCGAGCCACAAAGGACACGATACACACATCTACAAGTGTCGTGCACGTGTCCATAGCTAGGGTAGGTCTAGGTGTTCATGTACACGTGTCTATCTTGTGTCCACGTGAGTCGTGTCCAAAGAAAATAGCGCGTATCAGCGTGTGTTTTAAACCGCGTGTCGTTCAGTCCCAATTCGATGCGGATGGGATTTCTTCCAATCCGCTCGATAAAATGTCCTAAAATTTTGTGTGCACTGTGTCAGTCATGTGTCCTATGTGTGTACAAATTTTTTTGTCAAAACGTGCAGTGTCGTGTCCTACGTGAGCCCCGAGCAGTAGGGGACTGAACGCGAGCATGGTGCGGTCTCGTACAGCGAGGACAGAGCCTCGTGGACACGACACACGTATGGATACGTGTCGTGCTTGTGTCAGGGTGTAGCCTAGGTCTAGGGTTAGGGTTTTGGCATGACACTTCGTCTCCACGTCGCGTCTAGACATGACACGAAGGTCGTGTTAGTAGCCAAAACTTGGCAGTGCACACTGTGTCATACAGCGTGTTCGTGTCCGTTTTGGACACGAAAACCAACCCAATATGTGCTCAGACTTCTACATATATAATCTACATATTAAGAGCTATCCAAATATATAATTTGTTTCAAAAAATATTAACATTCAATCCATTGAGGCATTTCAAGAAACACCTACACAACACTACGACACGTGTCTGATACGGACACCAAACGGACACGAAATTCACCCAAATTTTAGGGACACCTAGGGGACTCCTAGATCTAGCCCTACATGCAAAGAAAACTAAAATTTAAATCAATTTAAAGGGTTTTACCTATATGTGCAAAAAGCTTGGAAAAGTTTCAAATGGGGGTGTTCTTCTTGATGGCCAAATGCTCCAAATTGATCCCAAACTGAAATAGATCTCCACCAACAGTCCATAAACTTAAATTAGAACCCAATGCAAAAGACTAGGGTGAAAAAGGAGATCAAATGAATAAAATGAGAATTTTTGGAAGGGGGAAGAATACCTTTCTTTTCTCCAAGTGTTGGAATGAAAATAAAAGAGGCAAGAACTCAAAGAGGAGATTATTTATAGGGAGGGGAGCCCTAGTGGCTGTTCATAGGTTCAATAATTAGGGTTAGGGTTCACTAAATGGCCCATGGGCTTAAGTCATGATCAATTAAATAATTAAGCCACAAGTCATTTCATGAAACCACAAGCCATGACTAAAATTCACTAAACCAAATCTCCTCATTCTAAAACTATGCTCTAATGATTAAAATAGGTTAACTCAAGTTAGACTAGGGTCACCATGGCTAGGGTTAGCTTCTAAGCTAGTTCACTAGGTCTCAACAAGTCAAGTCAACCTAGAATTCACCAATTCAATAAATCATCAAATAATTCAATTAAGTCAAAATAACCAAAATATCCCTAGGCTAAAAATGATAATTAATCATCCTAATGACATAGTTAGGCTCTAGGTCATGCAGTCTCTAGGGTTTCACTAGCAGCACATCAAAATCATAAGTCATGACTTAAGGAAGTTTTTAAATAGTTTAAAAAATTATTAAGAATCACTAAAAATCATAATGTGAATCAAATATCAATAATTATTAATTATAATTACAAAATTTCAAAATTACCTTCATCTGGAAAACTGGGTGTTACAATCCTACCCACCTTAGAAAAATTTTGTCCTCGAAATTAAGTTGATCGTACCCTTCCTAGGTCAAACCCCCAATCAATCAAAGTCGAAGCAACACAATCCTACTGGTCGTGATTTCACAGTCTCGATCGGGGTAGCTACACTATCTAGCAAATCACGAACGATATCCTGGCAGGTACTAATGGAATCACACAGAAAAGTGAAGAAGAAGAATAAGAAGGTCAAACCTGCTAATCCATCACCTGCAACGTTGGCCTCCTCGGCTGCCATCGCAAAAGCTCCACCCCTCTGGTGCTGAGCTACAGGTGGCCTAGCTCCCTCAAAAGGAGGTACAAAGGGACATTCTACCATCCTATATGAAACTGGTAAAGACAACTAGGAATTAATTATGAAGAATTACCATTCCAAAGATGATCAAATCGAAAGTTTAAGACACGAGTGTCAATTGCATTGAAATCCAATAATATAATATATAAAAGAGGATTTAGTCCCGGCACGATCTAAGTTGATCAACTTCAGGATATAACGAAGTTTGGGCAAGATGGAGAACGAGGCCATTGAAGTCTGAGCACGAGTATCCAAGATTTGATATCCATGTCACAATTGAACTAATTCAATTGGATAAGATCCCAAATACTGGATGATATGGAGGATGACCCGGTCGACTGGTCACGATCAAGGAATTATAATTTAAGGGATGATGCAAGGATATAGAAATAAGTCAATTTCCTCCTTTGGATAGGGAAACTAAACGTGGTATCTTGGGTTGATCTATCAAGTACAGTGCCTTTTCCTTCTGAAATATACGAAAGGCAAAATAATAAAGAGTTCAAAGACGATGCTATTAAGTACAATACGTGGTTCATAGGCGATAAAAATAATTCAAAAGAGAATTGCCAAAGCTGTCGTAGATGAGACTCTAGGGCAAATTTAACTATGTCTCCCTCCATGTCGAATAATATATGAGAAGTGAACCAAAGTGCAATAGGTTGATCAGACCATCATGCACCGGTTCTGATTAGACAATATGTTAGTGGGTGCCGGCCCCCAATAAAATATGTCATGATCAAGCTCAAAAAGTTCAGCTTGCAAAACTGGTGCAAAATTAGGAACATAAGATAGACAAAATATAAGTAAGGATAATGATGAAGGAAGTTAATAGTCTAAGATCCTTTAGACATCAAGGAGTGAGGGTGAATCAAAACAAGAGGAAAAGGATTTTCAATTTGAAGTTCATAATGAGATTCTCAAGGGTCGTCCAGGAATCTCTCAAGTAGTCCTAACTGTGATTGAGTAACCTCTCCGTTAAAGCCTATCTCTCAATCCTATCGCAGGCTCGCAGCAGTACAACTAAGTCTCCGTACTACCACGATATCGCACTAATGCGACTCTCGACCTGCATGGGCCACCACTAAAAATGTGTCACGACCCACACCCACTGTGAGGGTACGAGTACGTAACAGCGTCCAGCCTACGCCGCAGTGTCGGCGGTAGAACGCTGTCCTAAGTCTCTAACTAACCATCAACTCATGCAGTATATAATGTACTCATCATGATCAACTCCAAACGGAGGACAAGTATAAGATATGGTGTAACTTAATCACAGTCTAAGCACGATAAGATAACACAGAAATATAACTAAAAAATTAAAGACAATAATAACTACTGAAATAATAACAACATCTCGAACAATCTCAAATACATCTCAAGTCTCAATTCTATATAATAAGCTCTAAATAAAAACAGATGCCAGTCTACTAAACTAAATCCCGATCACTCCTGAGTGTCGGGGCCAAAGGTAGCTAACCCGTCTCCGGGTCCGTAATATATAGGGCATGTGTCCTCAGGACAATCATCTGTAAAAATTTTAACAGGTCCAGTCAGGACAGAAACGAGCACAATCTTATCTAGAAAACCTAAGTAAATGACAGAGAACTATACAGCAGTTATAGACAGTTGTATTGATGAATATGGCAGTTTATGTTCAGGTGATGGTAAGAAAGACAGATAAAGTACAAGGAAAGAAAATAACTAAATAAGAGAAGAATCATAGCAATAAAGACTGTAAAATAGAACTAGCTGAACCAAGGTAATATGATATAAAGTCCAGACAGCAATGTAGACAAGTGTAACTCCAATGTAAGTCCAGTACAAGATGAATCTAATACAAGATAAATCCAGTAAGGGACGATTCCAGTTATAGTGATCAATGATTCCAGGGTGAGTCCAGCCTATACTCTAACAGTGTGTTTTAAAATACCGAGATCGACATGTAAACGGCTGTAGGTAATACGGCACATCACACACCTGGCCTGGTGTGAGATGGCTATCATTCCAGTAGATTCTAGTAGATTCCAGTTGGGAGATTTCAGATTGGGGTATGTCTATATGTCTTACTCAAGCATTTCCCCTCCCAGCAAGTGAATCCAGAAATTCGACACAATAATTCAAGATGAGTCCAGCCAAAATATAATGATACCAGTAAATAATTCTAGTAAATGATTCCATTAGGTGATTCCAGTAATAGAAGCCAGAAATGATGGTACCAGTAATAGAGGCCAGAAAATAAATGTGTGTCGTATACATGAATCCAGAATATCCATACGTGTTGTAATAGAGAATCGCATACAACTATCTAGAACTGAAGTACAGTAATTGACAAGTAAATGGGAGAACTATCAGAGAATGTACTCGCCTGATACTCTGAAAAGAGTAGTATAATATCCGATGTCTGCAACAGAGTCACAATGTCCTAAATAGAGGAATACAGGTTATAATATGTTTAAAATAAGATAAATGGAGTCTACGATGCAATCTACATGATTCTAAGTCAATTCTAGGTCAAAGTCAACTCTAAGTCAAACCTGGTCAACTGTCTAGGTCAAACTAGGTCCAAGTCAAACTTGGTCAACTCTACCGTCAAACTAAGTCAAATCAAGTCATATTAGATCACAAGAAGTTAAACTAAGTCATACAAGGTCAAACAAGGTTAAACAAGTCTAATCTAGGTTAAAGTCAACTCTAGGTCAAACATTCTGGCCAAACTAGTCAAGTTATCTAAAGTTTAGTCAATAATGGTCAGACTAGTCAATATGGTCAAACTAGGTCCAACTTTGTTCAATTATCCTAAACCTAAGGGATTGCTAGTTTAGACTATTGAGTGTTAGTGACAAGGTGGTATCAACCAAACCTTAAACCTAGATTCAAATATAAACCTATACTACCTACTCTATATTATATCTGTT
The DNA here is from genome assembly GCA_029216955.1 of Iris pallida. Lineage (NCBI taxonomy): Eukaryota > Viridiplantae > Streptophyta > Magnoliopsida > Asparagales > Iridaceae > Iris > Iris pallida. Next base: position 2,696,496 of record JANAVB010035619.1, read on the forward strand.
AGATAAACATATGTATTACCCAAACCCCTATCAACTGTCTATATATGTATATATATACCAAGTATACATGTAGGCAAGAATGGGACAAATACCTTAATGTTAGGGCTGAACATATAAAATAGACTATTATTCTATACACTATAATACTATATCCTATAAGAGTTTCTCATTGATTTTCTACTCCTCTTACTGTTATCACTCTTCCCCTTATATACACATAAATAACATTATCACGACACACATATATGCATATACATATAACACTTAACTCTCACACATTGGCACCACATTCCCCCATCTAACTGACCACATGCCAAAACCTCATATATATAAAACATATATACATATATACCTAAAATACATATATGTTTACATATGCCAATATAGGCTATATCTATAGGTAAAATTGGAATAGAATTATTCTAAAGAGGTGGATGTGCACTAAAACTCAGGAAAGAGGAGTCGATGTTAGAACTCAATTATCAGGTTTTTAAAATCGTGAACTCCCATAACTGACAGTTCTCAGTGTGTGTGCACATACATCTCCATGTATCCCAATGCCAAATGCAGCTATTGCCAATGCTTGCAGTAGCCTAAATGGCCCTGCCAAGGGGCAGGATCCCCTGTTTCCTGGTTTTTCCTATGTGGGACACTTGCTAAAATCCTAAATCTAATGAATGCCTCTCTCCTTTCATCTCTCTCTAAACCTGATACACTCAACCAAGCTCAGACTTCAACACACTAAGGACTGAACATTGGTATCATACACTAGGATTGATTCCCAGGTTATGAATTAACCCGACCAACCCATTATCCATTTGAAAATCAAAAATCAGTTCAAGTATCAACAACTCAGTTTACATATTCAGTTTAACCAAACTTCAGTAACATACATACAATCTCGATACTTACATAGATACATGGATACAAATATACAATATGTATGATATATATATATATATATATATATATATATATATATATATATATATATATATATACTCAATCCCAGGTAATAATTTAACATATTAAAGTATCTTAAATGGTTTTAAAATGACTGGAACCAAAATAACTCAGAAAACCTACCCCAGTTCGGAGTTTCTGAAATTCCTTGTGCAAAACCCAAAATAACAATCAAACTCTAATCAAAATTAGGAGAATATGGTGTACATGCATAAGGGCTAACCCTATGAGCCTATACGTGTCCACATGTATCCAAGGAACAGGACACGAAGTGTCCAAAGGCCAATGAACACTGTGTCAGAGACAGTACAATGTACTGTCTCGTGCATGTGTGTCGAGCCACAAAGGACACGACACATACATCTACAAGTGTCATGCACGTGTCCATAGCTAGGGTAGGTCTAGGTGTTCGTGTACACGTGTCTATCTTGTGTCCACGTGAGTCGTGTCCAAAGAAAATAACGCATATCAGCGCGCGTTTTAAACCGCGTGTCGTTCAGTGCCAATTCGATGCGGATGGGATTTCTCCCAATCCGCTTGATAAAATGTCCTAAAATTTTGTGTGCGCTGTGTCAGTCATGTGTCCTAGGTGTATACAAATTTTCATGTCAAGACGTGCAATGTCGTGTCCTACGTGAGCCCCGAGCAGCAGGGGACTGAACGCGAGCATGGTGCGATCTCGTACAGCGAGGACAGAGCCTCGTGGACACGACACACGCATGGATACGTATCGTGCTTGTGTCAGGGTGTAGCCTAGGTCTAGGGCTAGGGTTTTGGCATGACACTTCGTGTCCACGTTGCGTCTAGACATGACACGAAGGCCGTGTCAGTAGCCAAAACTTGGCTGTACATACTGTGTCGTGCAGCATATTCGTATCCGTTTTGGATACGAAAACCAACCCAATACGTGCTCAGACTTCTACATATATAATCTACATATTAAGAGCTATCCAAATATATAATTTGTTTCAAAAAATATTAACATTCAATCCATTGAGGCATTTCAACAAATACCTACACAACACTATGACACGTGTCCGATACGGACACCAAACGGACACGAAATTCACCCAAATTTCAGGGACACCTAGGGGACTCATAGATCTAGCCCTACATGCAAAGAAAACCAAAATTTAAGTCAATTTAAAGGGTTTTTACCTATATGTGTAAAAAGCTTGGAAAAGCTTCAAATGGGAGGGTGTTCTTCTTGATGGCCAAATGCTCCAAATTGATCCCAAACTGAAATAGCTCTCCACCAACAGTCCATAAACTTAAATTAGAACCCAATACAAAAGGCTAGGATGAAAAAGGAGATCAAATGAATAAAATGAGAATTTTTGGAAGGAAGAAGAATACATTTCTTTTCTCCAAGTGTTGGAATAAAAATAAAAGAGGCAAGAACTCAAGGAGGAGATTATTTATAGGGAGCGGAGCCCTAGTGGCTGTTCATAGGTTCAATAATTAGGGTTAGGGTTCACTAAATGGACCATGGGCTTAAGTCATGATAAATTAAATAATTAAGCCACAAGTCATTTCATGAAACCACAAGCCATGACTAAAATTCACTAAACCAAATCTCCTCATTCTAAAACTATGCTCTAATGATTAAAATAGGTTAACTCAAGTTAGACTAGGGTCACCATGGCTAGGGTTAGCTTCTAAGCTAGTTCACTAGGTCTCAACAAGTCAAGTCAACCTAGAATTCACCAATTCAATAAATCATCAAATAATTCAATTAAGTCAAAATGACCAAAATACCCCTAGGGTAAAAATGATAATTAATCGTCCTAATGACATGGTTAGGCTCTAGGTCATGCAGTCTCTAGGGTTTCACTAGCAGCACATCAAAATCACAAGTCATGACTTAAGACAGTTTTTAAATAGTTTAAAAAAATTATTAAAAATCACTAAAAATCATAATGTGAATCAAATATCAATAATTAATAATTATAATTACAAAATTCCAAAATTACCCTCATCTAGAAAATTGGATGTTACAGAGTCTCAGGAGCTCATATAATGACAATTTGGTTGGTGTGTTGGCCAATTGTGCTAAAATGTCAAAATTATAAGGCTTTTCCAGCTCCTGAGGTGCATCTTTCCGGAGCGGCTTGTCAAAGCGGGTCTTCTTTGGCTTGGGCTTATCGGCCGACGGAGGATGAGAAGGTCCTGGGGCGTCAGCAGTGGCCGGCTGGCGTTCTTCGGCCGAGTTACCCGGTGTAGGTTGAGAATGTGCACCGGACCGGATAACGACAGCTGTTGCTTCTTCGACATCGGCCGAGATTGTGCGGCAGGACTTAATTTTCTCGCCCTTCTTCTTGCCGGTGGAGGGTGATACAGACTGAGTTACTTCAGGTACCAAGTCCGGATGGACCCACATGACCTTCCCTCGTGATGTGGTGAGGGATGCCAGCCCAGTCGTCTGGTCTCGGGGAGGTAGAAGATTAATGACCTCCATTGTTGCCCGGAGGACGGATACTACGCCATCTTGGGTCCTCGTTGAAGGGAAGCTGCCGAATTGGACTGACACCATGTTGGCAGCGACCGTTACCCTCCTCAAAATTAGTGGCCAGGGCCTTAGAATAGATGAGGTTCTTGATGTACCGTTTCAATTGGAAGCAGTTTTGAGTAGCGTGGTAGACGTAGCGGTGGAAGTGACAATATTTTGGGCTTTCCATCTCTGCAGGTCGAGGTTCACGTCTTGGCGGAGGAAGTTGAATCCTGTCTCCTTGTAAGAGCATGTCAAAGATGGGTTTGACATGGCTATCCTCGAAGGAGTAAGTCATCTGCGGCCACTGCTTCTCTACCTGCTTTGGTTCGGGCTTCTGGGCTGTGTCTGCCACCATAGCCTGTTTGTCCTGGTTGTCTAGGTTGGAGGAATTACCGCCGTTGTTGTTGTTGGCATTAGGGCGTTTGTCCTTGTCCTCTCCATCCGAGATGTGCAATCCCAGTTGGCGGGCTTTCTTCAACTTGGCTTCTGCGTTAGCGGTGCTGATGATGAAGGTCTTCTAGTCCTTAAATTGACTTTCGCCCATCCAGAGACTGATTGTGGGGAGTAGCCTCTTTTGGCAAATTTCAATTAAGGAAGAGTCCGAATTACCGGAGGGCAACTTTATCGCGGTTTGGCAAAACCGCTCAATGTAGTTCCTTGTCAGCTCCTCCTCTCCTTGAACAACGTCCATGAGGGTCGACATTGTCACATCTTGTCACACCTCATAGAACCTCTCCAAGAATATATGTTTGAAGCCGACGTAGGAATGGATGCAGTTGTCCGGCAAGTTGCGGTACCAGTCAAATGCGACTCCCTCCAATGCCCCGACGAACAATCATGTAAGGATGGCATCGTCATACGGCAGATAATCTGTTGTGACCTCAAAGTAGATTATATACCGGCTTACAGATGTCTTCCCATCATATGGATTGATGTTGAATGGTTTGTATCATGGGGGAAAGGGGATATCTCTCCATGCAGCGGGATACGGCTGTCGTATCTTGAGATCCTGATGTCTCTCCTCGCCTCCCTGGCCTCTTCTACAGCAGTGGGAGCCGACATTCCTGGTGGATTGTCGTCCAGAGTTGGTGCGGTTGTGTTTGAGTCCGCATTGACGGCGGGACCCAAGCTTGTTTGGCCAGGCATCCTTCCTTGGAGAGCCGGTAGAGCCGCCTTGATCTCGTCTACTGACTTAACCAAGGTATGAAATATGGCCTCAAGAGTGTTGAGGCACTGTCGATCACTAGGATCATCATGATCATTTTCAGTCATGAATACTGTTCTCACATGAGGAGCAGTAGAAGGAACTGTAGAAGACGTGCTCTCCGAATCATACTCCCGAATAGAGAAGTCATCGGGGTATGTGGAAATGTTCTCCTCCGGGTCGGACTCAGAGGAAGTGCCACCCCCTACATAGGAGGTTTCCTTATCTTGGCACTTGTGGACATCTTCAGGGACGTCAGAATCTGCTGCATCTGTTGGGGGGATTATCTCTCCAGGTTGATCTTCTTGGAACACCGGATTGTTGTGGATGTTCCGGGGAGTGCTACCCCCAGCTTCGGCTACCCCCAAGGATGTAGATGACGAATCTCCAAGTGTTGAAGATTTCGTCTTCGAGCGGGTGCCTTGATAAACTCCTCCTGTGGTGGTTATGGACAACCGCCTGGATGAGAGTTTCTTAGCCGCGCTAGTTGAGATCATCGGGCTGGAGACATGTACTTTCTTCCCTCCCTTGCCGGTAGGGACTTTTCGGGCAGAATTGCAAGAGGCGAAAGGAAGCACCTCGTCTCCCGAGCTTTGTTCTAGGACCGGTCCTGGCTGCTACAATCGTTGGAAGACGGACTGTCGGTCCTCTTGTACTGTTATCTTGTTGTAGCAGCAGTTGACAATGACTTGAGTGCAGTGATGTCCATGGAAGGATTCTCTGTATACCAAGGTTTCTTCTCTTTTCTTACGCTTGTGAATGATTACATCACGTAAGTCAAGTGCATCTCGAGCAACCTTTTCACTCGTTTTGTGGGCCCGGGAGTTTCGAGCACACGAGTGTGTTGGTATCATGTTTGCTCCCTGACGTGGGGCTAGTAAAAGTACTTGTCCCTGATCATTGTTGGAAGACTCTGGAGAATCACCCTGTCCGTTGGCCGCTGGGGACTGGACACGGGTAGTTTTGTACAACTTTCCATCAGAGGTCCGCGTAACAGTTAGCGGGACTCTCTGATGGTTAGAAGTTGGGACAGCTGACTGAGCTCGACGAGCCCGTGCAGTCCTAGACTTCTTCGCTCTAGCACCCAAGGGCGCGTAGTAGGAAGAATCCAAGCTGTGTCGCACAGAGTCTGACACATCTTCCTGGAAGCATCTGAGGTCAGGACCGCATGAGAGACGGTCGAAGACTGAACCCAAGCCGCCTAGGGCGGATGGTCTGCGGCTGGGATTGGATGCCGCATGAGCCATCTCCCTGCGGCTGGGCTTGGCGGCCGCATAAGCATGTTGCATGCAGCTGGAATAGGTGGCCGCATGAGCGGTCTGCATGCGGCTGAGATTAGCGGCCGCATGAGCTTTTTATATGCGGCTGGAGCTCGTAGCCGCATGAGCCTTCTCCATGCGTCTGGGATTGGTAGCCGCATGAGTCTTCTCCATGCGTCTGAGATTGGTGGCCGCATGTGCCTTCATTCGGCTGGCGCCCTTATACGACTTCTTTTTGGACCGCAAAAAGTTCCCATTTGCTCCTGTAAGTCCAGCATTGTAGTGCTTTTCTTTGTCGGACTTGGGGACAGCAGGGTCCTCTGCGGCCTGAAGTGGAGCCGCATGTGAGTCTTGTCCGCCGTCTTGGGCAGCAGAGAACACTTCTTCTAGAGCTTGGGGAGGAGCAGCAGTTTTGGGCCTCCACTCCATGCGGGCCTTCTTCATGCCGGCTTGCTTCTGGACCGGGCTAGCGCTCCCGTCAGAGAGCATCTCTTCAATCGCTTGCTGGTCGAAGCGAACAACCAGCATCTGTTGCATGGAGCCGAGCTTGGCTGCGTCCGATTGAGTCACCAACTTCTTAGCAGTGGATGTCACGCCCCAGAACCAGAATACTGGAGAGCGGGGGCAGACATAGCCAGCTACGTATATTGAAATAGAATACATCTCAACTATACGGTCACGGCTGTCTAGATATGAGGGTTTACAATAAGCCAGCAGTCTCTTAAGGTCAAGCCTATTGTCTCAATCTCAAGCAATTAACAGAGTCACAAGATATTAGAGCATCAAATATATATATAAGACGTCCCAAATATTACATATTGGATGATCATGAAGCTAGTCGTACAAAATGATAGGACTAGCAAGAGTTCAGTCATACATGATCAACCCTAGGATTTGTTAATCATGTTTACAGCCCGTAGGCAGACAGTAAGTAAATGTGCATCGAGCTAACAGGTGCTCATCGGCTAAACGTCTCAAAAGAATAAATTTACATATAAGTAGGTGAAACAAAAAAGGAAAACCCACTCGTAGCCCGGGTTCCGTCTAGTGTTCACCATTGGGCTGGAAGCTTGGTAGATCCTCGGAAGCTGCTCCGAAATCTGGCCACACAAAACCAGCTGGGTCAAACCCCAGAAAGAGCAAGTGCCACAAAGGAGGCCACAAATAAGAACAAAAGCCAGCATATCAGAACATAAAGAATAAAAGAAGTACAAGTAGTAAAGTACACAGGGCGATAAACGACTAGGAACGTAGAACCATTCCGGGAGCCAGGTTACAATCCTTAAACCAAACAAGGACCGGGATTGTACCCCTTCGCCTGAATAGCTCACTGTCTCTACCTATTTATCGTTAGAAATAAGTAAAGCAATCAAGATCAAGAGTTCCAGGTGCAGGGGCTAGACAAGACTTAGACAGAGCTGGACACCATTCATTCACAATCAGCCAAACAAATACTACGGCTTACTACTTTAACTAACTAGGGTTATCACAAACCTAATTACTAACAAGATGCAAGTGAGAATTCCAGTCCCAAGCCCTACAGACTATCCAGTTATCCTTCCGCGGGTTGAGAGTTGTAGGCGGGTACATTGCCCGGGAGATAAATGTACCCTTAGGTGACTTAGAGGGTGCAACACATGACAGTGTGCTGGAAATGTGCTCTACTCGTCGGCAAGCTACAAGTCCATTAAAGCGCCCAGATAACGAGATTGCCTGTGACTGGGAATTCTCCATGTTCTAGTTTGATCTAATAATTAGCCTAATCCAATTTAGCGCGAGTCCCTGGCCGTGGTACCCAGGATGTCACGTCCTAGACATGATGCGAGACAAGACAAGTGGATTGTACAAGCAAGCAAGCAGGAGCACCCACGGTGTCAAGTTGATTATACGAGTCAAGTACAAGTTACAAGTCAAGTCAAGTCAGAAGTGCGCCGCCACGGGCCACTATCAAGTTATCAAGATAAATTATGTCAGGGTACTTGTTAGGGGTGCGCCACGACGGGCCACTATCATGTCAGATTGGTCATGTCAGGAGTGCACCACTACGGGTCACTGTCGTGTTATGCTAGTTCCTTGTCATACCAGGCCATGTACAATAGTCATTCCAAACATATTAAGTAAAATCAAGTTCATGACAAAAGGCGTAAGAATATAAAATGGGCGTAAAATATCTAATACAATATCAATATATATAGGACTATAGAAGAGCCAGGCTTAAAGAAAATAAAACCAAATCTCCAAGAGCCAATGGTTTGCGCAAGGGGTCAGGGGGTTGGATTGCGCATGAGTCAAGTGCGCCAGGAGGCCAACTGCGCAGGGTGAGCTGCGCAGGGTACCAACTGTACAGGAGTGAGCTGCGCAGGATACCAACTGCGCAGGAGTGGATGGCGCAGCAGATGGATTGCACACAGGAGGATTGCGCAGGGGTGGATTGCGCAATGGTCGATTGCGCAGGGGTTACTTTGCGCATGGCTGGCTTGCGTATGGCTAGCTTGCGCCAGCGCAATCCAGCGCAGCGCAAAGCACTGGCCAAGTGATTGCGCAATCGGCCATACGCTAAGGAGCACAGGCCGGGGGTGCACAATCGGCCATGCGCTAAAAAGCGCAAGGCAGAGGGCTGTTCTTTCTGGCCGAGAGCAAGTCCAAGAACACCAAGAACTGCAATTCTTCATAACTTAGCCAAATTAAAACCAAATCTAGATTTTTAAAGTTCTAACTTGAGTAAAATCGAATTCTCTTCCACATGGAAGCATCAAAACATACAAAAATCAAAGTTAAATAGATCAAAACCATGTAAATCCGAAAATAGTAAAAATTTAGATCTAGAACAAAAGAAACTCCAAATCACAAAATATCAAGTTCTAAAGTTGTTCTCCATGGCCTAATCTAGCTAATGGACAAATAAAAAGTGGTGCTTATTTGATGGCAAGAGTATCAGTTGCCTAATGGGTTGGGGAGTTGTGTGGAAGAAGGAAGAAGAAGAAAATTAATGGAGAGTAAAGAGGAGAGAGAAAGTTTGGTGGAGATATAATGAGGGTGGGTGTGTTGTGTTGAGGGTAGAGTGTAGGTTAAAGTGTACCAATACATGTTAACCCAAACCTAATCAAACCAAACCAATTAAAACTGAGCCGAACCAAAACCCGAAATACGAGAAAAACCCACAATTTCGTAAGTCGAGAAAATTAAAATACGTGCCAAAATCAAATTATGAGTACAAATACGAAATACAGGAAATGGGGGTGACAGTGGAGAAGTTAGTCCCCAGCAGAGTCGCCATCGTGTTTGCCATTGATTATCAAAGAACAGAATAGTTTTATGGGCGGACTGAACTTTAATTCGCAATTACAAACTCGCTTGTACAAAAGAAAGCCTAGGAAAAGCATCTAAGTACAATTGTTTAGTTTGGATTCTGGGGGGTGACGGTAGAGGCTCGGAAAAGTGCTATCAACTCTGCCTTACTCCTTGGACGATCGAACGCAACCTCGACTCCGGCGAAGAAATGCCCTCTCTCTGTGTGCTTTTTGCTCTGTGTGTCTCTGTGTGTATGCAAGGGAATATCACCATACTATTTATAGAAATTTGTGATGAGTGGGGTGTACAGCCACATGGCTAATTTTTGGCCACATCCTCGTAACTGCGCCTTGAGAAGTGGACAGTTGGGGATTGGTTAAGATTAATCTTAATCTGTTTCTTGCAATAAATCTGAACTGTTATAATCTGTTGGTTGCAATAAATCCAAATTGTTAAGACTTGGTCAACTCCTGCCATGTGTCTCAACTGATTCTCTTGTGGTGAGCCGCATGAATGATGCATCCTGGCTGAGCCGCATGAGGGACTGTCCCACAACCGAGCCGTATGAAGAGTGTCTCATGGCCGGGCCGCATAAGGGTGGCCTCATGACTGAGCCGCATGAGAGTGGTCCCCTGACTGAGCTGCATGAGAGTGGTCCCCTAACTGAGCCGCATGAGAGTGGTCTCATGACCGGACCGCATGAGAGTGGTCTCATGGCCGAGCCGCATAAAGAACTTCTTTTGGAATTTGTGAACTATGTCAGATATTATAAAAATTTTCTCGTCTTTTTAGGAGTATGTCGCATCTCGTCTTTATGTCAGGGCCATCATTTCTGTCAGAGCTGTCACTTTATTGTCAGAGCAATAATGGTCAGCTGTATGGGCCGATTTAGAACCGCATAAGGCCGCGTGTCTCTTCCTGAGCCGCATGAAACTTTCTGGGATTTTGAGCCGCATGAAGCTTCCTGCGTTTTGTGCCGTATGAAGCTTCCTGTGTTTTGTGAGCCGCATGAGGCCTCTTAGATAGTAAAAATCATTCTTTTCCATGCTTCTACAATGAGTGACCCTTGTGGTCAGCGAGAGGCATAAAAGTTCTGACTACATGGCAGAAGATCAGTGGATCGAGCGAACCACGACAGCTTATTATTCATTCCATCTGTGGTGGAAGTTAGGAGACAGTAGTGTTAGTAAAGAATTCTCAATTCTGTATTTAGACTCTGAAATTAAACTATAAAATAATAATCTAACCGAGACCGAGACTTGAACTTGGTTCAATCTCCTTGAGACAATATTTGTCCTGCACTGGTGCTTACGGTTTAGTGGCGATTAGTCTCCCAAGATACAATGGTATTTCCATTCGGTACCAGCACTTCACACCGAAGGAGCTCGGCGAAGCAATGTTGGTAGTCCCTCTCTCTCTTAGACTTAATGCTATATGAATGAATGAATGAATTGTCTCAATGCTTCAAACACTTACGCTTTTATAAATGATAAAAAGACACAATGGAAAGGACATACATTTCCAATATATTCGTTGGATAGATTCGTAAACCTTTTCAATAGGTTTGTTGAATAGATTTGTTGTCATAGATTCGTTCTAACAAAAATAATAATTATTATTAATTAATATTTCAAATATACATTCACTTTTCTAACAAGTGGATCAAAAAGACATACAATATAGTGTGTACAAAAAATTTCGAACCCTACATGCAGTCAACGTCAAAAAAAATAATAATAATGGGACCACTTGGCTCCCAAGTCATGCTTACATGCTTTTAACAAAGGGAATCCTTATGTATGTAGAAATTATATGGAAGTTTTCTCATGGGTTGAAGTGTTGAACAATCATGCATTACCTGGTCCTCAACAACTCAAATTACTAAACCAAGCTAATGATGATGCAATTGCACATATCCGCTCCGCGTACTGTGTAGACGCGTGGCGAGAGAAAAATATACAGATTTAGGTTTCTTTCTATTCTTCCCTCTTTGTTGTTGCATGCAAAGATCGATGACACAGTATTATTTTTTAGGAATTAAAGATGGCAAGTATGCTATTTTAGTAGGGTACAAATTAGAGGATGAAAGTTTCAAAGGGAGAAGATTAATGGAGAGAGTTGAGTATTATAACAGGGAAGCTCACTTTCACGTTACGTTGTTTTAGTGCTTAATTATCTTTTACTTCGTAATGAGACTTCAAAACAGTTCAAAAATGAACCGTTTAAATCGTATAAATATTATCAATTATTTAAATATTTTTACTATATAAAGAAACTTCAAAACGGCTCAAAAGTGAGCCTAAACCGTATAAATATCATCAATCATTTAAATAAAATAAAACAATAATAATAAATAACTAATTATCTACCTAAAGAATCTACTAATTATTTAAAAATAGTGTAAAAAGTATTTAACTATCTAATATGACTTATAACTAAATAGTCTAATTCAAATGGTTAAGATATGAGGTAATTTTCCTGGTTACATAAATTCAAATCCTAATAAATTTTTTTATAATAAATTAATATTTTTGCCCCAAACCCTAGGGTTTGTCTTCCCCAAACCCTAAGGTTTGTTCATTAGCCGGCAGGACAGAGCTCTTGTTGATCCTCTCCCCATCCCCCTACCTCTCTGCCCCTCCCCCTTACTTCATAGCACCCCCATCCCCTCTCCCTCCTCATCAGTCGCTCCCCCTCCTCCCTGTGCCGCTGTGCACCACTACTTGCCATGTCCTCATATAAAGAGGTCGTGAAGAAAATGGCAACTCTCTTCAATCTTCAAGGTCCTGCAGGATCGAAATTCTTCTCGTCAAGGGAAAGTGTGATTCCTCATCACTGGACTTCTTCCATTGCCGTTAAACCATATTCCACACGACGCTTCTCACGGTCGGCGTTAACCTCTATACTCTCTAAAAGGTGGAAGACGATCGATCCTATACAAGTCTTAGACCAGGATATTGATGCTGGTACCTTCCTGGTGAGACTCGAATCCCCTGAGGAAGTTAACAGAGTATTACTAGAAGCGCCGAAGAACATTAATGATGATCTGCTTGCGATCGAGAAATGCGATCCGGGAAAACTCTCTGAAGTGTATCTCTTTCAAATGGCAGATTTCTGGATACAACTACATAGAATCCCCCCGAAGTTCCTCAACCGCGTAGTTGTGACCAGAATTGTTGAGGCAATTGGGTCGGCAAAATGGAAAATTTTCGCTCGCGTCGAAGTTCTCATTGACATTTCTAAACCTTTAAAGAAAAGCATATCTACTAATGTAGATGGCAGCGTGGTGGGTCAGATCGTCGTGAGGTATGAAAGGCTGCCCCGCATGTGTCTGTTCTGTGCTAGACTGGGGCATTTGTTTCAAGGATGCAAAGAGAGGGAATCCTTCGTATCTCTAATCGACGACAACTGGTCCGACGAGGAGAAACATAGAATCCATGTTCTACTTGGACCCAGGATAATGGAGGAGGACTACATAATTGAACCTCAACGGACAATACATCGCTGGAGCGGGCCCATAGATGACGGGGAGAATGATATACAAAAACAAAAGTCGACTGGCGTTAACGCCGGCGATGACCAGGCGGCTGTTGACTCCCCTAACAAAAATTCTCCAGCATATTCCAGCCTCCCGATTCTTGTGACATCTCCGACACGTGGCGGTAGTACCATATGGCCAAAACAAATCTAGATTGCTAAATACATACCCCCATAGAGGAGGTGATCTGAAGTCCTGTGAAGGTCAACAATCAATGGGTAATCATATTCGTTCAATTCCCGACGCAGATGATACCTGTCACCGGATTTTGAGGGATACGAGTGATGGCCTACCTTCGAATATCAATGAATGGGACGCTACTGATTGGATGGAAGCAGACAGTTACTTCACAGCTGGAACCAATGATACTACATTGATGTGGTGGAACAAAAACTCATGCAGCGATGACATGGATCCCATCGACTTTCCAGGTTTACCCCTCCTTACTCCTTCTTCCATTGCCATCTCCCCTCCTGTCCAGTTTACCACACCGCTCCTAACTTACATGCCATCAATCCCACCTACGTACTGTCCTCACCAAACCCCTCCCGATGATATCACTCCCAACACTCAGGCTGCGCTGCCACCGTCTCCAACTTATACTGGGGCCATCACTCGCCCCGCTCACCCCCGCAAATCCTCATGGAAACGTCGTGCACGAAAGGCCAACCAAGCTTCCAGTACTGCTCCCAATTCCGGAAAGAGGCCAACCTCGCCATCCCAGGATCCCTAACCAAATAAAAGACTCCTCTTGTCCCCCCAAACCATCTGCTCAATAAATAAGGTCATGGCGGCTGACCTCCAACAGCCGCAAGGACGATGTTGGTACTCTTCTGGAACTGTCGGGATGCGAGAAATGTCTCGACAGTTCAGACGCTCCGATCATTTCTCTCTGCCACCCGCCCAACCATCTTTTTCATCTCCGAGACCATTTCTCCACCACAACACACATCCCCCATTCTTCTAAATCTCGGCTATCAAAATTTCTTTTCTGTACCCCCTATTGGACGCTCTGGTGGTCTTTGGCTAGGTTGGGACGATACCATAACGGCCTCTATTTCTTGCTAGTCCAATAACCTTATCCTACTCTCTATCAACGCCACAAACAAAACCTTGGTATGGAACTTACTATGTGTGTATGGTTGGCCTAAGTAGAAGGACAGACCAAGACTCTGGTCGCGTATTAAAACTGTCACATTCCTTCACTGATCCGTGGTGCTGCATTGGAGACTTTAATACAATCCTTGAACCGGACGAGAAATATGGAGGCAGAGCCTTTGATGCTAATACAGCAGCCCCCTTCAAGGAGATGGTGAATCTCTGTGGTCTTGTCGATCTAGGGTACATAGGACCAGCGTACACTTGGTCCATTGGCAGAAGGCCTAACCACAACATCTGTGAATATCTAGATCGGGCCTTTGCCAATTTCGAGTGGTGTTGTATCCATCCCCATACCACAGTCTCCACTATGCCACATATCAACAGTGACCATGCCCCCATCCTCATGAACACTTGCAACATACTTCATCACAAAAATTGACCTCTCCGGTTCAAGATGTACTGGATGGCAAATGACTCATTTGCGGGTATACTTGAGTCCTGCTGGCAAAAGGCTAATACACATGGTGGCCATAATCTTCTCCAGAAGCTGCAGTTTATCTTATCCAAACTACACAGATGGAGTCGCTCAAAGTTCAGCAACATTAAGCATCGTATCAATGCTCTTACGAAACAGCTTCTTTCAATCCAATCTAAGATCCCCTCGACGCATTCCATGTGCTACGAACGGTCGATCTGTGCAAAGATCAATGGCCTTCTAACCATCGAGGAAGCATACTGGTGTCAGCATGCTAAGTGCCTATGGATAAAGGAAGGTGACAAGAACACAAATATTTCCATACCAAGATGACTATCAGACAAAGGAAGAATGAAATCCAAGCCCTTCAACTCCCCGACGACAACTGGACCACTGAGCATAATGAAATTGTGAGTGCCATCATCGATCACTTTAAATCACTCTTTTGCATGGACGAGTCATCCCTGATGGACCCATCGTTCATCATTACATCCAGCCCCGTAATAGAAGATGTTAATAAGGAGCTGGGAGAAGTCCCCGATGATGAAGAGATCAAACACACTGTATCTAGCATGGGTCCGCTCAAAGCACCAAGCCCGGATGGATTCCCGGCTGCATTCTACCAAAAGAACTGGACAGTTGTGGGCAACGATCTATCATATATAGTTAAACAGTTCTTCACCAATGCGGGTCTCCCTTCGAACTTGAATCACACCCACATTGCCCTCATTCCAATGCTAAATAACCCTGTTTCTCCAGTGGATTTTAGACCTATATCTCTTTGTAATGTAGCATACAAAGTTATATCAAAGATCCTAACAGCCCGCCTCTGACCTCTGATGCAGAGCCTTATCTCTCCTTTCCAGAATACGTTTGTACCTGGTAGACAAATCACAGAAAACATCATCATCACTCAGGAAATTATACAGGCTATGAAGTTTCTCCCCAAGAAGAAGAACGCTTGGCCCTTCATTCAGAAGGTTCAACACGGAATGGGGATTCAAGGGCATACCAACGCCCTCCTGATGAAATGAATTACCTCATCCTTATTATCTGTTATTGTCAATGGGATACCCGAAGGATTCTTCAAGCTAAGACGAGGGATCCGACATGGATGTCCACTCTCCCCGTTCATCTTCAACCTATGCTTGGAGGTCCTTTCCAGACTTTTTTTCTAGTATGAGCAGAACGATCTCTTCCATGGCATATGACTAAGTTGGTACGCTCCGTCCATTTCCCACTTACTTTTTGTTGATGATTTATTAGTATTTGGGCAGGCCAACATCTCCTCCCTATCTGCTGTGAACGACATTCTGGACAAGTTCTCCTCTTGGTCGAGCCAGAGAATAAACTTCGAGAAGTCAAGTATCCATTTTAGCAAATGTGTTGCACCTCACGATCGAGGACTGCTTGCAGCCACACTTCATCTCTCTATGATGGTCGTGAATGACAAATATCTGGGGCATACTCTATTAGCTCCTAAGTGGCGTATATCATCCTTCACATCCCTTGTCAACAATTGCGCCACCTATCTCCATGGTTGGAAATCTAAATTATTATCGCATCCAGGTTGCACAATGCCCATCAAATCCACCTTAGGGTCTATCCCCATATACTTTATGTCGGCTTATAAGAGTCCCAAAGATATACTCGCTACATTGACAAAACAACAGAGGTTATTCTGGTAGGGGCATGATACTATGGAGAAAAAACTACATTTTATGCAGTGGGACAAAGTCACCCAACCGAAGAAAAATGACTAGTTAGGAATCTGGAAGCTGGGATTAGTGAACAAGGCTCTAGTTGGTAAGCTCCTATAGAGATTCCTAGAAGATCTGCATCAGCTCTACGTTCATCTCCTTCGTGGCATCTATCTGCAGAGCCAACACTTCTATTCTGTTCGAAAAACCAAGTGGGTGTCTCCTACCTGGACTAGTATCTTAGATATGCGGCACGACACGGTAGCATTTATTGGAGGATCCGAGATGGCTAGGTCGTCATACTTGAAGAACCTTGGATCCATGAGCTATCGGGATTCAGAGTATCTCATTGTATCCTACCCCCAAATGGTCCTAAGCTTGTTCATGACCTTATGGATCCTATAGAAAGAACATGGAATTGACGCTCATACAATCACTATTTCATCCTATGGAAGCCATGGCCATTACTAGTATCAACCATATGGAAGGAGATGGCGCCGATACCCTTATCTGGACCAGCTCAAGGAACGAGATTGTTACTTCTAAATCCTTATACGAAGGGTTACAGAGGCAAGAACTGGGTAGTTCTTTCAATGATACTACTCAAAACTCTTGGAGTCACATATGGAGTATGAAAGGCAAATCCCCTATGTAACGATCCGCACCCAGTGTAGGGGCACGAGAAGTGGGTATATCCAGCCTACGTCGTAGTGTCGGCGGTAGAATGCTGTTCTAGGTCACATACATATAACAATTATAAGGTACCTGTACAGTATATACACTCCAAATGGAGGATAATACAGAAATGTAAAGCTCAATCACAACTAAGGTAGAAGTACGATAAGATAGATAGATAATGAAAATTATCCAGTGAAATACAACATGAGAAGAAGTCTAAGTGTCTAAGATAACATCTCCACAAAAATCCAGAATAACAACAAGATCCAAATATAAACATAAATGTGTCCAAATGAGACAAGACATCAAAATAAGATAGAAGCCTAAGCTAACTAACCTAAACTATAGGGGTGACATCCTCTACTGCTGATGGATCCTACTGAAGGTCCAAGTCGCAGGTGTCATCTATGGCAGCTCTATAATAGGTAGGGCAAAGGTCCTCGTCATCCTCTGTAATATTTTTCAACAGGTCCAGTCAGGACAAGAACGAGCACAAAATCTTAACAGTTCATATCAAGACAGGAATATAAAGCATGCAATAGAGTAAAATATATGAAACACTGAAAGAAAGTATATGTAGTAAAAGAGAAAAAACTGTAATATAAATAGCTAATATAAGTAGAGAACTATCAGTGACTAGTGATGTAGAGTATAAGATAGACATGTGAACGGCTTGAATTTGCACATGATTACACTAAAGAGTTTGCACATAATTACACTACTTTGGAATTGTTCACATGACTGCTTCTACTCTCCCGTACCCCAATCAATACACAAGGATCTAGACAAGTTATTATACAATATTTCACATTGGGGCTCATAAATGGGTGCATATGAAGTTATACATGAGGGCTTTGTGAACATGAGAGTACATGAATCAGAAGAGTATACATGAATAGTGAAAGCACAGGAGTACATGATGAAAATAAAATGCACATGACATGATGTACCCGATGCTCCCGATGGAGATAACATCTCAATGTAAAGATCCATATAGTACCAATCCGTGTTAACAACGTGATAACATCAAGTAAAGTAATTTAGAGCAAAAATATAAATCCTAACAAGTATGAAATGATCAGAGAATGTACTCGCCTGATACCCTGAGCAACAGATATGTATTGGTGTCCAAACTGGAGTCACAGAGTCTTATTTAGAGCAATACATGTTACAATGAGTTCAATATTGAATAATTGAAGTATACAATACAATCTACATGATACTAGGTCAATCTAAGTCAAAGTCAACTCTAAAGTCAACTCTGGTCAATCTTTAGTCAAACTAAGTCAATATCTAGGGTTTTGGTCAACGGTCTAGTCAAACAAGGTCAACTTAGTTTATTGGTCAATATCTAGGTTAACTTGGACTATTGGATCAACCTTGGCTAATGGTCAACATAGGTCCTTAACTAGTCTAGTCTAAGGTTTTGGCTAAGGTTATGCAGATAAATGGTATTAGCCCAACCTATACTAACTAATCTCATAAATCTTAACTACAAACCATAACATAGTATGAGGTATACCACAAATACAAAGTATGACACATCCTATATAATATATGATACTATCACATAAATATATACCATGATATAGTTACCCTTGCACCAAGGGGACAAATGAAAATAGACAAGCCCTCAACTTCATAACCCAACAATACATAATGTATAACATATCCTAACATATATGTGTGCAATCACATGTATGAAATCTGAACCAACAAGGGTAGGGCAGAACCATGTTCTAATACCAAGCAGGGGTATCATAAACATGCCAGGAATGCAATTGGGTCTATTGTATGTGACATTCAATTGTGAATGATACCAGATACATGCAGGACAGATGTCTAGTTGCTGTGGCTAATTTGAAATGTAAAATGCAGTGGCAAATGATGGGAATTAACTTGGACTGAATAAATAGTCAATAGGACAGATCATTAGCATATGGGGACTGCTCAATGAGTTCCCTATGAACTGCCAATATAGAGGCTAATGAAAGTATGCAGTCTAGGTAGTGTTATGTGGTAGGGCAGTGGACAAAATTATGTGGATAGGCAAGACAAGCTGGTGATGTTCAGTATATTGCTCAAAACTCAAGGGCAAATCAATATGAGTTGCAGGCAACCAAGAGGGATTCAGAGAATCCATGGGCAGATGATGCTAGGACAGGGTATGAGGTATACAAGATTGAAATATGAAGGATTGAACAAAAGGCTAACTGAACTACACAAGGATTGGTGCTAAATATTAAGGACTGAATACTCTAACATCTAACATTCCAGCTACCTAACACTTCGTACATCTTAACATTCCAGAGACTCAACTAATATCTAACCCCTACTAACCAACTCACATCCTATAATCTTTCTACTAACATTATCCTTTAACTGAAACTAATACCTAAACTCATATCCTAATTTTACTAACATCACCAAAGTCTGACACATACAGATCAAGACTTGATACCAGTGGCCAAGATACTGCTCACTCCTAAGACACACACTCATGCTCAGGTCAATGGCCAATTGTGGCCAAAATCTTCCATTCCTTGAGATGTTGCTGTTATCAAAGTAGCAAATGCTACTTCAACATATGCTGCTCTGCTGCTCTGAATTGCTCTGTACCCTAGCCCCCTTCTACATAAGCTGCTACCCTGCCTTCTTCATATCTTCTCTCTTAACTCTTTATATACAAACACATTCCTGCCAACCATTCTTCACCTCTCTAATCTCTCATGAACCCACACACACATACCCCCTTTTTCGGTATACCTTATCTACACACATACACTTATAGCTAAAAATACTATGACATGGTCAATGGCCTATTGCCAAGATTCCCCCCTCTTCTCCTCTCTAGTGACTGAACCCCATCCTAACTCTCACACTCCTACATCACTCATATAATTAAGACATGAACACCTCTACTGAGCTAATAGGCCTGAACAACAAATAGGTGCAACATCTCATCTAATATGCAGGGCAGGTAAGGCATGCAATATGCAGTGTGTTGAGGATGAAATTTGAAGGCAGTGAATGAATGTAGGGGTACAGATGGGTTAAAGGAAGGGTATGGTAGAGGTGTCCCTGATACATGATGTTCTGATACATCAAGTATCAGAGGATGCAGATGAGTGATGTGCCATGGTCAGTGACAGATACAATTACAATACAAACCGAGAATGGATGCAGACAGAGAATGGAAAGCAGTGAGGTGTCAAGTGTCATGCAGCAATGTGACAGATGGTGTCCAATGAGTATCAGAGCATGTGTCACAGCAAGCAAGTGTGTGTGTCCAGTGTATAGACAGCAATGTGTTCAAGTGCCAGATGATGTGCAGCAGTACAAATGTGATGTGCAGACATGTGAGTGTGAAGACAAGTGTATCAGAGTGTGCAAGCTATGTATCAATGTGTCAGATGCAAGTGAACAAGGTGTCACAGCAAGTGTGCAGTGTGAACAATGTATCAGAGTCTAATGTGTCAAGTACAAGTGTCAAGTGTCAAACAAGTGTTCAGACATGATGTGTTCGAGTGTCAAAGTATGACTGTAGTGTCAGGTGCAGCATGGTGTTGTAGGTCCTAAAAAAATCAAGTTGCATCAATCAACAAAGTCAAAAATTCAAGATATACATCATTTTGATGAATTGCGCAGACGACAGATTGCGCAGACATCACATTGTGCAGGTTGGTTTGCGCACGTTCCCAACTGCACAGGCTGACATGGCAGAAGTCATCATTACCTGAATCAAATCAAATCTTCCTGACAGCTGACAGCACGAATAACGAGGAGACTATTCGTTTATCGCGCCGCACAGTGCTCGAGGGCGGCTGACAGTTGGCAGCGCAATCCATGATTGTGCAAACCAGTCCTGCGCAGTCTGAGTCTGCGCAAACCAAACTCTGCGCAGTTCAGGTTGCACATTCTACCAACATAACTGATAAAGTCCATGTGGCATTCATGCCATCAATTGCTCATTACGTGGCAACTGTCTATGCACGATCATGCGTATTTCAATCAAATGATGCCACGTGTCCTAGATAGTTGGCCCACGATCCATTAACTGCCTGCGCAGTCCAAGGCTGCGTAAACCAGTTGCTGCGCAAATCATCTTGCGCAGTCCAGAATAACTGAAAGTTAGTTATTTCTAGAACTCTATAAATAGAGTTTCAAGTCTTCATTTAGGGGATCAAGAGTTCAGAGATCAGAGATCATAAATCAGAGAGTCCAGGAGTTCTTGTCCAAGTGCTGCTACATTCTTCCGAGACTTTTGCCTTCAACTTCCGAGGCTTTTGCCTTCAGTTTCCAGAGTTGTTCTCAACTTCAGAGGCTTCGTCTTCAAAGTTTACATCGTCCAAGGGATAAAGCAATCGTCATCTAGATTGGATTCCTATAGTTGTAATTTTCCCAGAATTCTTGTAATCTTTATTACACAGTTTGTATCAATAAAGTTTCATACTTTTGTTTTTTGCAAACAAAATGGCGACTCTGCTGGGAAAAACTTTCTCCTCCGATGAGGAAGTAGCAACTCAATGTGACATAGCGTCTATCGGGAAGACGCAGAAGACGCTGGTTGTTAAGGTCAACCAGACAACCTACGAGACAATGCTCAACTCCAAGACCACTCCCCGTACTGCAGCCACTTCTGCCAAGAGCAAAGTACGCTCAGTTTGGATCTCCAAGACTGCTGCACAATCTGACAGTTTTGCCAACAAGGATGCTGTGCCAACTGCTGCACAAACTGCTGTGCCAATTGCTGCACAGTCTGTCTCAACAAAGCCTGCACAATCTGTTGCAGTCAATGCTGCGCAGTCAGTTGCAACTGTTGCACATGCTACTTCATATGCTGCCTTGTCAAAACACAAGACTCCTATTACTCTGGCACAATTGGCAGTAGCTTTTCCTGCGCAAACTAATACTCCAGTAACTAAAGTGCCTCCCAAGCACTCTAAAGCAAGGACTCCTGATGCACAAACCACAGCTTCTGTGGCCAGAATTACTGAGCAAAGCATTCCTGCACAAAACAGCCTTTTGGCTAAATTTTCTTCTTCTCACAACAAAGGAAGAAATTCTGCTCCTCTTTCCAAACACCCTATTGCCCCTGCGCAATCCACTGGGGGTAGTCCTTTGGCTACTCCTCTTTCTCTTCAAAATAAAGAGAAAGGCCCGTTGGTCTTTTCTCAAACTTCCTTGTCCCATGACTTGGAAGACAACAGAGGGAAATGCTCTTTAGCTAATCCTTCATCTCAAAACAAAGGAAAAGGCCCTTTGGTCTTTTCTCAATCTTCTTCAGTCTTTACTAAAGAAGATCCATCTGAATGTGCCTTGGCACCAATCAGTACTAAAACTCTTTCAAACAAGGATTCTTCTTTCCTTTATAACAAGAGTACTGATCAAAGAGGTATTCTGCCTACCCCGGTAGCAGAATTCCAAGACCTTCCAACTTTCAAAATATCTCGTTCCAAACAGGGAAAACTGTTAGTATCTCAAACAGAAACCCCCGGAGGTGAATTTGCAGACCTAAGAACATATCTTAATAGGCCAACTTCGACAAAACGCAAACAACCGATACCGAAGGTCAAGCCTCAAAGACAAATCTCTAGGAACAAAAATCTTGATACTTATGCCAATGAAGTGAGTTCTTCCCTGTATACTCAAGGGACTAAACATTTGAAGAATCGGAATCATGTTCCAAATTTTGTCAAAGAACAAATCCCTCAGAGCTTTCCTCGTCCCGTTGCTGATCTTCGAGAACATCTAAGACAAAAACAGGACAATGCCTCAACATCTCCACCATCTGATCATCATTGCAATCATAAAGTCATCATCCAATGTTGTTGTCAAACAACAAAACAATCTGTTTTCGATCGTCTGACTTTTGCTAAATCTGAACCTATGTCAGAGGAAGATAAAGTCTTGTATGCTTCAGTTAACATGACTTTCCGAGACACTGGGGGTAAAAGATGCTCTAAACATGGCAGACTTCGTAAGCCAAGCCAGCGGTATTTAGAATTACTTCAAGAATCTTCCGAAGGAGTATTTCAACATACCCATTCTCGAAGCCGAGATACAATCGGTCAAAGGAATCTTCCTTAAAACCCTTCAGGTCATTTTCCTGTTTCTCAGTCAGGAGATGATTCGTTTTCCGATTATGATGCATACAGTGAAAGCTCTGAACAGACAGTATCTTCTACTGTACCAAGAGAAGTAACAGTGTATGTCGTCACGGATGATCCAGATGCTTCAACTTCTATAAATCAGGAACAGCAAATTGCTGCACTCGAAGACAAACTAAAAACCATGGCTGAAATGGTTGCTAGTATGCATTCTATTATTGTAGCACAGCATGCTACACCACCAATTGCACCTACTACTAGTCCAGAGATCATAGCATCTTCAGTACCTGCCAATACTGGGCTGGGGATAGTGTCTCCGCAAATGCCTCCTGTACAAGTGCAAATACAAACTACACCTAGCCAGTCAGGAGCTGGGGGTAGTGCTTATAATGCTGTTCCTCCTCCTACCACTACAACTCAACCTGCTCCTTCTTCGTCATCAGAAGACACCAATGAAGCTGTCAAACTCTTACGAACCCAGTTCGAAGCATTTAAAGAGAAAGACAACTTGCAAAGATTGGGGATTAAGCAGCCCTATCCAGTTGAATGGAAAGAAGTCCCGTTTCCCCTGAAGTACAAAATCCCCACAATTTCTCTGTTCGATGGCAGTACCTCACCAAGCCAGTTCATCAATCACTTCGAGGTAATGACTGTTCAACACCAACCAAATGACGCTCTTCTTACCAGGGTGTTCGTCGGTTGTTTAGCCGGTGTAGCATACGACTGGTACAGAAGTCTGCCCGATGGTTGTATTACTTCTTTTTCAGGACTTAAGCAGATCTTTCTGGAAAGATTCTATGAGGGATTCAATGACATGACTATGTCTGCCCTCAATAAAATCAAACAGAAACATAATGAAACTGCTGAAAGTTTCATCGAACGTTTCCGTCGAGAAGCCTTGAAGATGCCTCCAGGGACTCCTGCTGCTGTTACCATAGACACTTGCAAGGCAAATCTCTTGCCTATCATCAGTATGTGGACAGGCTCAACTCAGTTTCAAGACTGGCCATCCTTTATTGTCAACGCCAAAGCAACTGAAGTGAGTGCTGAGAAATTCAAACAGCTGGGGGTACAGATGTCTAACCCTGATCGGGATGAACATCAATCATCAGGTGGCGGTAATCGTCAGAACAACCGCAAGAACAAGGAAACTCTGAACATTAACCTGAAAAGTAAAGAGTCCTTGGCTGTTAATGTAGCTCCGCCTACATCTACTTCTACTCCTGCTGCACCTCAACCGAGGGAACCTCGCCCTAAGGTAGAGTATTCGTTTGATGAAAATGACACAGCAAGCATCTTTGAGTGTTTACTCAAAAGCAATAAGATCCAGCTTCCAGACCCAAAGAAGCCTGATGAAGTCGGTAAGACCGATCATCCTAAGTATTGTGTCTACCACCGATTCATTGGACATCCTACTCAAGCATGTTATGTGCTTAAGGGTAAGATTCAAGAGCTTGTTAATGATGGAGTTGTTACTTTGCAACAAGATGAGAAGACTGTTACTGCCAATATGGATTCAGTCCAGTTCGGTGACTTTTCCACTCGCAGATGATACATCATGGTGTCATTCCTATTCCGATGACTACTCTCGAGATTGAAAATCTTCCTTCTCCACCAAATGAAGGTCTCGTTCCTTTGTCTCTTGACAATGGCGAGGTTATGTGGATCCATCCCGATCTTACTTCAGAGTTCGAGGATTCTTCTTCTTCCAAGAAGAAAGGTCGCTCTAAAGGCAAGATAAAGATTTGTAACATGGTGTCTTTTGACCCCATAGTTGATGAAGAAATTCTGTTGGGCACCAGGTCAGGGAAAACTTATCTGAAAGATTACTCTGAATCTCAAGAGAATCCTGCCTCTTCTTCTGAACCTGTCCCAGCACAACCTGTTGCTATTGAAGAAATTCCTTCTACATCTTCACCAGTTGTGGTTCCTATTCCTCCCAAACCAGTGGCTGCTGATAAAGGCAAACAACAAGTCCGCTTTGATAAACCCTTGAAGAAATCATCCCCTACAGGACTTGAGAAGCCTTACAACTTTGATATATTGGTTCAACTAGCTAATACCCCAGCAAGGCTATCTATCTTTGAGCTCTTGCGTCTTTCCAGAGAGATGCGAGAAACTTTAAGTGAAGCTCTTATGCAAGCTGAGACTTGTTTAGCCTTTCTCAAGAAGCCAGAAGCAGAACCAGTCTCTTGTCTACATTGTCATAGTGTTATGGAGTTGATTCCGAACATTACTTTCACACAAGATGACATATTGATGGAGGATAATAGGCATGATCGTCCTCTCTACTATACAGGATATGTTGATTCGATGAAAGTCGATCGTATCTTGATAGATCCAGGATCTGCTCTCAGCATCATGCCGAAAACAATGCTCGATGCTCTGAAAATTCCTGTACATAGTCTCTCCACCACAATCACCACCATCCTTGGATTCAATCAGGAAAGGAGTGAACCTTTGGGCAAGATTCGCTTAAAACTCCAAATAGGCAATCTTCGCACAAAAGTTACCTTCTATATCATTGACAATCATGGTTGTTCTTATAATGCTCTATTGGGGAGACCATTCTTACATGAGCATAATATTGTTCCATCAACCCTTCATCAATGTTTCAAATATGTTGATGATAAGGGAGAGGTCCATAAGGAAGTTGCGGATCTTTATCCCTTCAAAGGCATTGAAGCATACTGCAACGACGCTCGGATGTACAAGGATGAATTCATGAAGATTGTGTTAGCCTTAGACACTGAAGAAGAACAAGAAGCAGTGCCTAAAGACACTCTTATCATACCTGTCAAAGGGCGAGTTTTACATCCTCAGTCTTCTAAACCACTGGCTATTCACTTGCCAGTTCAAAAAAAATCAGTTGATGCTGATCAAAATCAAAGGGAGCTCACCTCTTCTGAGCCACTTGTTATCGACCTACGTCGTAATAAGGACAAAAAGCAGCTCACTCCTTCTGAGCCACTTGTTATCGACCTACAACATAACAAGGACAAAAAGCAGCTCACTCCTTCTGAGCCACTTGTTGTTGATCTTACTCACAATAAGAAAAAAAGGAAGCTCATCTCTTCTGAGCCACTTGTTATCGACCTTCGTCGTAACAAGCCTCCCCCACGTTCTTCTTCTCCCCCTCTTGTAATTAATCTGACCAAGTCTGCTAAGGCTAAAGGTCCTGTTGTAAATACTGATGTACAAATCAATGAAAAAGCACATACTTTCCAGTATACTGATGTTATTTATTATACTAAATGCTATTTGGATATGATAGATAACTTCCAATCAATTACAATGGGAGTTGTACAATCTCTTCAGACAGAAGTCTCACTTGAAGATCCAGATGATTCTTACCGTATTCACCCTTCTCGAAAGAAAGGTGAAAGTCCAATACTTTTTAGTAAAGGACCAGAAAAACAATTTAGCTATACGGATGATAGCAAACTTAACGATACGGGACGTCTCCAGTTCCATTGTTATAGTCAACAATCAAAAGACATCATCCGGAAAAATGGGCTATGACTTCAAAAGTGGCCTCAATTACGGTAAAGGTAGACGAACTCCTATCCGCACGACTGTTCCGAAAGGAAAGTCGGAAATGTACTACAACAGGACTAAGAAAGGTCTCGGATATACTTCTCCTCCACTGTTATCCCCAGCAGTCTCTGACTCCGACAGTGAAGAACGCTCTAATTCATCTGATTCTAGATCTTGGGATTCTGATACTAGCATTGGTGAAGTTCATAGGCTAATCGTATCATCTAACATGGTCTCCGCTGAACTACCAGAAGGCTATGATAAAGACGTTGAAGAAAATCCTGAAACAGATCCTTGGGCTCAACATATGGATAACTAATGGGTACTTCGCTTTGAACAACGTGAACCTCCTACTGAAGATCAATTAGTTCAAGTTGATGTAGGGGAAAGCGAGTCGCCTCGTCCAATCTTTATCAGTAAGAATCTTCCAGAAGCAGACAAACAAGAGTTGATTCTTCTTATTAAAGAATACATCGATGTCTTTGCCTGGAGTTATGAAGACATGCCAGGTTTAGATCCCAAGATTGCTACACACAAACTGAACATTTTGCCTAATACAAAACCAGTTAAGCAGCAACAACGGCGTTTTAAACCTGAAATAATGGATACAATTGATGATGAAGTCAAGAAGCTTATTGCTTGCGGCTTTATTCGAGAAGAACAACATCCTGATTGGGTAGCCAATGTTGTTCCAGTTCTGAAGAAAACTGGCAAAGTTCGAGTCTGCATCGACTTCCGAGATCTTAATGAAGCATGTCCAAAAGATGAATTTCCTCTTCCTATCACAGACGTCATGATTGAAAATACTTGTGGGTTCGAGCGAATATCTTTTATGGATGGATTCTCCGGATATAATCAAATCAAAATGAATCCCGAAGATGAAAAGCACACATCTTTTCGCACTCCTCGGGGAGTCTATTGCTACACAGTGATGCCATTTGGTCTCAAGAACGCTGGTGCAACTTACCAATGAGCCATGAGTACCATTTTCAGAGAACATCTTCGTAAAACAGTCGAATGCTATGTTGACGATATTGTTGTCAAAAGTCGTCTAAAAGAAGATCACATCCAAGATTTGAAAACAATCTTCAATCTCATACGCCAACATCAACTCAAGATGAATCCCACCAAGTCATTCTTGGGTGTCTCTAGTGGAAAGTTTCTCGGCTTCGTCATTACCTCTAAGGGTATACACGTGGATCCCGAGAAGATCAAAGCCATTCAAGAGATGTGTCCTCCACGCAACCTAAAAGAGCTATGAGGATTCCAAGGTCGACTTGCGTACATCAGGAGATTCATTTCGAACTTGTCTGGACACTGCAGACCATTCACTCAACTAATGAAGAAGGGTGTATCTTTCGTTTGGACTGAAGAGTGTCAACGAGCATTCGATGATATCAAGCGATATCTTATGAACCCGCCAGTTTTAGTGCCACCTATCTCTGGCATTCCATTCTTGATGTACGTCCGTGCTATGGACCATTCATTGGGTGCTTTACTTGCCCAAAAGAATAAAGAAGGTCATGAACATGCCATCTATTATCTTAGCCGTACTATGATTGGTGCTGAACACCGTTATAGTCCGGTCGAAAAAGAATGCCTGGCTCTCATGTTTGCTGTGCAGAAGACAAGGCATTACATCATTGGCTAAACTATTCATGTCATATCCCGAGTTAATCCTCTTCGGGTACTCATGAAGAAGCCCAGCACACTCTACGTGGGCAATCTTGCTAGCTCAGTATGACATGGTGTATGTTCCAAAAAAGTTTGTCAAAGGTCAAGCACTGGCAGATTTCTTAGCAGCTCATCCTGTGCCAGAAACATCTAAGCTCTATGATGAAATTCCAGACGAGACGTTAGAAGTCAATATGATCTCTGAAGAGTTTCTAACCTGGCGTCTATTCTTTGACGGTGCATCAAGGATCGGACCAAATGGTGCCATTGTGGCCGGAGTTGGGGTTGTTCTCGTTTCTCCAGACGGATCAACTATCCAAAGAGCCTACTCTCTTGATGAACTTTGCTCCAACAATGTAGCAGAGTACAATGCTCTACTCATCGGCCTTCAGTTAGCCAAACAACTGAATGTTGAATATCTCGAAGTCTACGGTGATTCTAAGTTGGTTGTTAATCAGGTTAGAGGAACTTATGAAGTTCGTCATCAAGACCTAGTGCCTTATCACGAAGCAGCGATCAACATAGCTATATCATTCAAAGCTTTCTTCATAGACTATGTTCGACGAGCTTGCAATACCGAAGCAGATGCTTTGGCCAATCTTGCAGCTGTCTTAGCCATCCCTATCAAAAGACAGCAGGTGGTGGTTATCTCCAATCGAGAACTATTCTGCATCGAAAATAATCATAATATTGAATTCAGCAATTTTGCTGAAGTTAATGTTATCGATGACGATTGGAGGACTCCTTTCATTGACTTCATGGTGTATGACATACTCCCCGAAGATCCTAAGGAGGCTACAAGCGTTCGTCGACGATCTCTCCGATTCTATTACAATCAAACTACCAAGACCCTCTATCGACGAACTTATGACGGTCTTCTCCTACGCTGTCTCGCTGGTGACGAAGCTAAACAAGTTTTACGTGAAGCTCATGATGGTGTCTGTGGAGCACATCAACCTGGTCCTAAACTACAGGACCGCATTAGACGCATGGGTTATTACTGGCCCTCTATGGTGTCAGATGCCATTGAGTATGCAAGGAAATGTCGTGCTTGTCAAATCCATGCAGACTTCATTCATCAACCATCAGAATTCCTACACCCGACTGCTACTTCCTGGCCTTTTGAGGCTTGGGGTATGGACATCATAGGTCCAATCAATCCTCCTTCTTCTAGAGGACATCGGTTCATATTGGCAATAACTGACTACTTCTCCAAATGGGCTGAAGCTATACCTCTAGCTGAAGTCAAGACTAGTAGTGTCATTAACTTTGTTAAACACCACGTCATCTATAGATTTGGTGTACCTCGAAGAATTATCCATGACAATGGACCTCAATTCATCAGCCAGAAGTTCACTAGATTCTGCGATGATCATCGGATTGACAATGTCGCTTCGACATCATACAATCCTGCTGCTAATGGTTTAGCTGAAGCTTTTAATAAAACCATCATTAAACTCCTCAAGAAGTTTGTATCCACTAACAAACGGAACTGGAGCGAGAAACTTGGCGAATGTCTTTGGGCCTACCGAACTACGGTCCGCAATCCTACGGGCTTTACACCCTTCTCTTTGGTGTATGGCTGTGAAGCTGTTCTTCCTTTGGAACTGCAAATTCCTTCTTTAAGGATTGCCATTGCTAACGAGCTTACTACAGAGAACAACGATCTTCTTCGACTTCAAGAGTTGGAAGCACTTGATGAGAAGCGATTAATGGCTCAACAACATATTGAGTTATACCAAGCCCGCATCTCGAAGACTTTTAACCGCAAAGTTAAAGTCAGAATGTTTCAGCAAGGAGAACTTGTTCTAACGGTCAGACGTCCTATGACTATGACTCATATGAGCAAAGGAAAATTCGATGCTAAATGAGAAGGTCCCTATGTTATAAGCAAAGTCTTCTCAAATGGAGCTTATCAGCTCTCAGAACTTGATGGTCGAGTTGCTATGATGCATATCAATGGCAAGTTCCTTAAGAAGTATTATGTATAAATGTAAATGCTTGTAAATCATCAGACAGAGTCAAGTTCATAAATAAAATTCAAATTTTATTTCATTATATGATAGTACATAATATTAAAGGTCACTATCATCTTTTTCTACATTGGGACGAGGGCCACTGCCGTCCTTCTCGAAAACATGATCAGCAAAAGAATCAAGGTCCTCCTTGCTGGAACCCACGAGGAACTTGCAGGCGGCCATCCTCATGGCTTCTTCTTCTTCAGTCCTTCCTGGTTCGAGCAGGAAGTCCAGAATGTCCCGTGGTGGCTGGGGTGCAGACGGACCTTCACCTGCTTCTGCCTCCTTCGGCTGAACTGGATCGGCAGGGCGTTCTTCAGTGCCCTTCTCAACCTTCGAGGTGATCTCAGCCTTCTTAGATGCTTCTCCGGTCGACATTTTTATGTTGAAGAGTAGAAGTGTTCGTTCCTGTTAGATTTCTGTTATATTTATAGGCAGAAGTTCCTCAACTAACGAAGCGACACATTCATCCGACGGTTCGTCCGTTCATTAACTCTTGACGGTTTATCCGTTTATTAATGCCTGACGGTTCATCCGTTCATTTATTACATTTGTCACTAGACGGTTCACTCGTTCGTTCATTCACCACTAGACGGTTCACCCGTTCGTTCACCATCATTTGACGGTTCATCCGTTCATTCGTCATCACTTGACGGTCTTTCCGTTCATTCATTGATGATTCATCATCGTTCATTATCCATATCAGCAACTCGTCGTTTTCGACTAAGTTGTCAAATCGAAATAATAGTATTCAATATATTCTGCCACGTCCATATTACCTCTGAGCAGATATAATTA
Source organism: Iris pallida (assembly GCA_029216955.1). Taxonomy (NCBI): domain Eukaryota; kingdom Viridiplantae; phylum Streptophyta; class Magnoliopsida; order Asparagales; family Iridaceae; genus Iris; species Iris pallida. The sequence goes on from JANAVB010035619.1 coordinate 2,727,333, forward strand.
ATATAATTATTTTCTACAAGAAATATATCATGTCTTGCACCTCTGAATATATTTTCTATCTCTATTATTTATATCTGAATAAGATATGCAATAAATAATGGAGCCACAACAAAATGTGTTTTATTTATCAAAATATGAGGCATTACAAAAAATGCATCAATAGTGACAAACACAAAAATACAAAAAGTCCTAATCAAGAAGGAGGGATAATCAGACTGTCAATTTGCTGCTTCAGTGTCTGCAGCTCTTTTTCATGAGTTGATGCTACTATCCTCCTCGCCTTTTCCATCCCGCTTTCTTCATCAAAAATGGGCATGTCCAATGTCCGGCGGGTGATTTCTGCACCATGTGTTGTCTCATACTCATTCCTCTCTTGAATTAAGGCATTGAATTGTTCAATCACCAGTTGGTGATTAACAGTTTCTTCTTCAAATTCTTGCTGGAGGCGAGTGATTTCTGCTTTCAGTTCAGCAAGTCTCTGTCCTTTGCTTTCAGCCACTAAAGTAACTGATTCTATCTTAGAGTTGTATTCAGCTGATTTGCAGAATGAGCTTCTAAAAGATTTTGAAGGTTTACCCTTTCCATATCAGTGGCATGAGCCAGTCGCTCAAATTCAGCCTGTACTAAAGAGTCTATATCCTTCTTCTTGAGCTCCATATATTTCTTGATAGAGACTTCTAATTCGTTCAATATATGTTCAAGGAGAGTGGCCTGAGCTTCGTCTCCTTGATCCCTTATGGCTCTTATCAAGAAAGAAGTTGGCTTCCTAACCATAATGAAATCAGCTCCTTCTTTCTCTATCATTTTATGAACAAGAGATCCCAGTGATTCGAAAAAGCATCTGGTAAATGACTGGACAACTTGTTGATTGATGGCCAGAGTCCCAGGAGTTGCTGCTACTCCTGTTGAGGATGAGGTAGCAGGTTGCTCGACTCTTTGTGGCTGGACAACGGGCTCTTTGAACAAAGGAGCCAGAGTAGAGCTAGTCGCTCCTCCTGTTTGATCCTCAGCAATAGTAAAATTGTTATTTTACTAATTGTTTGTTGATGAACAAGAAGATCAAATAAGAGCAATCTTACCTTGGTTCAATCTAACAACAAGTGCATTCCCTGCTAGAATGGACTCCCGTTGAACGGAAGTAGCTTCAGCTGCAACAGCCTGGCTGCTGCCCGCTTAAGAACCGCAAGATAAGTGATGGCTACTACTAACAACCACCGTTGGTATGGGCACCATAGCCAGGTCCGTTGGAGGTGTTGGCAGAGTCTTAAGATCTGCCAAAATTACAAATAAAGATATTAGTTATCAGTTCATTTTAAAAGAGAAGATTGCTAGATCTCGTTTTTTATACCTTGAGGGTCAGTGGTGGGATTTTCTTTCAGCACACCTTCATCGGCTGCTTCTTCAGGAGATATTTCTATCTCAACATTTTCATCAAGATTTAAAGTATCGACAACTTTTTCTGCAAACGCCTCCACTTCAATATCCTTTTTAGGATCTGATGTATCATCGGCTGTATCAAGAGATATATGTTCTTCATTATCCCTTTCGGGATCTTGTATATATTCATCAACATTTTCGGATGAAGAGTCCTCCTCGTCTTCTTTTGCTTCTGCTGCTGCATTCCTACTGTTAGTGGCAGTCTGATCCTCCTGCAGACTATAACTGCAATCCTCTAAAGCTGCAATCATTTCACGGTCTTCTTTTTCACGAAGAGTCTTGGGAGTAAGAGGAGGTTGAGTAGTCTCCGCGACAAGTGAATGAGGTCGTACAACATTTTGTTCTTCCTCTAAGATGTTTTCTCCAGGCTTTTCAACCTCAGTTCTTGGGACAAGATCTCCCCTCCGTTCAGTTTCTTCAAGAGTTTTGCTCCCAGATTCAGAAATAGGTGTAGGAGATGACATTTGAATTCCTGCTGCAGCATCTACTGAAGTCAAGATTTGTCTAGAAGAAGATTCTTCCAAAACTCTTCTGGTGACTACTCTCTTCTTTCTGTGTAGAGGTCTGACAGGACTCTCTACATTTACTGGCTCTGCTTGTTTCTGCACAGAAGTTGGTGTAGTGGCAGCTTCTTGATGTGTCTCGGCTAATTGCCGAGATTGGGATCTTGTAGTGACCTTTTCGGAAGAAAGATCTAGGATCAATCTCTTCTTTGCTGCTGGAGCATGAGGCTCCTCTCTTCTCCTTTTCTTCGCTGGAGATCTACCCACTCTCAGAGAAATACGCATTGCTGCGTTTACTTCTTGAGGGAACATCATATCCCTCGAAACTTCCAAAGGAGCATCGACCGGCTCGTGCACCTCCTCATTTACAGGGATCGATGAAGCAATTCTCCCTCTCCTTAATCTTGTTGCAGTAGCGAAACTATCTGCGAGATTAAAATTCTCGGCAAAAGAATTCGCGGATGTATAAAACACTGAATATGTGAAGAGCATCCGAGGACCCTGGGGAGTATTCTTTGCTGGCATTGAAAAGGTGGCTTTCGTATCACGGGCATTGTAATAAGCCCAAGCTCTGGCCCCGTCTATCAAATAACCTTTGCCTTGGAGGCAAGTAATTGTATTTCCTACATGAAACTGATCATACCCAAATTGCCGAGCAAATCGGCTGGGAAGATATGGTTCTAGATAGCATTCTTCTTCGAACCGATAAACCAGATGAGATAGTCGAATCGTCTTCGACCATTCAAAGGCTGTACGGGTCAGAGGCTGCATCTTCGAATCCACCATATTTGTGGGCATCTGATCGTACCCAGCAGGGAAAGGAGCACAGCAGAAGTTCCATCCTCTATTTAGATTCAACATATATCTACACTCGCTTAAAGAAGTGTATTTCTATTGTCCATGAGAATATCTTCGGAGAAAACTGCCATCAACTTGTCCCATGCCGGGATCTATTAAGGTTGGATAGTGAAGAAGCAACCATCCAAATAAATATGTATATGGCAATTCCAAGCGAGGGAACTCTTTCTTTCCCTTCGCCTTCAGCATCAAGTCAACGTATAAACGAAGACTGACATTTAATTTACAGGTCATTGCTGATAACAAGTCCATCTTATAGCCGAAGACTAACTTGACAGCAGCAAACAGAACACCACGGTGAAAACGATCCACAGCGCTGGATCCGAGAACCACAAACCTCCGAAGCCAGTATGTTAGGAACCCTGCCAGTTGTGCTTCTTCGGACATGGGTCTATAGCCCATTCTTAAATAACTCTCCAAAGTATCCCCTGTCTTCAAAGGAGGATACTCATGATCATCTTTCACTTCTTTATCAAAGTTACCACTCTGTTCCATCAGTTTCATAACCTCTGTGTTGCTCAAAGGTTTGAAGAAGTTAGGGTAGTATTTGTCATTCTCCTTGGTCTTCTTCTCTTCTATATGGTTGAGAAACAGATATGGTAACCACTTTGAAGAGTAACAAGTGTTGGCGGTAGCACTCTTATAAAATAGAGAGCAGATTTTGTAATGGCACAGTAGTTCTTCGAACACAGCCACCATCGCTGTATTCTCTTTTCTAAGCTTGTCCAGTTTATCATTTGTCGGTACAAACTCCTCATATGGAGCATTTGCCATGGGAAGGTACGAGATATACTTCATCTCGTGGAGTGCAAACCCCATATCTCCACCCGAAGTCATGAAGGTCCCCGTCCTATAGTTGTACCTCTCAGCCAAGGCTAAAAACATATGTGGGTTGGGAGCAAAGCCGTATACAGTGGCGTGTACTGCTTGATACAGGTTGATCTGTTGGAGTCTGTCTTGGAATGTTGTCAGAATCCAATTCGCAATATAGCTCCATCGTTTGTAGTCTGGATTCACCAATCCAGTCAGTCTGATGTCTTGTTCGGGATATTTTCCTTCAGCCTTCGCAAATTCATTTGCGAATATTGGTGTTCTAACAGGCATCAGCATAGAGGAGTTCTCTGGTGGAATGCATCCAGGTCTCAAGCCTCTCAACAAGCAGCTATATCTATCAGAGGAGCTATAAAACATATCCCTCTTGTTTGGCCCTTTCTTTATGAAGATTTTTCCTGTACGGGCATCCTGAAACAGAGTGATGTTCCACTCCATCTTCCTTGGGTAGCTCGCATGAGCGTACCGCGACAAAGGGAGGCAGCGAGCAATGTCTGGTATGAAGAATAATCTATCTTTCTGGTAAACTATTCTATCCTCCATCCTCGGCCTAGGCTGAGAGACTTTCTCAAAGGCGTCACCGAACAGGAATAAGGGTTTCTTATGAATTACAGCATCAGCTGATTCTAGGGGCTGTCCATTCATCAAACACATTAAAGTCTCATTATCCTGGGAAATCGGTATAGCCTAACGGGAGACCGGTAGATCGTACTGAGGATAGTGAACATAAGACAGATCTTCTTTATATTCAGACTCTGAGAGGGTTCCCACAAAATGTTCATAATCTGGATCTTTATTGACCTCAACTGCATCAACAAACAGATAAAAATTAATACAAGTCAAAGTCTCTGTTTTTGAATACAAAACATTAGAGTGCGCAACTCCTCAGATTGCGCTGACATGGCTTGCGCAACATCAGTTTGCGCATCATAATAGGATGCGCAAAGCAATAGTTTGCGCTGACATCCTGCGCAAATCAATCGATTGTGCTGACTTCCTGTCAGCACAATTCAACAAATTGTGCAGTAATGCAGCCTTCATAAAAATGAGGACTGACAGTTAATGCAACTAAAACCCTAAAAAGGGTGGCGTAATTTGAACTCATCTCTAAAAAGAAATGAGTTTCGAAGATCAAAGGAAGTCGAATCACCCTAAAAAAAGGGGGGTTTTCGATCGGTTCAACAACCTCTCAGAGCGGGGTGCGCGGATTCGTGTCGAGATGCTCGCCGTGCAACTCTGTCAGATGACTCGGCCGGAGCTTTTCCCTTCGTGGCGGCAATAGCATTGGAGGATCGTCGTGGTGCCATGACAGTCGTCGTCGGAGGAGGACTGTAAGGGTTCGGGGGAGATTTTTCTCAAAAGCTCGAAAGATTGCAAAGTAAAGAAATGAAAAATGAAAAGATAACTATTTATAGCTTTCGAAATATGAAACGGCTGCCTCGGATTGCGCCTAAAATTGGGGGCTCTTCGCTTTGCGCAGACAGCTCATCATCATGCGCAATGTGATTCAACATTCAAAAATTCAAAGTATTTCGAAAATTTTGAATAAAATCAACTTTCGAAAACTTTGAAGGGGGTCTTGTAGGTCCTGAAAAAATCAAGTTGCATCAATCAACAAAGTCAAAAATTCAAGATATACATCATTTTGATGAATTGCGCAGACGACAGATTGCGCAGACATCACATTGCGCAGGTTGGTTTGCGCAAGTTCCCAACTGCGCAGGCTGACATGGCAGAAGTCATCATTACCTGAATCAAATCAAATCTTCCTGACAGCTGACAGCACAAATAACGAGGAGACTATTCGTTTATCGTGCCGCACAGTGCTCGAGGGCGGCTGACAGTTGGCAGCACAATCCATGATTGCGCAAACCAGTCCTGCGCAGTCTGAGTCTGCGCAAACCAAACTCTGCGTAGTTCAGGTTGCGCATTCTACCAACATAACTGATAAAGTCCATGTGGCATTCATGCCATCAATTGCTCATTACGTGGCAACTGTCTATGCACGATCATGCGCATTTCAATCAAATGATGCCATGTGTCCTAGATAGTTGGCCCACGATCCATTAACTGCCTGCGCAGTCCAAGGCTGCGCAAAACAGTTGCTGCACAAATCATCTTGCACAGTCCAGAATAACTGAAAGTTAGTTATTTTCAGAACTCTATAAATAGAGTTTCAAGTCTTCATTTAGGGGATCAAGAGTTCAGAGATCAGAGATCATAAATCAGAGAGTCTAGGAGTTCTTGCCCAAGTGCTGCTGCATTCTTCCGAGGCTTTTGCCTTCAACTTCCGAGGCTTTTGCCTTTAGTTTCCAGAGTTGTTCTCAACTTCAGAGGCTTCGTCTTCAAAGTTCACATCATCCAAGGGATAAAGCAATCGTCATCTAGATTGGATTCCTATAGTTGTAATTTTCCCAGAATTCTTGTAATCTTTATTACACAGTTTGTATCAATAAAGTTTCATACTTTTGTTTTTTGCAAACAGGTGTGTCAGGGTATGTGTCAAACATGTGTCCAAGAAGTGTCAAATGTCAGAGAAAAGCAATGCAAGTGCACAGATATGTGCAGCAGTGCTCGACTGCTCAGAGCCAAATCAGTGGGTCGAACCACAGTTAAACACCCCCATATGAAACCCCACGACCATGGCCCACTGTCAGTCATGCCCTTTACCTAATCCAGTGGCTAAGTAGTGTATACATGGCGTATCGAGGGTACATGCAGCCTGTAGTAGCAGGGGATGCTACAGTGCACAGTGCAGTACTAGCCACGTGTCCCTTTGTCCAAATAACCACATCAAACGACATCAAATTCACCTCAGTCAATCATAAATGCAATCTACAGATCATAAGATATCCAAAAATATAATTTATTAAGAAATTGGTGATAAAAACTTCCTATGGGGCATTTCATTGAACACTTGAGACACGTATCCGATACTTTTGCGATACGCATCCCAAATGGATTCGAATTCGAACCAAACTTAACCTAATGCTAGGGGAACACTAAATGAATGCATCTATGGAAAGAAAATATAAGTTTGAAAGGTTTAGTGTGTCTTACCAATTGGGAGTTAGAATCCCAATAAAGATCCTCTTGAAAAGTTCTTCCACCAAATCCAATGGTCAAATTGCTCCAAATCCTTCCTAACTAGCCAATAGAGACCTCCTTTCCTCAATAGAAATAGAATACAATTGGTTTGGTTGAATTTAGAATTAATTTGGTGAAAGGGAGCAAATTTGGGGAAGAACACAAACTAGGGTTAGGGTTTCAATGAAAGAGGAAGGAAGGGGGGCTAATGATGACTTATATAGTGGAATGGGGCTGTTGTGGCCGGCCATGATGGTGTAGGCTAGGGTTTGGTCATGTTGCATTAGCTACAAGTCTTCACTACCAAAATAAGTTATATTGGTGACGAAATTAGCGACTCCAGATAAATACGTCGCTAAGTTTTGTGCTTTTAGCGACGTTTTATATATACGTCGCTGAACGTCACTATCAGCGACGTTTGAGCGACAGTTAGCGACACAAATTATGTTTTGGACAACTGATGTCGCATTCTAGTCGCAAAAAGTTACTGTTTTTTATTCAGCGATGTTTCGCGACGCCACTTTTACGACGTCGCCAGGTTTTAATAAATAGCGACGGTTAGCGACGTCTTTAACTGACGTCGCTAAAACATTTCATATAGGGTTCTGGCCCGATCGATTTTTTATCTTTTTCACCCAAAATTTTCTAATCTCCCGCTCTTCCCCTTACCCTTGCCCGTGGCAACCCCCTGCCCGACGACCCTATTCCTCCGACGACTCACTCCCTCCGATGACCACCCTCTATTCCTCATCGACGCCGACCCGACCAGTCTCCTCCGCCGCTGCTCCAGCCCCGGCGACCCCGACCCAACCCCAACGCTGTGTCGGTAAACCCTAACCCTATCTCCCTTTTTCTGATGCGACACAGACACGACCCTTTGACACATACGTGGACACTTTGACACACAAGTGGACACTTTGACACACACTGTGACACTTTGATACTTTGACACTTTGACAACACGTGGACACTTTGACACTATTAGGCCTCGTTTGGTTCACGGAAAGGAAATATATTCCTTTGTATTTTCCATAGGAATCGGAAAGTAGGATTCCTGTCACATTTTCTTTTCGTTGTTTGGTTGGTGTAGGAAAGAAAAGCAAAAATATAACAATGGTAAAATAAGCATTAATGGTAAAATAAGCAATATATAACACATGGTTACTTTTGTAATAAATGTTGGAAAAGGAGGAGGAAAAATGAATCCCATGGGTCATGAGTGGAACCATATTCCCTCCAATTTTCCCCCTTGTGAGGAAATTGATTCTCAAGTTTGTGGTTACCAAACAAAGGAAAGAAACAACTTTCCTTTCCTAGTTCCTTAAATCGGTGAACCAAACAAGGCCTTAGGATAATGTGTATAGATGAGGACTAGGACAATAAGTATAGGTAACTTCAAGATAGGAATTGTTTTACCTATGAGTATAGGTAATGGCTTTCCCTAGAGTGACTAGGTAATATATAGGTTTAGGAAGCCTATAGGTTTAGGTAATGGGTTGACACATGGGTATGGGAGATACCTATGTTGTAGTGTATGGGGTATTGAGTTTGGGTATTGGTTTTTACTAGAGTTAAGGATAGGCTAGTGTATAGGTAATTAGGTAAATAGGCCATAGTAATGGTTTTACCTATGTGAATAGGATATTGGTAGGGCAAATACATAGGGTATTAGCCTAGTATAGACTAGAATACCTTGGTAAGGCAACGCATGGCCCTAAAAATCTAGGTGTGACCTAGTTTGACCAAGTTTGGTAAGGTATTGACCCAGTTGTCCTAGTGTGACCTAGAAATGACTTGGAGACCTAGAATTGACCTAGTATATCATGTTTATGATTCCAAAACACCAATTGACATTAATATTCTATATTTAGGTCTTCGAGGTACCGTATCGGATATTGTTGACATTTCACACTACCAAAATAAGTCAAATCAACGACGAAATAAGTCAATCCTAGAGTGTATAGAGTGAGCCTCCCTACTTCCTTCCTTCTCATTCGGGTCATTCAGTCGACTATTCCGCATCATAGGATATCTACCTCAACCTCACCCTAGAAAAGTGTGGAAATATTAATGTTAACCAAGGTTCACAGTAAAGAGAGGAAAAGAAACTACATAGGATACATCATATCTATTACCACTTGTTGTATCATGATTACTTTTACAAGTGTTTAAACGATGTACATGTATCTATCTTACAGAATTATCCTTAAATGGATATGAAGCTGAATTACTATCTGCGGAATCGTTCGTGGATGTACAACCATCATCCTGATGACATGTGCGGTGCGTGGGATGAATTCATAGAGGGTGTACACCAGTTCCTGCAGTTTGCCAAGGCGTTCTCTCAGTACATAGACGGTACCAAAATTAAGTGTCCGTGTGTGAGATGTCGCAACTTGAAATATCATCCAGAAGTGGATGTCACGTATCATTTATACTCGAAGGATTTCATGCCGAATTACTATCAGTGGAGCGAGCACGGAGAACTTGTGTCTTTAGCATCGGAGTACGAGCCTTATGTGGATGTCCACAACAACGCTCCTTACGACGATGGGTTGGTGAACATAGTTTTTGACACGGTCGGGCCTAGTTTCGATCCGGATGATCATGATGCACCTGAGGAGGCACCGAACCCCGATGCTGCACAGTTCATAGAGTTGCTGGAGAATGCAAGGACTCCATTATATCCTAGTTGTGAGGATCATTCACCGTTGGAGGTGGTTACAAGATTGTTGAGCATCAAGTCCGATTTTAACAGGTAGCAAGATTGCTACAACCGTCTTATGGAGTTGCTTATAGAAATATTGCCTGAGGGTGCGAAGTTGCCTAAAGACTTCTACCGGTCTAAGAGGAAGGTTAGATCGCTCTGGACGGGATACAAAAAAATTGATGCCTGTCGCAACGGGTGGATCTAAGGCAATTTTCTCACTGGAGAAGGAGGATAAAGTGAGGCTTTGTAGGTGGATTCAAGGTCTGAAATTTCCAGATAGGTATGTTTCGAACTTGAGAAGATGCGTCGACCTCAAGGAGAACAAACTGACAGGTATGAAGAGCCATGATTGTAACGTATTCATGCAGCGGTTAATTCTTATTGTATTTCAGAAATTCTTACCGCAGGCAGTTTGGAATCCATTGACGGAGCTTAGCATATTCTTCAGGGACCTTTGTTCTAAGAAATTGCTCGTTGATCGTCTAGAAAAGTAAGAGAAGGACATTACGATAACACTGTGCAAGCTAGAGAGGGTGTTCCCTCCTGAATTCTTTGACACTATGGAGCATTTGCCGATTCATCTTTCCTACGAGGCACGTGTTGGTGGACCCGTCGAATATCGATGGATGTACCCGTTCGAGCGACATTTGAATCACCTAAAAAGAAAGATGAAAAATAAGGCTCGGGTCGAGGGTTCTATTTGTGAAGCCTATATTCTCGAGGAGATTACAAATTTCTGCTCCTCCTATTTCAAACCTTATGTTGCTACGAATAGAACGAGGGCTCCGAGAAATGACGACGGATATCAAGAATTTAATGATGGAATAATGAAAGTATTCAATGCGTCCGAAAAGCCTTCGGGGAAAATGAAGAAGAGATATTTGAATGACGAAGAGCTAAGGGCTGCTCAGTTGTATGTATTACTCAATTGCGACGAGGATGAAGTGGAAAAGCTAGAGGGTTAAGTAACTCAGGATGATGAGTTTACGTCATCTCAATGTAAAAATATAAGCTAATATTATTGTACTAATCGGCAGTTGCTTCGTTGTTTTCCAGCACATATAATGATGAGTTGAGGCTGGTTAGACCCTACCTAACAGACGAAGCATTAGAACAAGAAATGAGACGTCATTTTTCTTCTTGGTTGAGCGAATATATAAGTAGCTCAGTAATTACTGGCCTCTTCTAATGCAACTGCACAATAAATAACTTATTATCTCTTCTTTGATATTCAGGTCGATCGTCTAATTTCACCCGAGATTGAATTAATTAGAACTCTTGCCAAGGGACCAATTACTTTTGTTAAAATTTGGCCAAGTTACTGTGTCAATGACTTTCGGTTCAAGTCGACAAATGCTCCGATCAGAGACAGCTTCCTGGATCTTGATTCCACGAAAAATAGTTGTTTGTGTATTAAGTCTTCGAACTACAAAGACGTCGATCCAGGAAATAATTTCTTTGCCATCTTGCGAGAGATTGTGGAGTTGTCATATAATAATGACAGAGAACCTGCAAAGATCATGTTGTTCAAGTGTGAATGGTTCGATCCGATTTAAAACCAAGGTTGGAAAATTGACAAGCATGGTCTTGTGGATATAAACTACAAGCGTAGATATCAAGGCTACGAACCATTTGTCCTAGCAACTCAGGCTTAGCTCGTGTACTTCACAGCTTATCCGAGACGGGGAGCAACGAAGTCTGACTGGTGGGCAGTATACAAGACTAAAGCTAGAGATACTTTTGATGTTGGCGAAAAAGCTTACCAGGAGGACGAGCTACCTCTTGTAACCAATATTGTCGATGTAGACTCCACGGAAGTTACGTATTACACGATACATAATGTAGAAGATGTAGAATTATCCGAAGAGGAAGACGAAGCTGACGAAGGCGAAGATGAAAGTGAAGATGAGGAGGAAGAGGAAGATGAGGCCGAGGAAGACGAACAAGATGATTATTCTGAAGATGATTGAGAGAGATATACTTATCTGAACTTAGATGTTTCTTCTAGAATATATTATCTGGACTTAGATGTTTATTGTAGAATGTATCATCATATATTGTCTTCGTTATTATCTTGTCTTTGTTGTACTTTCATATTTCTAGTCTCTATTATTTGTTGTACTTTTATATTTCTAGTCTCTATTATTTGTTGTATTATCATATGCTGTTATCAGGTATGGCAGGTCGTCGCAGATTATTCCGAAAAGGGGGACGACGAGGTCATGATCCTCCGGTACTTCCTACAGGTACTGCTAGAGGACTAGGTTTTCCTTCGGTACCCCCTACTGGTACCGGCTCTGGATCCTCGTCGCCTATTACTCCTCCATATCGGACAGTAGCTGGGCCTGCTGGGACGACGTCACGTGGCATATCTCCTGGGATGAGTAGTTCCAGGCCTGTTGAGAGTGCTTGCCCGTCTAGCTTTCCTGCTGCTGATACGACGATGGAGATGGATGAACAGATGGCGGAGGCTGTACCGACGGCCGAGGCGGCTGCGCCGACGGCCGACCAGCATCATGCAGATGATGCGTGCGCACCTCCGGAGGAGAGGAGGACGGAGATCTGGGCCGACGGTACAAAGTATGTGTTTTGGTTTATAATTTTTTTCTTCTGTTTTTATCATAAATTAACTTTTTTTATGAATATAATATGTCTGTATAGATATCGTCCCCCAGAGGTACAGAGATGCCTAGGCCACATGCTGAGGCATAATTATGGTGGTCCCGGGATTAACTACTCTGATGCTCCAGACGAAAGGAAGAACTGCTGGTTTACGCGCTTCAAGGTTAAAATAGATTTGCTTTTAATATGAATCATATAATTAATTCATATTATATATAAATAACAAATATTTGGTTTGCGCTCTTCTAGGATATGTTTTTCTATTCACCGTACCGGGCCGAGCTTATCGAGGGGAAGTTTCCTGCCGTCGCTGCCAAGCTGATCCGCGACGCTATTAATGATCAGAAGGATCGTGATCGTGCCGAAAAGCCAATCCATGGTTGGATCACCCCTGATCAGTGGAATGCGATGAAGGCTCGATTCGACGAGCCAAGGTACAAGGAGAAGTCGGAGAAGGCCAAGGCGGCTAGGCAACATGCCTCGAAGTGGTGCGGTGGGTCGATTCCGATGACGGAACATTTCCGTCGTCTGGTATGTCATTCTCTTTTAGAAATATTATTTTAATATAAATCCGATAAATTATTAATAAGATAATATATTTAATTACAGGTAAGGAAGGTCGGTAATGCCGACATGGTGACCGTCTTCCTGGCCACCCATCGGAAGGGCGAAGCCCTTATTGACGAGAGGGCCGAGCAGACCTATGTAAGTATTACAGTACGTTATCTTAATTTAATACTTCGTGTCAATTTTAATATAACTTAGTAAATATGATGCAAATAAATATTCACGTAGTTAGTAATAATAAGTACATTAATTAGAAATTAGAAATTATAGAGTACTATCCATACTTTCTAGGCCGAGTATCAGAGGCTGCGGGAACGGGCGGCTGCTAGTACACCTAATGCAGGAGAGGCCGGTACTTTCTCGCAGTCCACTCAAGCTCCGTCGACGGACGAGCTGTGGATGACCGCCGCTGGTGGACTCCGTAGGGGTACGTACTACGGTACGAGATCCTATGGCACCCTAGTTACGACCAAGTCCTCTAGGGCATCTCCTGCTAGTGTGCATGGTCCACAGCCGTCCCAGGAGTCTGCCCGAGTCCACCAGATGATGGAGTTTCTCCGTGACGACCTGCTATGACGGATCGAAGAGCAGTCCCAGTACCCTACGGACGATCCTGCGCTGCTAGCACGATTGGATGCGCTCGACCGCGGCATTATGGAGCTCATGGAGACGACTGAGAGGACAGAGCGCAGCGTTGGAGGATTAGAGCGCACGGTGATGGGGCTACAGACAGCACAGGTGACCATGACCGATACGCTGAGATTGGTGACGGATTCGATGGTCCAGAGCAGTGATAGACTATTATCTACCATGGATTCATACAACCAGCGACTTACAGCGTTGGAGCGTGCTGGTCCTCCGGGTGCGCCTTCATCGTCGTCGACTCCGCCGCCTCCACCACCTTCTTCATCGACGCCGACTCTACCGACGTTACTACTGCCTGCTCCATCGATATCGATTTCACTTAAGGAGTATGAGTTGTTCTTATCCCTTCGTCGCGGCGGTGCCCCTCCTGCACCAGATCCCTAGTAGTCCTAGTTAGGACTGTTTGTTTGTGTTTGTTTCATCCTTTGTTGTGACTTGGATATTTGTTGGTTGTGTAGACTTGGATGTTTGGATCCTATTCTATTTGTTGGTTGTGTGTAGACATTTGGTTATTTGGTTGTAGAGTTTGTTATTTGGTGTAGACTTGGTTATTTGGACATTCTGTATTTTATTTTTAAACTGCAGCTTCGGTGAGAAAAGGACATTCTGTAGGGAGAAAAGGTTGTGTGTAGACTTTGGTTATTTGGACATGGTTGTGTGTAGACTTGGTTATTTGGACATGGTTGTGTGTAGACTTTGTTATTTGTTGTGACTTGGATATCTGTTATACTTTATGGTTATCTTTTTAAACTGCAGGGAGAAAAGGGCATTCTGTATTTTTTTTTTTTGTAGATTTACCGATGTTTACCGACGTTTACCGACGTTGGGCGTTGCAAACGTACGTCGGTCAACGTCGGTAAATCTGTAAAATTTTCCAGGGTACCGACGTTTACGACGTCCTTATACGTCGGAGACCGTCGGTGAACGTCGGTAATAATCCCAGGATTTTACCGACGTATAGCGACTTTCAACACGTCGTTAATCCACCGACGAAACGACGGTAGACGTCGGTAATAATCCCAAGATTTTACCGACGTGTAGCGACTTACGTCGCTAATCCACCGACGAAACGACGGTAGACGTCGGTAATATCCCAGGATATACCGACGTAATAATACGTCGGTGAACGTCGACATTTGCGACGTTCGGCGATGTTTTAAAGATCAACGACTTACGTTTCCGCAACAAGTCCAAAACGTCGGTAATTGCGTCGGTAAATATTATTAGCGACGTAATTTATCATTTTAGAGACGTCTTTGGGCGTCGCTAAAATGACTTATTTTGGTAGTGTCTTTCTATTGTCATTTAGAGGCCCTTTTTGAGAAAAGGTCCAAAGTGGTTTGTCATTCTAAGTCAATTCCAGCCTATTCATGCTATTATAACATAATTAGAACCCAACTAATCAAGTCTAAGTCCACTAGCTAGATTCTATGGTCATGGTTAGCCTCTAGTCAAAGTAGTTCTAAGGTTTCACTAGCAAAAGACCAAAGTCACAATACACCAAATTAGTTAATGAATAAAATAATTCGAAAGAAACCACAATGACCAAAATACCCTTAATTATGCCAAAAGTAGAAATAAATCATTCCAATCACATGGTTAGGTCTCGATGGTCATGGTTAGTCTCTAGGTCAAGTAGTCTCTAGGGTTGCACTAACAGAACATCAAAATCACAAAGCAATGATTTAAATAATTTCAAATTAATTAAAAATTCACAAAAAATCATATATCATATTATTAAATAACAAAATTTTCAAAGCTTCAAATTTACTCTCATTTTAGAAAAGTGGGTATTACACCCTAAGATCCAGGTATTCATATGGCGACTTATGTATAACGCTCTTCTACTGTTCACTGCCATTAACAAGCGTGTTGCCACCATCAGCAAGCTTTGCCCACTATGTCTTCTATAAGATAAAGATGCCAATCATATGTTCCTGCATTGTCGTGTGGCAAAAGAATCCTGGTTTGCCAGCCCGGTGGGTCTTCGCATCGATAGTCATATGAACATTCACAAATTGATTACGATGTGGTTAAAGGACTCGCTCTCTCATGAAGCCTTCAGAATGGGAGCAACTATTTTATAGGCCATATGGAAAGCAAGATGTGAATGTGTTTTTCGTCATATAGTTACAAGATGTTTTATCGCGGATCCGCCTTGGCCACGACCTCCTCCGCTCGGCCTTGTCCTCATCACGATCGACGCCCCTGTGCCGCGGCTACCTCTTCGAACCACCAAGCCCAACGAGGCCGTGTCGACGATGGCTTCTCCATCATGCTTCATCAACATGCCACGACCACCATGCCTCCAGTACAGCTCCCCACGAATGGCCTTTCCCTACCAGATCTGGCTCCGGCTAGGTCACGTACGACCCCGTGCCCAGCCCTATCGTGGCCGAATCTAGTAACCTCCTTCGCCGGGGACTTCGCAGCAGACAGCTCTGCCCTCGTAACTCCAGAAACTCCTCTCCACTGTGAGTCCTTCTCTCAATCTTCCTCTCTCCCTCGATTCTCTCTAATGACTCCTTCTCTCCCTCTCAACACTTTTTTCACTCACGGGAAAGAGAACACCCATAGGAAAGGGAAAGGAAAGTAGTGTGTGCTGCCTCTGTCCTTATTTATCTTATTTATTTTTTGTTATTTAAATATCGGTAGCTACTGGAATAGGTATGCTAATAGTATATATACATGAATGTATAAATATAGTATATTATAATTATTATTATTAATATGATTGATATTTCGATAATTAAATTAGTTAATTATTACTATCATCACCATGGGTTTTTATTATTGATATTTATTATTGATATATTTGGTAACAAAACATTGGGCCTTGTATTGGGCTTCATCGTGGGCTGTAAGAAATTGTTTTCCTAAATACTAATAATTGTTTTTCTAAATACTAATAATAAGATTTTGGGCTGATACATGGATCTTGGGCTCTAAGAGTTTTATTTATTCTATGAGTTTAGTATTCTTTTGGCTTAGATGAACAAATAATAATAGGCTTTAATATGTTTAATTTATTTTGGGCTTTGGCATTACTAATAAATTACTTTGGGGTTTATTTAAAAAGGTTTTATGTAATTTTCAAGTATTTATTTTAACTAATAAATATGCTTTTATTTGGTATAATAAATATTTTATAAAAGGTATACATATTTATTTAAACAAATTTTCTTCGACTATCAAATTTTGATCATGACTAGTCATACGTTCCTATTTCTTATAATTCCTAAGTTCTTTATATTGACCCTAGGCTAATCGAACTACGTTGGACCAAACAAGATGGTTGTTTCACCAGCAAAGGACCACAGGCAAGTGCACTTTTTGATTGCTTTTCGATTCATAGTAGTTGATACATTTCATGTTTATACATATATCTTGCTACTTGTTGACACGCTCGTCACACGGAGTAGTCGGAAGGGAAAATATCTTAGTAGATATATGGACTACCCAGAACTATCCTCCGTATCTTTCGTGGAGAATAGCAGCTGCACACGACACGTGCAGGGTGCCGGATTTATCCCATAGCCGTTCACATGTCGAAACGGATATTTCACACCACATAGGTAGTTGTATTTTATTTATTTTCCTTTTTTTCTCCATCGTGCCATGTCTTCAGTACTTTCTAGCTTTCATCTCTCATATGTTATTTTTATGACTTGTAAATTCTATTATGTTTTCGTACTGTTGTCGGTTTGTGAGCTTGTTCCATTCCTGACTGGAAACCAACATTTTTGGGGTTAGCTGTGGCTTCACATAGCTTGGGAGATACGGGTGTACTTGCAGACAGAAATCTAGAAATAGATAGCAGTTGTATCATTTTCATTAATTATGAGAATTTTGTATTTTCTTTAAATATAAATGTTGTAATAAATTTAGAAATGTGAATGAGCAGCAAATATTATATTTTGAGCATTTATTTCTTGCGGGCTTGACAGCGTTCTACCGCCGACTCTGCGGCTTAGGCTGGCTTGGACACGTCTCGTATCCAAAAAAGCGGCTGCGGGTCGTGACACCTAGAAACTCCATGACCTTGTCTAAGAGATCCAGGAAACTGCATAACGGCTAGAGATGCAACTAGTGTACGCCTTCATGAGAAGAAGCAGCAATATAGATTCGCTCATGAATTAGTTGAATTTAGCCTTCATAACTAAACTCATGTGTGTTCGACTTCGCTTCTGAGCTTGAAAACAGTCTGCTTATGAAGTACTGTGAACGAGAATGCAAAGAGAAACTCTTGAACAGGAATCCTTGATCGTACTTTGTTTTTTATCTGGGTTGTGACGGAGGAGGGTTGTATCTTTACTCCGTTGATGATCTGACTATGAGGGAGTATTGTCGGGCTCAACTTTACTGGCTGAGGGGAGCAGCAAGGACTCTCTCTGGCTTACTCGGGAACCTCTTGAGAAATTCAGAAATCGGGAAGGGGGATCAACCGTTTAAATGGAGGAGAACTCCTCCTTTTTATTGTTGATGGAGGGAGTAGTACACGCACCTAAGAGTGGACATGCACAATCTTCATCTTGCCATGCGGTGCCCCTAAACTGGGGTTGGTTACGATCAGGCGCACACTTCACTGGTGATGAGACCATAGCCGACCGCCATGTAGTAGATATGTTGTTAGAGAGAATCTCGAAATGCTCCAAAGTCATTCTTTGGCGTGACTGGGCATTTGGACACGTGACATGTGCCAGTGTCATAGATGCGTCTAGGAGTCACTGTCCTAGGTGGCGTGTGGTATGTAGGCACGAGGATAGAAGCACACACACCTAGGGGGCTTAGGACGACATACACCCGAGGAGAATGAACCTTGACTTCAGTGTTCGTCTCTTTGCACGAGAATCGAAGCATTGAATGGTGGTCTCAAGAGAGCTATGCTCATTAAATACAGTCTCAAAAAGGAGCAACTGATAGACATAGGCGGAGGCATGATGGCTCAGGCGCGCCCAAGTTGGTGAGGTGCGAAGGATAGCACGCCTAGAATACGCGTCTATTCTTATGCTGCTTCCAAGGCGGTTGTACTCTACTTTTCTAAGTTCATCCTTGGCACGAGAGTCGAAGTGTCTGACTTGACATCTCGAGAAAGATTTCAACTTCAATAAATGCAATATGGGAGAAAATAACCATGATGTGAAGGATCGGGCGTGCCTATGAGGCATGAGCAAAAGTGGGCGCGCCCTTAAAGGGCCGTGGTTGGCCCAGAGCATAGAGATCGAGATGACTCAGGCATGCATAGTTCTTTGCCATTTTTGATGCTAAAACAAGGCACGTGGTACACTTTGATCATGTTGGGGCATACGACCCATGTACCTGCAAGACCCCCTTCAAAGTTATTTTACTTTTTGAGTAAAGTTAGAAACACTTTGAATAGCAAGGGCGCACGCCTTTAGATGATGCTAGCATAATCTTCTTTCGGATAGGAGCGGTTAGTTTTGTTCTATTTTGAATAGATAACCGTTACTTTTCCTCCCTTATCAATGCACATATCATTTGAAGCCTATAAATAGGCATTGGCTTTTTTAGAAAACCATCGGCATGGGAGTTGAAGCACCAAGTCATCGCCATTAATGTCAGGTTCGTTGCAATAAGTACGGATTTGGGTTTATAAATAAAGGCTCTTTATGAGAGAGCTTTTATTTGTTTTCCTTTCTCCTCCGTATTCTTGTCTCTGTCGACCGCCCTCTGCAGACTTCTTGGTGCCAAAGACTACCGCTGCTAAGGAAAAAGGAAGGGCCAAACATTCGTAGCACAATGGAGGGTACGACCTCCTCCGTCGAGACTCTCGACCTATCTTGCTTTTCGAGCTCAGCTGAACTCCTTCGCAGTCACTCTCGAGTCGCCTACACTCGGGCAGCTCACGTGCCTGTATTTTTGGTGCGCGTATGAGAACTATGCACCTATTTTTTGATGGGCGTATGAGAACTATACGCCTGTCTATTTGGCAGGCGTGTGAAGAATACACGCCTAAAAGGTGTACATTTCTTCAACTATTTTTATGTATTATTTTTTTTACTCGTTTTGCCTCTCTTTTTGTAGTGTCTGAGGTGACGCCGAAAGCTGAAATCGTACTACCAGAATAAGTCGTTTTAGCGACGCATAAAGACGTCGCTAAAACGACAAATTTCGTCGCTAAAAATATTTACCGACGTAATTACCGACGTTTTGGACTTGTCGTGGAAACGTAAGTCGGTAATCTGTAAAACATCGCCGAACGTCGCAAAAACCGACATTTACCGACGTATATTTACGTCTGTATATTATCGACGTCTACCGTCGTTTCGTCGGTGGATTAGCGACGTGTTTACCAACGTATATTTACGTCGGTATATTACCGACGTCTATCGTCGTTTCGTCGGTGGATTAGCGACGTGTTTAAAGTCGCTACACGTCGGTAAAATCCTAGGAATTTACCGACGTTTACCGTCGTTTAAAATGTCACTAAATGTCGGTAATTCCTGGGATTATTACCGACGTGTAGCGACGCTTACCACCGGTCTCCGACGTAGAAGGACGTCGATAAACGTCGGTATCCTGGAAAATTTTGAAGATTTATCGACGTTTAGCGACGCAAACGTACGTCGGTGGTCGTCGGTAAACGTCGGTAAATGTCGGTAAATCTAAAAAATAAAATTAAAAAATAAAATATAGAATGTCCTTTTCTCCCTGCAGTTTAAAAACATAACCATAAAGACACAGTATAACAGATATTCTTTTCTCCCTGGATTCGCCGTCCCCTTCGGTGGAACACTCAACACCGGTAAACATAAACCACAGAAGCACATTAATATCCAATTAAAACGAATAATAACATAAACGAATAATAACATCCAAATACACCAAATAACAAAGTCTACAACCAAATAACCAAAGTCTACACACAACCAACAAATAGAATAGGATCCAACAAATAGGATCCAAACATCCAAGTCTACACAACCAACAAATATCCAAGTCACAAACAAAGGATGAAACAAACACAAACAAACAGTCCTAACTAGGACTACTAGGGATCTGGTGCAGGAGGGGCACCGCCGCGACGAAGGGATAAGAACAACTCATACTCCTCAAGTGAAATCGATACCGATGGAGCAGGCAGTGACGTCGGTAGAGTCGGTATCGATGAAGAAGGCGGTGGAGGTGGCAGAGTCGACGACGATGAAGGCGCACCCGGAGGACCAGCACGCTCCAACGCTGTAAGTCACTGGTTGTATGTATCTATGGTACATAACAGTCTATCAGTGCTCTGGACCATCGAATCCGTCACCAACCTCAGCCTATCGGTCATGGTCACCTGTGCTATCTGCAGCTCCGTCACCGTGTGCTCTAACCCTCCAACGCTGTGCTCTGTCCTCTCAGTCGTCTCCATGAGCTCCATAATGCCATGGTTGAGCGCATCCAATCGTGCTAGCAGCACAGGATCGTCCGTAGAGTGATGAGACTGCTCCTCGATCTGTCGTAGCAGGTCGTCACGGAGAGACTCCATCATCTGGTAGACTCGGGCAGACTTTTGGGATGGCTGTGGACCATGCACACTAGCAGAAGATGCCCTAGAGGACTGGGTCGCAACTAGGATGCCATAGGATCCCGTACCGTAGTACGTACCCCTATGGAGTCCACCAGCGGCGGTCATCCACAACTCGTCCGCCGACGGAGCTTGAGTGGGCTGCGAGGAAGTATCGGCCTCTCCTGCATTAGGTGCACTAGCAGCCGCCCGTTCCCGCAACCTCTGATACTCGGCCTAGAAAGTATAGATAGTACTCTATAATTTCTAATTTCTAATTAATGTACTTATTATTACTAACTACGTGAATATTTATTTGCATCATATTTACTAAGTTATATTAAAATTGACACGAAGTATTAAATTAAGATAACGTATTGTAATACTTACATAGGTCTGCTCGGCCCTCTCGTCACTAAGGGCTTCGCCCTTCCGATGGGTGGCCAGGAAGACGGTCACCATGTCAGCGTTACCGACCTTTTTTACCTGTAATTAAATATATTATCTTAGTAATAATTTATCGGTTTTGCATTAAAATAATATTTCTAAAAGAGAAAGACATACCAGACGATGGAAATGTTTTGTCATCGAAATCGACCCACCGCACCACTTCGAGGCATATTGCCTCGCCGCCTTGGCCTTCTCCGAATTCTCCTTGTACTTTGGCTCGTCGAATCGAGCCTTCATCGCATTCCACTGATCAGGGGTGATCCAACCTTGGATCGGCTTTCCGGCACGATCACGAGCCTTCTGATCATTAATAGCGTCGCGGATCAGCTTAGCAGCGACGGCAGGAAACATTCCCTCGATAAGCTCGACCCGGTACGGTGGATAGAAAAACATATCCTAGAAGAGCGCAAACCAAATATTTATCAGTTATATATAATATGAATTAATTATATGATTCATATTAAAAGTAAATCTATTTTAACCTTGAAGCACGTAAACCAATAGTTCTTCCTTTCATCTGGAGCATCAGAGTAGTTAATCCAAGCACCACCATAATTATGCCTCAGCATGTGGCCTAGGCGTCTCTGTACCTCGGGGGGACGATATCTATACAGATATATTATATTCATGAAAAAAGTTAATTTATGATAAAAACAGAAAAAAAATCATAAACCAAAATACCTACTTTGTATCGTCGGCCCAGATCTCCGTCCTCCTCTCCTCCGGAGGTGCGCATGCATCATCTACATGATGCTGGTCGGCCGTCGGCGCGTCCTCCTCGGCCGTCGGCGCAGCCTCCGTCATCTGCTCATCCGTCTCCATCGTCGTATCAGCAGCAGAAATGCTAGATAGGGGAGCACTCTCAACAGGCCTGGAACTACTCGTCCCAGGAGATATGCCACGTGACGTCATCCCAGCAGGCCCAGCTACTGTCCGATATAGAGGAGTAATCGGCGATGAAGATCCAGAGCCGGTACCAGTAGGAGGTACCGAAGGAAAACTCCATCTTCTAGCAGTACCTGTAGGAAGTACCGGAGGATCATGACCTCGTCGTCCCCCTCGGAACGATCCGTGATGACCTGCCATACCTGATAATAGCATATGATAATACAACAAATAATAGAGACTAAAAATATGAAAGTACAACAAATAATAGAGACTAGAAATATGAAAGTACAACAAAGACAAGATAATAACCAAGACTATATATGATGATACATTCTACAATAAACATCTAAGTCCAGATAATATATTCTAGAAGAAACATCTAAGTTCAGATAAGTATATCTCTCTTAATCATCTTCAGAATAATCATCTTGTTCGTCTTCCTCGACCTCATCTTCCTCTTCCTCCTCATCTTTACTTTCATCTTCGCCTTCGTCGACTTCGTCTTCCTCTTCGGATAATTCTACATCTTCTACATTATGTGTCGTGTAATGCGTAACTTCCGTGGAGTCCATATCGACAATATTGGTTACAAGAGGTAGCTCGTCCTCTTGGTAAGCTTTTTCGTCAACATCAAAAGTATCTCTAGCTTTAGTCTTGCATACTGCCCACCAGTCAGACTTCGTTGCTCCTCGTCTCGGATAAGCTGTGAAGTATATGAGCTGAGCCTGAGTTGCTAGGACAAACGGTTCGTAGCCTTGATATCTACATTTGTAGTTTATATCCACAAGACCATGCTTGTCAATTTTCCAACCTTGATTTTCAATCGGATCGAACCATTCACACTTGAACAACACGATCTTTACAGGTGCTCTGCCATTATTATATGATAACTCCACAATCTCTCGCAAGATGTCAAAGAAATCATTTCCTAGATCGACGTCCTTGTAGTTCGAAGACTTGATATACAAACAACTATTTTTCATGGAATCAAGATCCAGGAAGCTGTCTCTGATCGGAGCATTTGTCGACTTGAACCGAAAGCCATTGACACAGTAACTTGGCCATATTTTAACAAAAGTAATTGGTCCCTTGGCAAGAGTTCTAATTAATTCAATCTCGGGTGAAATTAGACGATCGACCTGAATATCAAAGAAGAGATAATAAGTTATTTATTGCGCAGTTGCATTAGAAGAGGCCTGTAATTACCGAGCTACTTACATATTCGCTCAACCAAGAAGGAAAATGACGTCTCATTTCTTGTTCTAATGCTTCGTCTATTAGGTAGGGTCTAACCAGCCTCAACTCATCATTATATGTGCTGGAAAACAACGAAGCAACTGCCGATTAGTACAACAATATTAGCTTATACTATTATATTGAGATAACGTAAACTCATCATTCCTTACTTACCCCTCTAGCTTCTCTACTTCATCCTCGTCGCAATTGAGTAATACATACAACTGAGCAGCCCTTAGCTCTTCGTCATTCAAATATCTCTTCTTTATTTTCCCCGAAGGCTTTCCGGACGCATTGAACACTTTCAGTATTCCATCATTAAATTCTTGATATCCATCGTCGTTTCTTGGAGCCCTCATTTTATTCGTAGCAATATGAGGTTTGAAATAGGAGGAGCAGAAATTTGTAATCTTCTCGAGAATATAGGCTTCACAAATAGAACCCTCGACCCGAGCCTTATTTTTTACCCTTCTTTTTAGGTGATTCAAATGTCGCTCGAATGGGTACATCCATCGATATTCGATGGGTCCACCAACACGTGTCTCGTAGAAAAGATGAATCGGCAAATGCTCCATAGAGTCGAAGAATCCAGGAGGAAACACCCTCTCTAGCTTGTACAGTGTTACCGTAATGTCCTTCTCTTGCTTTTCTAGACGATCAACGAGCAATTTCTTAGAACAAAGGTCCCTGAAGAATATGCTAAGCTCCGTCAATGGATCTCAAACTGCCTGCGGTAAGAATTTCTGAAATACAATCGAAATTAATCGCTCCATGAATACGTGACAATCATGGCTCTTCATACCTGTCAGTTTGTTCTCCTTGAGGTCGACGCATCTTCTCAAGTTCGAAACATACCCATCTGGAAATTTCAGACCTTGAATCCACCTACAAATCCTCACTTTATCCTCCTTCTCCAGTGAGAAAATTGCCTTAGGCTGCTTCAACTTCCCATTCTCGTCCTCTATCAAATGCAATGCAGGACGTCTACATATTTCTTCCAAGTCCAATCTAGCCTTTGGATTATCTTTCGTCTTTCCCTTTACGTCCATTACAGTATTAATTATGTTGTCAAACACATTCTTCTCGATATGTATGACATCAAGGTTATGTCTAATCAGATTGGTGCTTCAATATGGAAGATCCCAGAATATACTCCTCTTCGTCCAGTTATGAGTGCGACCAAATCCGTCACACTTGCAGCCCATAGCAGGCTGCTCAATAGCTCTTGGTAAATCTTTTACCTCTTTCCATATCGTGTATCCGGGCCACCTTGGCGGGGGATTAGCCTTCTCCACAACGCCAGCATGAAAAGCATTCATGTTCCTCCGGTACGGATGATCCTTCGACAGGAATTATCGATGACAATCGAAGAAGCACGGTTTGCCTCTGTGTTTCAAACGAAAAGCCTTAGTACTGTCCATGCAATACGGACATAAAAGACGACCATGCGTGCTCCATCCAGATAACATTCCATAGGCCGAAAAATCTTTGATGGTCCACATAGGTGCTGCCCGTATCTGAAAATTTTGTTTTCTAGATACATCGTACGTGTTGGAACCTACTTCCCACAGATGATTCAACACATCAATCAATGGCTGTAAATACACATCGATGTTCCTTTTCGGATTGATCGGACCTGGGATAATAACGGTGAGGAACATATACAAAGTCTTCATGCACATCCAAGGCGGTAGATTGTACGGGGTGACGATCACAGGCCAACACGAATATTGAGATCCCGAAAGTCCGAATGGGATAAAACCGTCGGAGCAGAGACCCAATCTGACATTACGTGGATCAGAAGCAAAATCTGGATACTCTCGATCAAAGTGCTTCCATGCTTCTCCATCAGATGGGTGATCCAACACTCCTTCGGTATGTTCCCGCTTATGCCAACTCATGTTTTCTGCAGTTTCCTTTACATAAACAACCACTGCAACCGCGGCATCAACGACAAGTAGTGTATCGAAGAGGTAGGCTTCCTGGCACCGACAGACTTTCCTCTACCACATGTCTTGTAGCGATCGACACCATAAAATCTGCAGGCGTCTTCATCCTTGTCATCTTTGTAGTACAACATGCACCCATTGCGATAGGCATCAATTTTTTCGTATCCCATCCAGAGCGATCTAACCATCCTCTTAGACCGGTAGAAGTCTTTAGGCAACTTCGCACCCTCAGGCAATATTTCTATAAGCAACTCCATAAGACGGTTGTAGCAATCTTGCGACATGTTAAAATCGGACTTGATGCTCAACAATCTTGTAACCACCTCCAACGGTGAATGATCCTCACAACCAGGATATAATGGAGTCCTTACATTCTCCAGAAACTCCATGAACAGTACAGCATCGGGGTTCGGTGCCTCCTCAGGTGCATCATGATCATCCGAATCGAAACTAGGCCCGGCCGCGTCAAAAATCATGTTCACCAATCTATCGTCGTAAGGAGCATTGTTGTGGACATCCACATAAGGCTCGTACTCCGATGCTAAAGACACAAGTTCTCCGTGCTCGCTCCACTGATAGTAATTCGGCATGAAACTCTTCGAGTATAAATGATACGTGACATCCACTTCTGGATGATATTTTAAGTTACGACATCTCACACACGGACACTTAATTTTGGTACCGTCCATGTACTAAGGGAATGCCTTGGCAAACTGCAGAAACTGGTGTACACCCTCTATGAATTCATCCCGCACACCGCACATGTCATCAGGATGACGGTTGTACATCCAAGTACGATTCCGCAGATAGTAATTCAGCTCCATATCCATTTGAGGATAATTCTGTAAGATAGATACAAGCACATCGTTGAAACACTTGTGAAAGTAATAGCATTTGAGGATATTCCTATTAGTATCGATATCGAAATCGTGTCCAAGTCCAACGTGCTCGTGTCCAAGTCCAATGTGCTCGTATACAATTTCTCGGATCATTTGTGTTTGTTTACTTTCTTGCTTAATTCATAAGATGTATGTTATTAACATTTTAGATATATTTCACTTTGGTTAAGATATCAAATATCCATAATCATGACTATGATGACCGAACTTTAATCATGAAGGAAGAATGATAACTAACTCGATTTAGAAAGAATTAGTACAAAGTTGGACAAGGCTCTTCTCTTAGAGAAACATAACTACATATGAGACTTTCAAAAGGGAAATCCTTTTCAAGTGTTTCCAAAATCTCAAGTTGGGAACAGTACTTAAATACATTTTTCTCTCAGTTTAGTTTTCTCTAAAAAATAATTTATTTTCTTTCTAGTTCAATTCATCTCAGTCTTAGTATGTATGTTCTTTCTTAAGAATTTCAGATATATATTCACTATGGTTAACTAAAATATTCATGTATCCTCAATTTGGGATATCATTTCTAATCATGTATATTGGAAAAAGAAAATGATTACTTTCCTATGTTTGGATGCCAAAGAAATTGAAGAGGAAAGGAAAATGATTCCCAATGGAAGGGAAATTAGGAGGGAAAGTGATTACATCCATCCCAATAGATTTAATATATATTGTTTAAATGTTATTTAGATATTAAATCCCAGATTTCTATTGGTTTAGAGATGTGTTTTTCTATGTATCATATTGTATCATATTATTTAACTATATGTATATATGTATATATATATCAATGGTTATATATATGTTATTCTCTCTCTCTATATATATGTATATATATTTGTGGCTTATATATATGTATATATATGTGATATTATGTGTGTTTACATTTGTGTTCATGTTGGGTGAGAGTTCGGCCAATGGGGTGGTGAATTAGAGTTGGAATTGGTTGATATTGTAAGGGTATGTGTATTTGTTAGAGAGGAAGGATTGAGAGTGTGGGGTTTTGGTTTTGTGTAGTGTGTGTATATATAGAGTTAGAGAGAGTGAGGGATTAGAGGGAGTGACTGATGGAATGAAAAGGAGGGACTTTACTACTGTGAACAGCAGCATTGGAGTATATCAGTCCCCACCCAGGGGACTGATCTTTGGAGACTCAACAGTCCCCAAAGGAGACTGTTATTTAGTAGCAGCAGTAGCAGTAACTTACTGCTATTTAATAGCAGTGAGGGAGGAGGGCAGGGGATCAACCATATCAGCCATATAAACCCATTTAACACCCCCATTCCAGTCCAAGGTTGACAGCCAACTACTCCCCCATTTAGCAGCCTATAAGCACTCCAAAACCAGTCCATAATACCTGTCCTTAGATGCCCCACAGCAGTCCATATAACCCCCAAATCTGTCCTATATTCATCCTTCATGACAGCCCATAGACTGTCCCATCACAGTCCTTAATAGGCCCTTTAAACCTGTCCCATTTTAGTCCCTATAACTCAGCTATTTGCTGTCACAAACCACCCCATAGCACCCCTATGAGTACCGGCATTGAAATCGGTATCAGACCATTCTTATGAGTAGTTTATCAAAGAAGAGACAACCCTGAAGATACCTTATAGAACAACCATTATCATCAAATACCATTCTATTAGATACAACCTCAATATTAAGTCAATATCATTATCTACATCCATCAATTTGGTTCAAATTTTAATGTAGGACATTATATTATATGCGTCATCAAAGCAAGAACATTATATGCTTCATCAAAGCAAGAAATAGATACACATATTCACAACTCCTGATATGAAGTGCAAAAGTATACTAAAGTTGCAAAAGTACACTCATACTTTTTTTAGTAAAAAATGTAAAAAGATTATTAACTCATAGAGAAAGAAGGAGGAGGGGGCTGTCGGAAAGGAGGAGGAGGAGGAGGGGTTCGACCGCCTGGGGTAGGAGGTCGGCGGTCACCGGAGGAGGGGGTCGGGGGTCGACAGGGGTTACCGTAGACGGGGGAGGAGGTCGACGGGGTTCGCGAGACAGAGGAGGGGGTAGGGGGTCGGGGGTCGGTGGTCAACGGAGGAGGGGGTCGAGGGCCACCGGAGGAGGGGGTCGGGGGGCGACGGTCACCGGAGGAGGGTGTGGGGGGTCGGGTTGGGGAGAGGGAATGGTTTGGAGGGAAAGTGAAATTTTAAGAATGAAATTTCGATCGGCTGGCTGACCTAAATGAAATTCATCAGCGACGTCTAATAAAGACGTCGCTAAACGTCGCTATATCAAAAAAATATAATGACGTAAGGAAGAAACGTCGGTAAACATCGCTGATTAGCGACGTTTACCGACTTATCAGCAATGTTATTTTTTCTACTAAAAAAATGTCGCAAGACGTCGCCAATCGTCGCTAACAGTGACGTCCTGTGACATTTTATTTATGCGTCGCTAAAGTCCTTTACTTTAGCGATGTTTTCCATAAACGTCGCTAGTTTCGTCGGTAATTTGACTTATTTTGGTAGTGTCGCCCTTAAAGGGGAAGTGTCGTCCCTTTTTGTCAAGAAGGAATCAGCGACCATTAAAGAGTGGATAACTCCAAAAGTTGAAGTTGCTGTTAAAGGAGAGCTGATGACCATCAAGGAAAAGATAACTCCAAAAGTGGAAGGTACTGTAAAGGGAGAATCAGCATTGGAAGGTAGTTAAACTGGGAGCTCGAGTCATCCCACTCCTATAGAGGACCTTGATCAGTTTGAGCCTTCATATGTGCGATGGTTGAGGGAGTAGTATATGCCTCAATGAAACTATCATCCCTGGATGTGGGATTTCATCAACTGTCATACGATCTTTGCTCTCGAAAAATAAGGCTGAAGCTGATTCCCTTTTCTTGTCTTAGTGTCTTCTATATGTCTTTTTGTCTTTCAATGCTTCGAGATGTAGTTTGCTTTTGTTTCTTTTTAACGCAAATGTAGTCCTTTACTCTTGTTGGATGAGGAAATAAAGAACTTTTGCTTGTTCAATTTGTCATGAACTTTTGATTTTTGTATACCCATTATCTTTTGCGTACTTTGGTTTCTTGGTAGATAATAAGTTGAGAGAGTGAACCAGCATATTTACTCAGAGGTAATATGGACGTAGTAGGAATGAACTTGGTGGGATACAAAGAACAACTCAGAGGTGATATAGACGTATTTTATTCAAGAGGCTTATCGCGAATGCACCTAGAACTAGGTATGGACGACAAACGACGATCTTTGTCAACAAAGGTAATGTGGACGTGTTGAAACAAGATCAATATGTAAGAATGCATACTCAGAGGTAATATGGACATGGTAGGCATTCAAACCATAATACAGAGGAAACCAAAATATAGGAATGGGAGAACTGGA
Source organism: Iris pallida (assembly GCA_029216955.1). Lineage (NCBI taxonomy): Eukaryota > Viridiplantae > Streptophyta > Magnoliopsida > Asparagales > Iridaceae > Iris > Iris pallida. The sequence continues at coordinate 2,756,905 of JANAVB010035619.1, forward strand.
CATTCATACATAATATTTCTTAAAAAACTTGTCGTTAATATGCATCATGAGCAAATCTCCATTAGATTTTGATAGTCGGTATGCGCCATTAGAATAGACTATTTCAACAAAAAGTGGTCCCTCCCACTTGGGTTAAAACTTTTTAGCAGTCTTGTGAGTCATGATCATTGGCCTTCTAACTGATAGGACCAAATCGCCGACCCGAAATGACCTTTCTTTTACCTTTTTGTTGAAGGCTCCCGAGATTCGTGCCTGGTATAACTCAATGCGCTGTTGAGCTTGAAGGCATTTTTCGTCGAGTGCTTCCAACTCTTGTAGTTGTAAGCAATGATTATCTTCTGTAGTCATATGACTATTAAGAGACACCCGTAGAGAGGGAATTTGAAGTTCCAAAAGGAGCATGTCTTTGCTTCCGTATACCAGTAAAAATAGCGTACTACCAGTAGGTGTACGGACGGTGGTTGGGTAAGCCCAAAGGCATTAGCCGAGCTTTTCGTTCCAGTCGCATTTATTGGAAGACACGACTTTTTTGAGGAGTTTGATAATATTTTTATTGAAGGCCTCGGCCAACCCATTAGTTGCTGGATTATAGGCTGTTGATGCTATGCTCTGGATTCAGTTCTGATCACAGAATCGACGAAAGGAGCCGCTAACAAATTGCTGGCCATTGTCGTGGATGATCCTCCGAGGGAAGCCAAACCGGTAAATGACATAGTTCTTGAGGAATTTGATTATGTCGGACGTTTTTACTTCCACAAATGGTATAGCTTTCGACCACTTAGAGAAATAGTCGATTATGGCTAAGATGAAGCAATGACCTTTTTGATGAAGGAGGGGCAATTGTGCCAATGATGTCCACTCCCTATGCTTGAAAAGGCCAGGATGCCACCGTTGGGGGCAAGAACTTTGACGGTTGGTGAATGAAGTTAGCGTGGATCTGACACATTTGGCACTTCTTAGCATATTCCAGGGCGTCAGCTATCATTGTAGGCCAATAGTAACCCATGTACCTGAGTCGGTCTTAGAGTTTAGGTCACGGTTGATGAGCCCCGCAAGTGCCGTAATGAGCCTCGTGCAGTGTGTCTTTAGCTTCCTGCTCAGATAAACATTGGAGCAGGAGTTCGTCGAAGGAAAGGCGATTCAACATCTTAGTTTGAATGCCACAGTAAATTGAAGAAAGTGCCTTCTGACGGAAGCTGCTTCTTTTGTATTTTCTGGTAAGATTTCATACACTGCAAAATCTATAAAGAGAGAGCGTCAGTCTCGAATGTCTTCTTCAATGTCCGTAGACTCGCAGGCTTTTATGCATAGGTTATTCTTAGGACATACCAACTCTTGCCCTATCACTGTGATATTGTGCTGAGTTCCGAAAGGTGCTGCCAATGATGCCGTAAGTCCTGCTAGAGCATCAGCTTCCAGGTTCCGTAACCAAGGAACGTGTTCTATAAAGAACCCCATGAAAGTAGAGATCATAAAAATCGGTGCTTGATGGTATGGGACCAGGTTCTCATGTCGGACCTCATACTGACCTCGAACTTGGTTGACAATCAGCTGAGAATTGTCGTAAGCTGCCAGAAAGTCGACCCCCAGCACTTTGGCTAGTCGAAGTTCGATAATGAGAGCGTTGTACTCAACAATGTTATTAGAACATGGTTATGAGTGAATACGCTCATTGTATGACCAAGTCGTTAGGGGAGATTAACACTACCCCCACTCCAGCCACAATATCGCCTTTGAGACCTGTTCTCGAAGCATCGTCAAAGAACAGCCGCCAAACTGGCTTTTTATGGTGGTGGGGCATCCATTACTACATCCAGAATATCTTCATAGAGTTTTGATGTCTCGGCTACGGGATGGGCAACCAGAAAATCAGCTAACGCTTGACCCTTGACTACCTTTTGTGGGACAAATACCATGTCATAAGGGGACAAAAGTATTACCCATTCAGCCAGACGTGAATTTAATACCCCTGGCTTGGTCATGAGGACCCTGAGGGGATTGACCCGACTATATAATGTCGAGTTTTCTGGATAGCAAAAACGAGAGCGATGCATTTTTTTCTACAGGGGTATACCTGTGCTCAGCTCCGATCAGCTGACGCCTAAGGTAACAGATAGCCTGCTCATAACCCGTACCGCCATTCTGGGCTAATAAGGCTCCGAGAGAGTGATCCAAGGCTTGGACCTGAAGTAAACCATGAACCTGAAGTACAAGACATGACATGTGCACAATATTTGAAATACAACTTGTCACGCCCCGACGCGCCGAATCGGTCGTCCCCGCCTTGACTCGAGCTAAATCGATCCCACGAGCCGGGACGTGATGCCATGCAAGTCTTTATTGGACTTATACAAGGCAATGATGTGCACTTGGGATTTACTTTGACACGACACGTTGAAATTAAACAGTACAGAGAGTTGAAGACATAACATAGGAAAAAATTTAGCTTTTCATTCATAAACTTGCAAAGTATGTGCAAGGTCATTTTTATATTACATATGCCGTTGCGGTTACATCTTGAAACATAAAAAAAAAACTCTCGACCAGCTTGTCGTGAAATAATCTTCGGTGTTCCATACATTCATGCCTCTTTATACATTTGAACAAAGCCTTCGGTCTGAATTGGGCTTCAAAATACTTTAAAATAGGAGAGCTTCGTGCCGCCTCCCGTTCTTCAGCTCCAGTCTAGTCTCGACCTCCCGTAGCGCGCTCGTTACCTGGGGAGTTGGGGGTTAGCTGGATGGGACGAACCCACTCGTCTAAACCGACGCTGCTTATTAAGGATTCTGGCATACGAAGTGATCTTTCTATTTAGAACTATATGAATTTCAGTTCAAATCGAAGGCACATTTTAAACGATAACAACATAATCAATTTTAGCCATTCTTACCACGGCCGTGCTCCTTTTCTGCACAAAATATACATAATACTTAACACCTGCACAAGACAATAGATGAGCATGCAATCTATCCTATATACGGTCATTGGTGATATCGACACCATGAAGGACGATTACGTAGCATTGCGACGCGCCCTCCAGTCCAGGTTGCGAGCCTAACTGGAGGTCTCGCAATGCCTCGTGCCGAAGCACGATTTCTATAATTTCCTCCTAGTCCGATTCGGTCCCAGGGCCTCGGGTACCGTCTCGAAGAAAGCTCACCTTGTGCATAAGTCGTCCATGACCATACGAATGTATGAACAGTTTAATATGTATGAAGTAAGTTGCATAGCGTAACCATTATCAAACCACATAATTATTTCCACTCGTACAAGGGTCCTTTTCCCCGAAATCGTACGTTCTGATTTAGCATCTCGTAGGCACCAAATTCTCTAAGGCGTAATATACCGCAACCAAGGTTTCTTCGTTGTGTTTTGCATGGCATGAAATATATTCTATCTCTTTCTTAGAACTTTATCTTTTCTCTACTTAGTGTGAATTTATATATTCGGAGTTAACTTCTCTAGGTTGACATATTATCCCGAGCTCTTGATCTTAGTGGCAAGCATACATCCCGTTAGCATCATCGATTTGAACGTTGAACTTTAAGAATTTAGTTGGCGGAAAGGAGTAGAAAAGAAGGGACCGAATAACCACCCACCTAAGGAGATTGTGCCGAGAGTAGGAGAACGCTTCGCGACGGTCAAGCGTCAGTTACACGAACTCCTGCAATGGCACGAGCATCGAATTAGAACCCTTCCTTCAATCCCTCCTTCGAAATTGCCAAAGACGTATTCAGAAATCGACGTGAAAGCACACTATCAAATCCACGCAACAATTCATTCAGAAAGCTAAGAAAACCAATAAAACCAACGACAGATGGGTTGCGTCGCTCTCTTTAGAGTTCATTCACCAAGACACCGCCTACCATATCTAGGACTCATTCCAACAGTAGCCGATCCATTAGTTGGAACAGTACACATATCACTCGTCCAAATCGATTTTATTGATGCCATGGTCTTTGTATACCAAACTCGTCGCCGAGTCAGACTAGCCATCTATGTTCTCGACCATGTCTGGCTTGCCACGAGCCTATTACATAGTGCTTCGCCCCAATGGGAGCGGGGTACTACATAATATACCACTAAGAAAAAGTTTTGTCCCGAAGCTTAAGAACAAGGGTCTGACCTTCGTCGGCGAAAAGTGAAGGGTACTTCTCCTTCATCTCCGCCTCTAGTTCCCACGTCGACTCCTCGACTGAATGGTTGCGCCAGAGTACGCGAACCAAGGACATCGATCGGCTCCGCAGGATCTTTTTTTTACGGTCTAAAATTTGCACGGGCTCCTCCGAGTATGATAGATCGGCGCGTAGCTCCAACTGATCGAAACTAACCACATGACTTGTGTCATGCACGTACTTTCAAAGTTGGAAGACATGGTAGATGTCGTGCACGTCAGCCAGGGCAGGGAGTAGCGCGATCCGGTAAGCAACCGTCGCCACTCTTTCGAGAATCTCGAAGGGCCCTACGAATCTCGGACTCAGTTTGTCCTTTACTCCGAATCGCATGATGCCCCGCATCGGCGTCACCTTCAGAAATACATTGTCCCCAACCAAGAACTCTAACAGTCGTCGACGAGTATCTGTATAACTCTTTTGTCGACTCTGAGCAACACGGAGCCTATCTCGAATCATGCGGACCTTCTCGACGGCTTGTTGGACTAGTTCTGGCCCGAGCACCTGTCGCTCCCCGACTTCGTCCCTACAAATCGGAGATCGGCACTTCATCCCGTAAAGCGCCTCGTAGGGAGCCATCTGGATGCTCGATTGATAACTGTTGTTGTATGCAAACTCCGCGAGCGGCAAGTGCATGTCCCAACTAGTCTTCAAATCTATCGCACACAGACGTAACATATCCTCCAGGATCTGATTCACTCTTTCTGTCTGGCCATCTGTCTACGGGTGGTACGCGGAGCTAAGGTTCAACTTAGTGCCTAGCGCCGCCTGTAGACTCGTCCAGAAATGTGATAAGAATCGCTCGTCTCTGTCCGAAATGATTGTGGCAGGTGTAGTGTCCCACTCCGCGAAGGCACTAGATAGACAGAAAGATCGGATTGTTGGCTCTGCAACAGAAGACGATTGATCTGGGTAAGTGGACAAAGTCTCATTTTATGATTTGCTTGCGCCTAATAAGAATCTGAGCTTTTGAATGAATGTTGTTGCTAATAACAAGATGCTAGACTTTGAGTATGCTTAAAAGAGAACCCGCACTGTCTGCTAAGAAAGAGAACGGTTTCCTGCTTGAAAAGAAGATGGAATTGTTTATGACTTGCTCGATTGATGCATGATGGTTTCATTTGATATTGCATGTGCATTGGGGTATCCACTTAGTGACAAGCTGAACCCTAGAGAGTCACAGCGGCTAGCGACGAGCTGAACCCATGCGAGTCACAGCGGTTAGCGACGAGCTGAACCCAAGAGTCACAGCGGCTAGCGACGAGCTGAACCCATGCGAGTCACAGCGGTTAGCGACGAGCTGAACCCGTGGGAGGCACAGCGGCTAAGATAGAAATGATATGTGGCTTTTCAAAGATGTTTTCAAAAGAAATGTAAACTGACTCTGTATGCATGAAATGTACATAGGTAAAAAGTAGCAAGATCACATCACAAGAAAATATTTTCTCACTAAATGAACAGTGATCGTTTCAAAAAAATGTAGCCCCTTTCTTCACAATTCACCAGTATGCTGATATACTGACCCACCATCAGTCTGCATGCAGGTGCACTATACATCGAAAAGGATAGTCTGAAGCGATAGCTCGAGCCTCATCCTCAGGAGCCAGAAATCAGAAGAGATGCCAAAAGATGACATCTGTTATAAGAGTTGGTTTTATATATAAAGGGATATAATGTATGGGAACGGGATCATTGTAATCTGTAAAGTTTTAAGAGAATGTAACATTGTATCAGAGAGAATCGAGAGCTTATAATCTGTTCAAATGAAATCAATAAAGAGAATTGTTCCTTGTTACCATTGTGTTTAATGCATGTATTCTGAAATATGTCCGCTGCTGCTTCAATTATCTGCGATACGTTCTGCTGCGTATTGTCAATCTTGTCTATCTTGTCTTGCTTCAGGTCTTGGCCTTGTGCAAGCGCAACTTAGGCTTGCACGGCATTACGCCTTAGCGAGGACGAACGGTCCCAAAGAGCCCAAAGCGAGGACGAAAGGACTCTGCAGGATCGGGGCATGACAGCAGGCACCCCGTACAGTCTGACGATCTTATTGATATAAATCTGAGCTAACCGATCGACGCTCCATGATGCTTTGATAGCGATAAAATGAGCAGATTTGGTCAAACGATCGACAATGACCCAAATCGTATCATTTTCCCGCGACGTCTTCGGAAGGCCCATGATAAAATCCATAGAGATGTCATTCCACTTCCATACTGTAATGTCGAGGTTCTGTAGCTCACCGTCTGGCCTTTGATGCTCGGCCTTCACCCGTTGACAGGCCATGCACTGTGACACAAACGTTGCCACGTCTTTCTTCATGCCGTTCCACCAAAAGGTCGTGCGTAAGTCCTTATATATTTTGGTACTCCTGGGGTGCAACAAGTACTTCGCATAATGGGCCTCCGTCAGAATCTCCTTTCTAAGTTCGGCATGGTCCGGCACGCATATCCTTCCTTTCATTCGCATCATTCCGCCCTCGTCCACCACAAATTCGGTCACCTTTCCCGTCGAAATCAGCTCGCGCGTCTTCTTCAGGAATGGATCGTCCTCCTGTGCGGTCTTTATCTTGTTGTGCAAGCTCAACTCATGGTGCAATTGGGCCAATCGTGCTCCTCGGTAACAGATTTGGAGTTCGATACCCATCTTTGCCAAGTCTCGTTGTATGTTACGGTTGATGGACAAGCACCCTGCAAACATTCTACTCAGAGCGTCTGCCACGATGTTTCCCTTACCTGGCGTGTACTCAATTGTCAGATCGTAGTCTTTGATGAGTTCGAGCCAACGCCGCTGCCGTAAGTTCAAGTCCCGTTGGGTAAAGATATATTTGAGGCTCTTGTGATCCGTATAGATGCTGTAAGCCATACCATAGAGATAGTGTCGCCATAGCTTCAATGCGAACACGATCGCCGCTAACTCAAGATCATGCGTAGGATAATTCTTCTCGTGTTGCTTCAATTATCTCGAAGCAAACAAAATCACCTTATCCCTTTGTATAAGCACACATCCCAAACCAGTTCGCGATGCATCGCTAAATATTTGAAACCCTTCTGGCCCGTCCGGAAGTGCAAGGATCGACGTTGAGATGAGCCGTTTCTTCAACTCTTGAAAACTCGATTTGCAGGCGTCGTTCCACTCGAATACGACTCCCTTCTGGGTGAGGCGAGTCAGAGGTGACGCAATCTTGGCAAAGTCTTTCACAAATCTACGGTAGTAGCCTGCCAAGCCGAAAAAACTTCGGATATCACCTGTTGTGGTAGGCCGCTTCCATTCGACTATCGCTTCAATCTTCTTTGGGTCCACCGTGACGCCTTCAGCTGAGACAACGTTCCCAAGGAATGTCACGCTGCTCATCCAAAACTCGCATTTGCTTAACTTGGCATAAAGTTGGTGTTCACGCAGAGTTGTTAGCACCGTCTTCAAGTGCTCCACGTGCTCGTCCTTCCTTTTTCGAATATATGAGAATGTCATCGATGAATACAACGACAAATTTATCTATGAACGGTCGGAACACCTGGTTCATTAGGTCCATAAACGTGACAGTAGCGTTTGTCAAGCCGAAGGGCATGACTAGAAATTCGTAGTGACCATATCGAGTTCGAAAGGCGGACTTCGGTACGTCCTCGGACTTGATCTTTAACTGATGGTAGCCTGAGCGAAGATCAATCTTGGAAAATACCGTTTTCCCTTGCAATTGGTCAAACAAATCGTCTATCCTCGGCAACGGGTACTTGTTTCGCACCGTGGCTTTATTAAGTTCTCGATAGTCGATACACAGCCGCATTGACCCATCCTTCTTCCTTACAAACAATACTGGAGCACCCCACGGGGAGATGCTAGGACGAATATATCCGTGATTTAGCAACTCTTGTAGTTGTGCCTTCAGTTCCTTCAGCTCTGACGGCGCCATTCGATAGGGTGCTTTAGATATTGGTCGGGTGTCTGGAAAGGTGTCAATGCTGAATTCTATCTCTCGGTCCGACGGCATCCCTGGCAACTCGTCTGGAAACACATCAGGAAATTCTGTCACGACTTCAGTCTGGGCCGTGCTTGCAATCTCCGTTCTCGTGTCTCAAACTAATGCAAGGTACCCGTTGCACCCAGAATCCAACATACGCCTTGCCGAAATTGCCGATATCATCATTGCTCCCTTCGACGTCACTCTGCACGAATAGGAGAACTCGATTTCGCCCGGAAGGCGGAACACAACTCTCTTCTCCGTGCACTCGATCATTGCGTGGAATGCACCCAACCAATCCATGCCGAGGATTATATCGTACTCCTTGATGTCGAGGACGATAACTTCTAAGGATAGATTTTTTCCTCCGATGCAGATGTAACCATCCCTACAAATTTAAGTGGCAGACATATCTACTCCCGATGGAGTGCTAACGCTAAGATTCATATCTAAAAGTTGCATGGGTAGTTTATTCTCTTGTATAAAGTCGACAGATATTAAATTATGTGTAGCACGTGAATCGAACAGTACTCTAGCAGGCATATTTTTATAGAGTAGTATACCTGTCACGACATTCTCGGACGCGAACGCTTCGTCCCGAGTCAGTGCATAGACTCGGCCTTGCGCCCCTTGGCAATTTTGTGGGTTCACGGGTACTGCGTTTGCACCATGGGCGGGAGGCCCCCTGTTCTGATTCTGGACGTTCCTTGGTAGATATTGGTTCACCCTCCCCAATCGACAGTCTATCGCCTTGTGTCCCAGATGGCCACACTTGAATCATTCCCCTTGGCAATCGACCGCCAGATGTCCCATCTTGTCGCAGCAATGGCACCGTACGCCTGGGTGAGGCCCCCGATACTCGAATGTGTTCTTGCGCTTTGGCGCACCAGATCCTCCCGCGTCGTGAGGACGCTTGTTGATGTTGTTGCGGACGCTTGACCCGGTCTTCTGCGAGGCTCGACCGAAGATCCGCTCACTATCAAGGGCGGCGTTATATGATTCCCTGTAAGTCTAACATCTTTGGTTCATGACGTCCCGACGTAAATCATCATTCAGGCCTTAGTGGAAGTGCTCGCACCACGCCTCCTTGTTCGACAGAAAGGCCCTGGCAAACTTTGCAAGCTTCGCGAACTTCGTATCGTAGTCTTCAACGGACAAGTTTCCTTGCTTCAAGGACATGAATTCCTCTTCCTTCAGTCGACGAACGGTACGAGGAATGTATTGCTCGAGGAAGGCCAGTTTGAACGTCTCCTACGAGATCTTGGCGTTGGGGTCGGCCTCTTGGAGTTCTTGTTTCTTCACCTCCCACCAGTCGTAGGCCCTCAAGTTTAGCTGTTGGGCCGCACACCCGACTCTCTTGGACCCTTTGATGCTGAGGAGATTGAACAGACCCTCAATCTTCACTACCACCCCATGACTTCGTCAGGCTCTATTCGGCCGTTGAATTCAGGTGGGTTCATCTTCTTGAATTTGGTCGTCTTGAGCAGGAAGGAGGAAGACATGTGCTTCTTCGTTACGGGTTGCACTTCTTCTTCTGACATGGCGGTCGTCGAGTTCTGTTGGGTCGCTATGGTGCTCACGATCTGGGTCAGGGCCTCCATCTGCTTTTGTTGGACGCTAATTTGGGCCTGGATCTGTTCTTGTAACTGGCGTTCCTGTATCTCCGCCTGGCGCTGTTGGAGTTCTATGAGGCGTAGTGGTCGCTCCATGGCGGACGCGCTAGGCGTCGCATCTTCGGTGCTATCCGTGCTAATCAACGTGGCGTTGACAGCGGGGACACCCGGTCTGTTCGGCATTCCTACAAAATTGAGCAAACCCGTTAGTATTCTCAAAATATCTACGGGCTTATATGCATGGAACGATTATTTCAGGCCACATATGTCGAAAAGCATCATTTTTGAAAAATTGCAATAGCATCTAAAGGAAGTATTTTGAAAGGTCCGAGGTGTGAACCGTGCTCTGATACCAACTTGTACGTGCCGAATCGGTCGTCCCCGCCTTGACTCGAGCTAAATCGATCCTACGAGCCGGGACGTGATTCCCTGCAAGTCTTTATTGGACTTGCACAAGACAAGGATGTGCACTTGGGATTTACTTTGACACGACGCGTTGAAATTAAACAGTACAGTGATTTGAAGACATAGCATAGGAAGAAATTTAGCTTTTCATTCATAAACTTGCAAAGTATGTGCATGGTCATTTTTACATTACATATGCCGTTGCAGCTACATCTTGAAACACAAAAGAAAAACTCTCGACCAGCTTACCATTTAATACTCTTTGGCGTTCCATACATTCATGCCCCTTTATACATTTGAACAAAGCCTTCGGTTTGAATTGGGCTTCAAAATACTTCAAAATAGGAGAGCTTCGCACCGCCTCCCGTTCTTCAGCTCCAGTCTAGTCTCGAGCTCCCGTAGCGCGCTCGTTACCTGGGGAGTTGGGGGTTAGCACACTTGCTAGTGGATGGGACGAACCCACTCGTCTAAACCGACACTGCTTATTAAAGATTCTGGCATATGAAGTGATCTTTCTATTTAGAACTATATGAATTTCAGTTCATATCGAAGGCACATTTTAAACGATAACAACATAATCAATTTTAACCATTCTTACCACGGTCGTGCTCCATTCCTGCACAAAATATACATAATACTTACCACTTGCACAAGACAATAGGTGAGCATGCAATCTATCCTATATGCGGTCATTGGTGATATCGACACCATGAAGGACGATTACGTAGCATTGCGACGCGCCCTCCAGTCCAGGTTGCGAGCCTAACTGGAGGTCTCGTAATGCCTCACGTCGAAGCACGATTTCCATAATTTCCTCCTAGGCCGATTTGGTCCCAGGGCCCCGGGTACTGTCTCGAGGAAAGCTCACCTTGTGCACAAGTCGTCCATGACCATGCGAATGTATGAACAGTTTAATATGTATGAAGTAAGTTGCGTAGTATAACCATTATCAAACCACATAATCATTCCCACTCTTGCAAGGGTCCTTTTCTTCGAAACCGTACGTTCTGATTTAGCATCTCGTAGGCACCAAATTCTCCAAGGCGTAATATACCGTAACCAAGCTTTCTTCGTTGTGTTTTGCATGGCATAAAATATATTCTATCTCTTTCTTAGAACTTTATCTTTTCTCTACTTAGTGTGAATTTATAGATTAGGAGTTAACTTCTCTAGGTTGACATATTATCCCGAGCTCTTGATCTTAGTGGCAAGCATACATCCCGTTAGTATCATCGATTTGAACGTTGAACTTTAAGAATTTAGTTGGCAGAAAGGAGTAGAAAATAAGGAGCCGAAGAACCACCCACCTAAGAAGATTGTGCCGAGAGTAGGAGAACGCTTCGCGACGGTCAAGCGTCAGTTACACGAACTCCTGTAATGGCACGAGCATCGAATTAGAACCCTTCCTTCAATCCCTCCTTCGAAATTCCCAAAGACGCATTCAGAAATCGACGCGAAAGCATACTATCAAATCTACGCAACAATTCATTCAAAAAGCCAAAAAAAACCAATAAAACCAATGACAGACGGGTTGCGTCGCTCTCTTTAGAGTTCATTCACCAAGACGCCGCCTACAGCATCTAGGACTCATTCCAATAGTAGTCGATCCATTAGTTGGAACGGTACTCATATCACTCGTCCAAATCGATTTTATTGATGCCATGGTCTTTGTATACCAAACTCGTCATCGAGTCAGACTAGCCATCTATGTTCCCGACCATGTCTGACTTGCCACGAGCCTATTACATAGTACTTCGCCCCAACAGGAGCGGGGCACTACATAACTAGCCTCTGTGACCGGCTGGGGTGAGTACAGGAATAAGTACAGGAGTACATGAATATCGGTACGGCTTAGGACCCGCGTGCACGGTACGAGGCCTAAGCTATCTACATGAATATCAGAACATGGGTTTGGTCACATAGCTAGTGTATTTCCCCTCCCCGACTACAAGTAAGTATAAGAACATGAAAGTACAGGAGAACATGATATCGTGTCATGACGTGTCATAAGAAAACTACAGGAATAATGTAAATGAACATGAACCATAGAATGTACTTGCCTTGCTTAGGGTGATCGAGAATAATAAGAAGATCTGGATGTCCTCCTGGATAATTGGTACAAGTTGGTTAATTTCTAATCATGAATCTTTAGCTGATTATTACTAACCAATACTCCCTCTTTAATCAAGTAGTCACTTATATATACAACTAGCTATTTAAGGTTCAATTATTATCTAATTATCCACTAAGCTATCAAAACTAATCTCTTATATTAGTAGTAAATTTAAGTCAAGATATCTAAAGGATACAGTTATTAGTAGCCAAACCTGTATTGTAAAAAAGTTTCTAAAATGATCACAAACAGAGTTTTAACAATTCAGAGCCAAAATCATGCAAAAGCATTACCCAACTCAATTCCATACAATGTTCATTAAGCTCAAGTTAAAACAGAAATCATTCTACATAGATATTATTACCAAGCCACCCCTCCCCTGAAACTACTTACTCTGGCACCAAGTCCCCTGGTTTCAAACACATTTATAGGAAAACCAGCAATATAAGCTCATTTAGAAACTCTTTGATAACTCACCTAATACCAATCTATCCACCTTTCAACTACACATCAAGAATACTCACAACTGCCTGCACTATAACTCACGGCTACTAACCATATAACCATAAAATTATACTAAACAATATTCAGGACGCTCGACATTTGAGAACCTACATAGATACATACAATTCAAATCGAAATAGACTTGCAGTTGAGTCTACCTAAATTTCTCATATGAACCAATCAGTTGCCAAGTTCCAATAAAAACCAGAATTCAACAACTCAGGAAAAGAATATACATTCAAAAGATAAAATAATATACAGCCATATTGAATAGGAATTCACAGATGCTAAATAGAGATCTCGCCCATTGCTAATCTCTCAGATCTTCTACTTCATTCCTACTCGAACTCAACTACAGTTCCTTTGAAGGCAGGTGTTCACCTCCCCGACCCCATCAAGAACACACGCACACATACAGAACTGAAATCAGTTGTAGCCAGACACGGACCAAAGGATATGAGCAACTGGACACCAAGCCACACCAAATCACGAACAAGACAAGAACATCACCAAACACGAACGCGACACCTATCCCCAATTGATCCTTGCCATGCTACCCATACTCAAAGGAGATAAACAAGATTAAAATAATCAACGGAAGGATAACGTAGGTACCTGAAAGAGCAACCAAAGATTGCTCCCCAAGTGTCGGATACGGACACCATTTATCCAAATAGCATATCGAACTTCTGTTGAGGCATTCCTTCATACAGAAACAAGTACACACAGAAAATAGGGTCTCAGGTGAATTGGTAGTGAAATGATATCTTCTTCAAGAATTTAAAAAACTAGCAAAAAAATCAAGAAAATACATGCCTATACTCACAATGGTTTCGATTTGAACAATCAACCAAATCCATCGATCGCACACTCTATTCAAGAATTAGCGATATGATTCGGTCATCACTATCCCAGGAATTCGAAGAACAATCAACCAAAATTGAGTTTAGGCACACGACGATTAGATCCGGAACTCACCTAGATGATCGATCGATCAAGGACAGATGATGAACTCCAGGTGAGGAAACTCGCAGTAGAAGAGGAGAGCAGATCCGAAGGAGCACCCCTCGTCGAAGTTGGTTCGCCGGTCCGATTGACCACCTTACGCGTCGTCACCGGAAGGAGAATGACTCCTAGCCGCCACTCGTCGAAGCAATTCTCAGATCGGAAGAACAATTCATCTGAATTGATCAATCACACACTCGGCCGCCGCTCGCTGTTCGAGATGCTTCCGCCCTGGCCGAAAAGGAAGGAGTGCGGTCGTCGGCGGAGAAAGAGTCGGCCACCGCCTAGAAGGAGTCTCGTCTTCGCCGGGGTCGTCGTGCACAAGAGAACACTGCCGAGGAAGAGGGCGCCTGGTCGTCGGCCACGTGTAGAAACATAAAATAAACTTCATAGACCAAGTCAAAGAAGTTGAGAACTTTACGCAAAGTCAGACTCTACGCAAGGCTCATTAAAGGACTCTATTGAATCAGATTCAAATTCTACGCGAGCTCTTTTACACGAGAGCCATTCTCAGCTTTTACGCGAGAGACAGGTTGTCAGACTGCATTTAATACGCGTGATATTGATCTGACAGTATGCTTTTCTGACAGAATATTGCACAGAAGTCGAAAAAAATTTTACACCAAACCCAATACTTATCGTTTAGCGTACAGATAGGCTACTTTACGCTCAAGAGACCACTTCCTTTACGCATGAAAGCTATTTGAGTCTTTACGCTCAAGGCTTTCGTGTGCGTAGAGTTTATTTGAGCTAATTATACGCTCAAGGCTACTTTTCAGCCACTTTACGCAGAAAGTCTATTTTGGGTTATTTTACGCCCAGTCTGCTACTTTACGCAGGAAGTCTATTTTGGGTTACTTTTACGCCCAATCTTTTCTGGCTATGTGAGAACGTGGTCTGCATACGTGGCTTTCATGCCTCACTTATCGAGGAACGTGTGTACGTGCTCTCCCCATATTGTTGAAGTTGTGGGACACGTGTCACCATGCATAGAGATCACAACACTATATGGGACACGTGTCATCACACGTAAAGGTTGATTTTCAATCGTGGGTGACAGTTACTTGCGTAGAGACCCAATTTTGTTGCTTTTTACGCACAGAGGATCTAGTCTATAAATAGACTTATTTTTAACACAAGAAGACATCAAGAGAGATACAGAGAAGGAGATTCTGAGAAAACTCATACTTTCAGATTGATATTTCCCAGAAGCATTTCTTCAACTTTTTCTCAAGAATAGGGTGAAGCAAAGCAGGAAAGCATTCGACTGTGCCATCAGTGCCATTGTGTCGATACCTTTCTAGTGACTTAGTTCTTCCGATTGTTCATCTTCTTCAAGCAGTTCTAATCATCATCATCGTATGGTCCAAGGAACAAAGTGATCGCTCTCAGATTAGACTTCCATAGCAATACTCTTCAGAATTTATTTGTACTTTTGTACTTTTTGTTGCTTTCTTTCGAAAGCCAATTTTAGGCATTTTGTTAAGTGAAACAAAATGGCGACTCTGCTGGGGACGACTTTCCCCTCTGACGAGAAAGCAATTGCTCAATATGATGATGTATCGGTCGGATCGACAAAGAAGACTCTGGTTGTTCAATTCGACCAGACTGCTTACGAAGAAATGCTCCGAACTGGGGGTAGTACTCGCTGCTCCAATGTTCAAAAATTGCGGAAGGTACGAAAAGTTTGGATTCCTAAGTCCAAAGCATCCTCTGATCTCCCTGCTGTCTCTGATGGCAAGGGAATTCTTCCCACTCCTGTTGTCGAGGCTTCCGTCTGTGATGAGGCAGTCTCTACTTCAGTGTTGCGCCCCGGGCGTAAAAATCAGTCTCCCATTTATGACGTGGTTGATACTCAAGTCTTGCGCTCTACGCGTAAGGGTAAATCTCCTGTCTTTGACGTGGCAGATGTTCCTATTTTGTGCTCTACGGGTAAAGGTAAATCTCCTGTCGGTGACATGGTAGATAAAGTTCACAATGATGCTTTTGCATCTAAAGTAAATTTTTCTAAACGCATACAGCGTAAAAACAAGAATTCTATTGTTGGTAAAACTTTAGTTTTTCACCAACAACATTCTTATACTGCTTTACGCAAAGTACCAAACCTTTAAATTACGCGTAATGCTGATGGAGTTCTTTGTGCACAAAAATCTCAGGATTTACGCACACAACTCCAGGAGCGTAAAAATATGCAGTTTGGTCCTGCTAATGCAGCCAATAATCTTTTTTATACGCAAGGGACTAAACATTTCTCTGTCCCAAATATAATAAAGAAGACGACTCCTTCCACTCCTTCTGATTTACGCGAATTACTTGTACAAAAGCGTAAAAATAGAAAATCTCCTGTGATACTCCCCTAAAAAAATTATTATTGTGAGTGTCACCAGATTGTAATCAAATGTTGCTGTTCGACTTCTAAACGGTCAGTTTTTGACCGATTAAGCTACAATGTGCCTCAGCAATAAGTTGATGACCAAGAACATGAGTTGTCCTATGCATCAGTCAATATGGCATCTCATATCAGTAAAGGACGACGTCCAAGACACAATTCGTCCAGGACTCCAAGCCAATTTTAGGCATTTTGTTAAGTGAAACAAAATGGCAACTCTGCTGGGGATGACTTTCTCCTCTGACGAGAAAGCAATTGCTTAATATGATGATGTGTCGGTCGGATCGACAAAAAAGGCTCTGGTTGTTCAATTCGACCAGACTACTTACGAAGAAATGCTCCGAACTGGGGGTAGTACTCGTTGCTCCAATATTCAAAAATCGCGGAAGGTGCAAAAAGTTTAGATTCCTAAGTCCAAAGCATCCTTTGATCTCCCTGCTATCTCTGAGGGCAAGGGAATTCTTTCCACTCCTGTTGTCGAGGCTCCCGTCTGTGACGAGGCAATTTCTACTTCAGTGTTACGCCCCGGGCGTAAAAATCAGTCTCCCGTCTGTGACATGGTAGACACTCAAGTCTTGTGCTCTACGCGTAAGGGTAAATCTCCCATCTGTGACGTGGCAGATGTTCCTGTTTTGCGCTCTATGCGTAAAGGTAAATCTCCTGTCGGTGACATGGTAGATAAAGTTCACAATGATGCTTTTGCATCTAAAGTGAATTTACCTACACGCATACAGCGTAAAAATAAGAATTCTATTATTGGTAAAACTTCAGTTTTTTACCAACAACCATCTTGCACTGCTTTATGCAAAGTACCAAACCTTCAAATTACGCGTAATGCTGATGGAGTTCTTTATGCACAAAATCTCAGGATTTACGCACACAACTCCAGGCGCGTAAAAATATACAGTTTGGTTCTGCTAATGCAGCCAGTAATCTTCTTTATATGCAAGGGACTAAACGTTTCTCTATCCCAAATATAATAAAGAAGACGACTCCTTTCACTCCTTCTGATTTAGGCGAGTTACTTGTACAAAAGTGTAAAAACAGAAAATCTCCTGTGATACTCCCTCAAGAAAATTATCATTGTGAGTGTCACCAGATTTAATCAAATATTGCTGTTCGGCTTCTAAACGGCCAGCTTTTGACTGATTAAGCTACAATGTGCCTCAGCAACAAGTTGATGAACAAGAACATGAGTTGTCCTATGCATCAGTCAATATGGCATCTCATATCAATAGAGGACGACATCCAAGACACAATTCGTCTAGGACTCCAAGCCAATTTTAGGCATTTTGTTAAGTGAAACACCATGCTCGCCGAGAAGAGGAGACCCACCTGGTGGTCACGGAGAAGAGCGCCAGTCGCCGCATTAAAAGCAATTCGGGTTAGGATTAGAAAGGGTTGGAGAAGAGGAACAATTTGGGAGGAAATAATTATTTGAGCTCAAGAACAAATGAGAAGGAATCAGCTCTCCTCTCTCTCAAAAATGAAAATATAAGCAGCCAGAGTAAAGTAAATTTATAATTTAGTCCCTCCACTCAAGGGATTTATTCAGAAAAGTCCCCCCTTTTACTATTTAAACAAAATACAATTATTCAGTTAGAAAGTTGTTATATTGTTGGAGAATTAGTTGGAGAATTGGGGACCACTCCCAATTAGTTATAACTAACTCAAAATTTACAACCTTGCCATTAATTCAAATCTTCCGCCAAAATATTTATGAAAATATTATTCGAAATTCATTTAATCAAAACTATCATTACTTAGAAATAGCTTTTAATTTTTTTCGAAAGTAGAAAAGTGGGGTGACAAACCTCTCCCCCTTAAAATAATTTTGTCATCGAAATTCAAAGGTACAACACAACACAATAAAGACACAAAATTTTAAAAAAATTAATTAGACTTGAGTGTGAATACGTTCAATGACCGGTATGAAAATTTGAATATCTTGACAAAATAATGGATACAAGGGCATGATTGATAATGATCAAAATTTGTCAGACATGAAGTGAAATGAAATTAGTTAAGACCAAGCACGAAATTTTAGACAGGATATTGAAATGACATGATCTAAAATGATCTAAAATCCAATAAGAACGAGATGGAATGAAGTTTTAGTTACGACTTAGAGGCATAAAACCATGAAGGCACGATCTTCGAAGCACGATAAAACTCAAAAGTTTTGCACAATTGGCTAGAACATGATAGACAAGTCATGATTAGTTAGGCATGATTGAGACCGAAATTTAGATAAACACGATTGAAATATAGGTACGATTTAAGATCAAGTGAAACAAAATCAAAATCTAGTAATGTGTATTTATTGAGAAAATCACATGATCCGAAAATAAAATACATGAAAGAAAAGTGCAAAGGTTGATTTCAGAAATCATGTGGAACTACCCATGAGGTATTAGTATCAAATCAGCAAAATGTGCAAGGATTTATGATTCACGAAAAGTCAATAATCATATGAAGAGGGATATAGTCTCCAGGGTATTCGAAAATGTTGACACAAAGTCACAGTCAACCAAATATTGATAACATTGACTAAATAATACTTGTGATAATTCAATACGACACACGACGACTATATTCTGCTCAAGCCAGACGACAGCTCAGTTGTGCAAATTCAAGTCATTTTCGCGTATGTACTTTTATATGTTATTGAGTCTAGAATGATTGTAAGCTGAGTTATGCTGGGCTCTTGAGACTCAACCCACAACCTATCCAAAGTCCATAAAGCTCCACATCCCAACTTGGCCCATTGAACCCTTGGACCAATTCTGTGCTCTGGAGACAGAGTTCGGGCCGAACTCTGCCTCCACACAGAGTTCGGGCCGAACTCTGTCCCCTAAAAATTAGCACCCTAATTTTTAGGGTTGGCTGGTTGCTAGTTGTCCAACGGCCAAATTTTTGAAAATTTCTACCAGAATTCTGGCCGAATTCTGCCTGTTAAAAACCTATAAATAGGCCAAGAATTCTCTCATTCTCAATCATCCAATCTTCTCTTCTCTTCTCTCTTAAGCTCAATATAAGCCATACCCTTCTCATCTACTAGCCACAAGTTTTCTAAGTCTCGAGTGCTCAGCATCTCTCAGTTAGGAGTCTTGTGCACGAGTTCAAGAAGTAGCTTGAAAAATTCCAAGCATCTCCACTGCGATCCATTGTAAGAAGTTGACGTGCTCTTCTGAAGTAAAGGCACGGGGTGTAACTACTATTTCACAAATAGTGGATTTAATCCTGAGCTAGAGTTCTCAGGCCTGGACTAGTCCTCCACGAGGGAAACCAGGTTAAAATTGGCTGTATTTGCGTATGCTCTCTTGCTCCTTATTTATTTTCCGCATTTACTCTAATTATTTTTAGATCGTGAAAGAGTTAATTTTTAATTGGTTATTATTGCTATAACTCTATTCACCCCCCTCTAGAGTTGCCATCTGTTCTTCAATAGGTATCAGAGCACAGTTCTCTTTACAAGGACTTACATCCAAAAGCTGATCCATGGCAACCACACAATCCTTGATTTCCAATCACGGTGAAGGACCGTCCACTCATAGGCCTCCCCTATTTGATGGAACTAACTACACGTATTGGAAAACAAGGATGAGTTTTTATCTCAAGTCGCTAGACTTTGACCTGTGGACTATCGTCACTGACGGTTACAAAAAGCCCGCCAGAATAGTTGTCAATGGCGATCTCGTTGAGAAATCACATGACAAATATTCTGACGAGGAGAAAAAATAGGCAAGTCTAGACGCGAGAGCTATTAATGCCTTATTCTGTGCTATAGACAGGAATGAGTTCAACAGGGTATCTACATGCACCACATCCCACGAAGTATGGAAGCTTCTAGAAGTAACGCATGAAGGAACCACCCAAGTCAAGGAATCAAAGATAAGCCATCTCACTCAAGAATACGAGGCTTTCAAGATGAAGCCAAATGAGACGATCACGCAAATGTTCACAAGATTCCTCGACATCATCAACCCCCTGTCTTCGCTTGGGAAGCAATATTCAAATCACGAGAAGATTCGCAAGCTACTTAGGGGGCTACCAAAAGTTTGGAACCCTAAGGTGACAGCCATCATAGAAGGAAATGATCTCACAACCATGACTATGGAGACCTTGATGGGAAAGCTAATGACTCATGAGCTTGACCTCAAGGACTTCGAAGAGCCTGCTCCTAAGGCTAAGGAGATCGCACTCAAAACTCACCGACGGAGGGCTGAACCCGAAGAGACGGATGACAACAACTCAGAAGATGACGATCAAGCCCTCATGGTTCACAACTTCAAGAGATTCCTTCGCTTCAATCGAAGAAAGAAGGAACCAGAAGAAGATGAAGAAGAAGAGCCAACTTGCTACGGTTGCAAGAAGACGGGACACGTCCGAAAAGACTGTCCATTCTTAAAGAAGAGCAACCGCTATGAGAAGCCACACAAGAAGACCTCCTCAAAGAAATATGCCAACACAAGCATTTGGCATGAAAGCGAAGCTAGTGACTCCGAGGAAGAAAAGAACTCTCCTCAAGATACGGCTAATGTGTGCCTAATGGCGACGTCCGACAAGGTATCAAACGAAACTCTTGACGACTTCACTTTTGATGAACTTGGCGATGCTTTCACCGATTTACTTAGTGATCATAAAAAGGTCATTGGTAAATACAAACAAGCCAAGGACAAAATCAAAAGTCATGAAGTCGAAATACAAAGACTTTCTCTATTACTTGATAATATTAGAGACACTACACCCACGGATGTCACTGATGAGGTATCTAAGCTTAAAATAAGCTTACATGATGCCGAGGCAGGTATTGAGCAACAAACACAAGAAATCACAACACTCAACACGGAGCTTGCAGAAGAAAAGAGCAGACACAAGATTACTATTACTAAGATGCATGGTTTGAATGCTAAGATTACTGAATTGCAAGCTGTCTCTAAGAAACTAGAGACTAAATTGGGAAAACAGGTTGCTCAACCTCAAACCCAATCACATGAGACACACACAAAGCATGACACAACTCATACTAGTTAACCACGTCATCCTCATGCTGCTCACAATCATGCCTACATATACACACACTTTCACAAAGGACACAAACCACATGCACGTAGAAATAATTATCATATGTCACAAAAACATCATGCTACACATAGATACAGTCATCACCATGTTGCACAAAGACACAATCAACATCACTCTACATATAGACAATATCATCATGCCATGCCATATAGACAATATCATCATGCCATGCCATATAAACAATATCACCATGCCACTCCACATAGTCATCATCACCATGCTGAAACTATATATCATCATACTTCTCCTCATTATTCTGCTTATAGACATCATTAGCATGCTCCTAATGTAAATAGGAATGCTACATGTACTTATTGTAGTTTACATGGACATATTTTACCACAATGTAGAATTAGAAGATTAGTAGATAGAAAGATATATGCATGGTTTCCAAAAACTAACTCTTTAGGGCCCTCAAGAACTTGGGTACCAAAGGTCACATCTACTCTTGATGTAGGTGGACCTTCCCTCCTCAACTAAGAGTAAGTGGATTCTCGATAGTGGATGCTCGCGGCATATGACGGGAGACGCACATCTTTTCGCATCACTATCGATAAAGAGAGAATGATATGTATCCTTCGGTAATAACCTAAAAGGTTATATTATAGGTAATGGTATTATTGGTTATCCTCCCTCTCCCGTAATAAAGGATGTCTGCCTAGTGACCGAGTTAAAGCATAACTTGCTCAGCATCAGTCATCTTGCTGACCATGGTTATGACATTAACTTTGGACAAAACAAATGCCTTATTTATGATAGGTCAACATGAGACATTGCTTTTGAAGGGGTAAGAGAGGACAATATTTATATTTTCTATTTGTCTATAGATACTAACAATGCAGGAAGATGCCTATATGCTCATAAAGATGAACGGTTACTATGGCACCATCGTCTTGGTCATGCCAATATGGATACTATATCCAGGCTATCAACCAAGAAGCTAGTTAGAGGATTGCCCGACATCACATTCAAAAAGGATATCGTATGTGCCGAATGTGAGTTGAATAAGGCAACCAAGTCATCTTTTCATTCCATAAACTCTGTAAGCACTACTAGACCCCTGCAACTACTCCATATGGATTTATTTGGCCCTAGTAGAGTAGCCAGTCTTGGTGGAAAACTCTATGCCTTTGTTATTGTTGATGACTTTTCAAGATTTACTTGGGTTTTCTTTCTTACTTATAAAAGTGATGCTATTTCAGTTTTTAAGATTTTTGTCAAGAAAGTTCAAAACGAAAAAGGCTACATGATTACTCGAATCCGAAGTGATCATGGAGGCGAGTTCAAAAATTCTGATTTTGAAAAGTTTTGTGATTCCAATGGTTTTGATCATGAGTTTTCTTGTCCAAGAACTCCCCAACAAAATGGTATTGTAGAGCGGAAGAATAGGACTCTTGGCGATATGGCTAGAGTCATGTTGAACAAGTTCTCTCTTCCGAAATACTTTTGGGCTGATGCTGTCAGTACAGCATGCCACATTTTAAATAGGGTACTTATTCGTCCTATTACAAAGAAAACACCCTATGAGCTTTGGTTTGGGAGAACCCAAAATGTTTCTTATTTTAGAGTTTTTGGCTGTAGATGTTTTATCCTTAACAACAAAGACAACTTAGGCAAATTTGATGCCAAAGCTGACGATGGTATTTTCCTTGGCTATGCTGCCAAGAGTAAGGGATATAGAGTTTTTAACAAACGCTCATTAATTGTGAAAGAGTCTACCAATGTGACTTTTGATGAAGATAACAGTGCAGCAGCTACTCTTGATGATGATGTTGAGCCATCAACGTCTACTCCAATGAACACCACAACCGAAACAAATTCTCTGGAAAGCTTGCCTAAGAAATTCTCTTTCAAGCCATCACATCCAAAAAATTTGGTAATCGGCGAGGTTTCACGTGGAGTAACTACTAGATCATCATTAAGAGACTCTATTGCTAGCACTGCCTTTATTTCACATATTGAGCCTAAAAATATTTTGGAAGCCTTCAATGATGAATTTTGGATTTCTGCTATGCAAGAGGAACTCAACCAATTCGAGAGGAGCCAAGTATGGGAACTTGTTCCTAGACCGGCTAATCACTCGATTATTGGTACTAAATGGGTCTTTAGAAACAAAGTGAATGAAGATAGTTCAGTCACACGCAACAAAGCTCGTCTAGTAGCCCAAGGATACAACCAAGAGGAAGGTATCGACTACGATGAGACATATGCTCCTGTTGCTAGATTAGAATCCATTCGGATGCTTTGTGCATTTGCAAATTTTCAAAATTTCAAATTATTTCAAATGGATGTTAAAAGTGCTTTCTTGAATGGTTTTATTAAGGAGGAAGTTTATGTAAAACAACCCGCTGGCTTTGAAAATCACAAATTTCCCAACCATGTGTTCAAGCTAAAGAAAGCGATGTATGGCCTCAAACAATCCCCTAGTGCTTGGTTTGAACGGCTAAGCAATTTCTTGCTTGAGAAAGGTTTTTCAAAAGGGAAAATTAACACTACACTTTTCATAAAATCTTTCAAAGACACTATTCTTTTAGTACAAATATATGTAGATGATATTATTTTTGGGTCTACTGATGAAACTCTTTGTCAAGATTTTGCCAAGTGTATGCAGACCGAGTTTGAGATGAGCATGATGGAAGAACTCAACTACTTCCTCGGGCCGCAAGTCAAACAAATGTCAAATGGAACCTTCATCTGTCAGTCGAAGTACACAAAGGACATGCTGAAGAAATTCGACCTTGACAACGTCAAACCAATCAGCACTCCTACGGCTACTTCAACCAAACTTGAACCAGATGATAGTGGCAAACCCGTAGATCAACGTAAGTATCGAGGTATGATAGGCAGTTTACTCTATCTTACTGCTAGTCGCCCTGATATAATGTTTAGCATTTGCCTGTGTGCTAGATATCAAGCAAATCCTAAGGAATCACACATGACCGCGGTTAAGCGTATCTTTCGATACCTTAAGGGTACGGTTATAGTGGGCCTATGGTATCCCAAGTCAACATCATTTGACCTCATTGGTTATTCTGATGCTGACTTCGCCGGATGCAAGGTCGACCGTAAAAGTACGAGCGGTACGTATCATTTATTAGGAAAAGCTTTAGTCTCTTAGTTTAGCAAGAAGCAGAATTCTGTCGCACTATCCACAACAGAAGCTGAATATATCGCAGCTGGGCGTTGTTGTGCATAAATTCTGTGGATGAAGCAAACCCTTGAAGACTATAATTTATCTTTCATGCATATTTCAATCTTTTGTGATAATACTAGTGCTATAAACTTGACTAAGAACCCCATTTGTCACTCACGCACGAAGCACATTGAAATACGACACCACTTTTTGCGTGATCATCAGTAAAATGGCACGATTAACTTAGAATTTATTGACACTGATCATCAGTTAGCAGATTTCTTCACCAAACCATTATCCGAAGAGCGCTTCAATTTTCTTTGTCGTGAACTTGGAATTTTAGATGAAGCTGTTATAAATTAAAATAAACCTGCGTAAATATCGAATATATTGTGATTCTCTCATGATGAACGTGCTGTGGGTACAAGCCGAAAGGGCCCTTCTGACAACAAGGCGTAAAAGCCTAAGCGACACGGTGCACTAGTCCTCAGAACTACCGCTAGCTGGGATTCGGCCCCTGCAGCTAACCCATGCAGCTTCAAAATATTGAATTACGATATAATTCCTTGTTTATTATAAGGTTCATTTTCATCTATCACATGCTGAAATACTAATTTTTTATACTTCATATTACTGCCTTGAACTCACTATCTGCTATTCATCTATTTACTTATTGGATCCTTTTCTGTACTCAAACTCATGTAGTATATTGGTTTTTATCTTTACTTAACCAATTTTTGACTCAACTCTGCCTGATTCCTGTTCTGTCTCCAGGATCCGAAATTCGGGCCGAACTCTGCCCCTACCAGAGTTCGGGCCGAATTCGGCCTGCCTGTTCCAGAACCGGGAACAGGCTCAGCCGTTGATCCAATTTTGATCCAATGGTTATTAATTAACCCGACCAAGAGAAACCCTCCTCTTCATTTCGGTTTCTCTTCCCTCTCCTTCCTTCTTACCACCTTTTCTACTTCTCTAACTCAAAACTCTCAAAACCCTAACCCTAGTTTCTCCTTTCTTGTGCTCCATTCGTCCCCAAACTCAAGGAGGAGGCTTAGTTTTCAATTCCCTTTCATAATCTTTCACTATTTTGAGGTATAATTCCTTACTTCTCTATATCTCAAATCTCTTTATTATCATCTATCTATTGTGTTATGGCTCCACGATTGCTCAACCGTGGGAAGAGACTTCGGACCGAGGGTGCGTCCTCGTCGAATGCTCCTCCGCCCGCTACACCGTCCGTTGCACCGGGTATTGAACAACAAACCCAACCGTTGTTCAATCCTCCACGTCCACGTGATCCAAACACCTTTGACGACTGGATTTTTATATCACTAGACGCATCAAATGAGTGGTTTAGTAATTTTTGGACACGTCCGGTGTTTGTGGGACATCCCATAAACTTTACAATTTTCTCACAATATGATGCACTCTTTAATGACCTTTGCCTTGACGAACTTGTTACCTCAAATTCGATCATTTATCGTAGTGCCATTCAAATGTTTTATTGCAACTCGACTCATGATGATACTCGCATCTATTCACGTGTTGCGGGTATTGATATCTCATTTGATAATTTTGAATTGGCCGAATATCTTGAACTTCAAGAGCCTAATTCTTGGGAGAAGCTTGTTGAAGCTAGATCCTTTATCTTTCTCGAAGGGATTTTACTAGAGAGCTTCAAGGACGATCTGTGTAGCCCAAACACACGTCCTCGTAAGCTCTTGGCAAAATTCCTCAATCCTTATTTCTATGAGCTTCATCGGATCATTTTCAACACCATTCTACCCAAAGCGGGTTCTACCGATGAAGTCACTTATTTTGAGATTTCAGCTTTGTACCATCTCCACTTCCATGTTCCCTTTAACCTCCCACGCACAATGATGGATTGGATGATCAACTGTAGGAAGAAACCAAGATCTTTGGTTTATGCCTTATACCTTCCTATGCTCTTTCGTACGTTCCATGTACCCCTTGATGAGTGTCCATTCTTACCTGCCCCTGTCTTTCTCTCTAAGGCAAGGAGGCTTCAGTGTCACGCCCCGCTCCCGTAGGAGCGATCGTCCTCGCTAAGGCGTGATGCCGCACGGGCCTAGGTTGCACCCGTGCAAGGCCAAATCCAGAAACGACCGATTTGAGCTAGGCCACAGAGTCGCACAGAGTGTCCCCATTTGCAGCGGAAAGTAAATGAACACAATTTGAAAGCAAATTCAACTCTTTATTGATATTCAAAAAGTTTACAAGCGGCGCTAGGCCGATATTACAAATCGCTCAAGCTCTCTCTCCCTGAAACATAAAAGGCGTGCCAAGTGGCTTACAAGATGGAATGATTTATGGCGATGTTCCGATACATTATGTCCTGTATAGGGTGCTTCAGCTTCTTGCAACGCTCCAAGGCTCCAGAGATAGCTCCGCGCCTTAGCACGTTCGATGGAAGCTCCGCACCCGCCGGCGTCTCCTGCATCCTGCAAGCAGACTGTGGGGTTATCAGTACATTGTTAGGCACTGGTGGGGAGGCTAGCTCGCCCACAACGCTATTATTACCAAACACGTTCCATTTACTTTTGTGCATCTCTATCATTCATTGTCTTTCTAATCTTGCCTTAGGATCAATTTCATGGCATATGTCATAACCTATCCCGTGTTGCCAAATTCAAGTGTCGTATGGAAATACATGCACGACTTACCCATACTTACCGTCCGGCCTTCCCTGTCCAAAGTAAACCAAGTTAGTCAACAATTCAATATGAACTTTTCGATGTCAAGTGCGTGTCCTTGCCTCGGATTCTAGCACGTCGTAAGCACGTTATCTAACTCACTTGCATGAATTTCTCATTATCATTTGGTGTGTCACATTTCAAGCATATTCATAAGGCACTTTATTTTGTTAACTTAGATTACTTTGATTTTAATACAAGGACTTGCACGTGGATTGCCACCAGCAAAGCCCACTAAATCTATATGCATCGGTCGTTGGCATCACAAGCCAATTTGGACATGTTCTCCCCTTGGTATTTCTTACCTATCGAAGCGTGCGGCTGGAACACCTTGATAGTCTCTTTGAAATACCCCGCACTTACGTTTCCAGTGGTGGCCAAGCCCGCACCCCGGTTGTCCGTAAGCCCCTTTGATTCCGCCTAGGCCGGCAAATCCCCCCTTTGATCATGCCGCGGAATCCCTTTTCTTTACGGTCACAGCATTCGCCACCCCTCGCTCGTGCCGTTTGTCCACGACCATTTCGTATTAACTTGTCCTTTTTAACTTAACGGCTGTCTCTGAGCCGTAGGCTAACCCTTAGCCTTTATGCGTTATCGACCAGGTTGGCGTCCGTGCAACACGGGTAGCGAGCCCCGTTGCACGTGCCCGTCACACCTATCGCTAACCATTCTTTCCTTTTTTTCCTTCTTTCACTTGTTCGTTCGTTCATTGATTCATTCACATATTCATTCATTCATTCGTTGATTCATTCATTCACTTATTCACTCATTCTTTCATTCATACATTATGCAACTCTCATGTGGGAGTCGCCTTGGCGACCCTTCGGTCCCATAGTCTTTCAATGTTGTTATACTCTACTCGGAACGACTATGTTGATAGCCTTCCCATTTCAATATTACAAACCATTCATTGTTTCATTATTGAACGTGTAAGGTACTCGAAAGTAAGCTTGTACCTTAGCACGAGCGTGGAGCGCAGTGCGAGAGTTCTCGTATTTTTCATGTTCTTTTCTATATTCTATACAAGCATACAAGATGGGATTAATCCCTTAGCTAGGTGCGTTGGGTCATTTATTAGCATGCGCGGTGTTATCGCCTAGCGATTTCAGTGATAGTGTCCGTATTATTATGTGTCTAGGCTAAGCAAAGACGGGTTCATCGGAGCCACCCACCTTAGCGATGTTTGCATCGACCGAGTGATACTCCGAGCGCGCCTTTGATAGTCTAAGTCTGGATTCATCTTTGACGAGCCTTTATAAGTCTTGCATCGATTCGCATCGATACTTCATCGGGTCGAAGCAACTCTTCGAGTCGATGGCTCGTTTGAGTCGTTACACTTGCCGTTTGAATCGGCGTTCCGCTAGGGCGGAGCGGGTCACTACATAATACACCACTCAAAACAAGTCTCGTCCTCGAGACTTCCTGAGTACAGGTCATCCTACCGTTCCTTAACTCGGATCGTGTGCGCATCTTAGGCAATTTCCTATCGAATGGCTTTATCGTTCGATGGCATCGAACGGTACTCGGTTTTTTTCTAAGTTCCGTGTCGCATACGTTCGGTCAATTTTATCGAATGACTTTTTTACTTATTTTAGAGTTGATGATACTTATTCAATTATCGTGTTTCTTCGATTCGGTTACCATTTTGACGTGTCATGGAACTGGAATGGTTGCACGAGGCACGTTGTAATTTGTCAAATGCGAGGGTCGTTGGCTAAGGCAAACTCATTTTCGTTTATCTCGGTCATCGAGATGACTCGATTCGCTTCTCAAGCGTTCTCGTCCATGAAATCAGTATGATTTCTTCTTAGCGGGGTCGACCAAGTATTGCACTATCGTCGAGCATAACTTCCTATCAATGGTTCAATTCGTTGTACCAACTTTTACTAGCACGATTTCACGTTCACGACACTCGTTCACTCCCTAAGTCGTGCTAGAACTCATCGTATCACTTGGCCGGATTGTGCACGCATTTCAGGCGTCCCCAAAATACCTGCATTCAGCCTAGCCGTATGATAGAGAATTTGTCATTCTCATTCGAGTCGTATCGTGCACATACTCAGGCGTCCCTAAAATATATGCATGTCAGCCGAGTCTCGTGAGCAGGGTTTCCTACTCTAGAGTCATTCAATCCATCTATGCCAATCCTCAAGATAAATCTCTCGATTGTTAACTCTTGCAACAGGGCGTCTCGCCTAACCGCTAGGCCATTTCTCAAGGCTAAGTCAATGTCAGGATTGGAATCATAGTTCTCCAACAATAATGCCAACACTGACCCCCAATCCTAGGGTCAAACCAAAGTCGATAATACGGGATTCTCTACCCAAGCTCGCGTCACTCAGATTTCTAAACATCGAGCACGATCACCTAGTTCGCATCAAGACATTCGTTGTGCAGCGCAACAAATTTGAATTCGTTCAACTCATGAAATCGATATACTTCACGTATCCATTCTAACCAATTCATGTATTTGATCACAAGGTCATCTAGCTCGACAATACGTTCTGCCCCAATCTCACGCGAGTCCAATTATCCACGGTGGTTCATGAATCACCATGCAACGCTCCCGCGGAATAATCATTCTCATCGGGGCATAACTCTTGTTTGAGTTTAGACTAACTCATTCTCGATACGCGGATTGGACCTACGCAATCCTCAAGTTCAATCATCGAACACACTGATTCATTCTCAAGTCACCTTCGCGTAAAACTACAAGTCGAAGCATACGAATTGCCACGCCATGCAAGTGCCGATCACTCCCGCTGTATGAATCACCATACCAGCGCTCACGCGGAGTGATAGCCCTAATCAGCGTGACGCATGTACGAGGCTGGGGTTGTGCTCGCATAAGACAAGAACGTCAACGTTGTGGTTGTCAACAAAGCAAAATCCAAGCGTTTCATTTTCATCCAAGCCAAGTCAATTGATATCCTGACCGTCATGCGTTCAACTAGAAAATCCTCGAGCCAAGTCTATCTTTTCCTCGACGTATTTCAATATCCCAAGTATAGCATCCAACGGAACAATGACATTTGCACGATCGTCATTTACCGAGTCAGAGTATCCCCGAGTTATCGCATATCGATCTTTGATACGCCTCAATACCATCGACGATATACGTAACCTGACGATCTTCCTTTGCAACCGATTTCGAGTCGTACGTTGATGCTGTTGTCCGAGTTGGATATTCTACAATTTCCTTTTATATTCAAGATCAAGTTTGATCGCTATTCCGCAAGCTAGTTTCAAGATCGTTGTCCAAACTCAAGTCACAATTTATTTGAATCCATCCAAAATCGTACGCACGATCCTCTAAGTTTCCTCGATCAAGACCATTCATTTTCATTCATCGTTCCGACCCATTTACTAGCTCGCGTTGCCTATTGACAAGTTGTCCAGCGACATCTCGTTTGGGACTTTTGAAGTCACGTCCAACTAAGCGTGATGCATTCTAAGGCTTTGCACGATCGCATCGCCTCGCCGACGTACTCGTACGATCCGTAAATCCTTTAGTCTCGCTCGAACAATTTTTATGACGTCCATACACCACTCAGGGTTCGAGCCACTCGTCTAGTCGTCGACATTCATTCTTATTCTTCTCCAAACCTATCACATACACCACTCGGATTCAAGCCGTACGATCTAGTCCTCAATCACGTTCGCGTCATGCGCTAAGACATCCTTCAGATTCGTTCGATGAATCTCTAGCGTAATCGCTCACGTCGCCTCGACGTACTAAGTCGTTCGCCCTAATCCTCAAAATCCAAGTCAATCCTTCGGGTGTGCCTAAGCGTTAACTCGATAGCGTTCCTATCGATATACACTCAAAGTGTATCTCCGTTCTTGATCGAGTGTTACATTGATATCGCTCGCAACCCGATTGTACCCAAGAATCGAGGTGCACAACACGCGGACTAAGTTGTGCCGCATAACCATCCCGTACGGACTATATTCAAGTTTGCACGCTAACTTGCTAGGTCGACGCAAGACTAATTAGGCACGTACGTGACATGTTAACTTAGCTTGTGTTCTCTATCGAGTCAAGTTTAACATCGTTCGGCACAAAGGCCGTCGCCTATCGATCCCGTTCAACCGAGCACTCGTACGAGCTTTTGAAAGTATTAGACTTATTGTATGGAACATCCCAAGGCACAACGAGAGATAGCGCATACTTCTTTTGTATCCAACGAGCTTTCAAAACTGAGAGAATCGAAATGAAGTCCAAGGACGTGAAGCCATGCTCTGATACCAATCTGTCACGCCCCGCTCCCGTAGGAGCGATCGTCCTCGCTAAGGCGTGATGCCGCACGGGCCTAGGTTGCGCCCGTGCAAGGCCAAGTCCAGAAACGGCCGATTTGAGCTAGGCCACAGAGTCGCACAGAGTGTCCCCATTTGCAGCGGAAAGTAAATGAACACAATTTCAAAGCAAATTCAACTCTTTATTGATATTCAAAAAGTTTACAAGCGGCGCTAGGCCGATATTACAAATCGCTCAAGCTCTCTCTCCCTGAAACATAAAAGGCGTGTTAAGTGGCTTACAAGATGGAATGATTTATGGCGATGTTCCGATACATTATGTCCTGTATAGGGTGCTTCAGCTTCTTGCAACGCTCCAAGGCTCCAGAGATAGCTCCACGCCTTAGCACATTCGATGGAAGCTCCGCACCCGCCGGCGTCTCCTGCATCCTGCAAGCAGACTATGGGGTTATCTGTACATTGTTATGCACTGGTGGGGAGGCTAGCTCGCCCACAACACTATCATTACCAAACACGTTCCATTTACTTTTGTGCATCTCTATCATTTATTGTCTTTCTAATCTTGCCTTAGGATCAATTTCATGGCATATGTCGTAACCTATTCCGTGTTGCCAAATTCAAGTGTCGTATGGAAATACATGCACGACTTACCCATACTTACCGTCCGGCCTTCCCTGTCCAAAGTAAACCAAGTTAGTCAACAATTCAATATGAACTTTTCGATGTCAAGTGCGTGTCCCTGCCTCGGATTCTAGTACGTCGTAAGCACGTTATCTAACTCACTTGCATGAATTTCTCATTATCATTTGGTGTGTTACATTTCAAGCATATTCATAAGGCACTTCATTTTGTTAACTTAGATTACTTTGATTTTAATGCAAGGACTTGCACGTGGATTGCCACCAGCAAAGCCCACTAAATCTATATGCATCGGTCGCTGGCATTACAAGCCAATTTGGACATGTTCTCCCCTTGGTATTTCTCACCTATCGAAGCGTGCGGCTGGAACACCTTGATAGTCTCTTTGAAATACCCCGTACTTACATTTCCATTGGTGGCCAAGCCCGCACCCCGGTTGTCCGTAAGCCCCTTTGATTCCGCCTAGGCTGGCATATCCCCCCTTTGATCATGCCGCGGAATCCCTTTTCTTTACGGTCACAGCATTCGCCACCCCTCGCTCGTGCCGTTTGTCCACGACCATTTCGTATTAACTTGTCCTTTTTAACTTAACGGCTGTCTCTGAGCCGTAGGCTAACCCTTAGCCTTTATGCGTTATCGACCAGGTTGGCGTCCGTACAGCACAGGTAGCGAGCCCCATTGCACGTGCCCGTCACACCTGTCGCTAACCATTCTTTCCTTTCTTTCCTTCTTTCACTTGTTCGTTCGTTCATTGATTCATTCACATATTCATTCATTCATTCGTTGATTCATTCATTCACTTATTCACTCATTCTTTCATTCATACATTATGCAACTCCCATGCGGGAGTCGCCTTGGCGACCTTTCGGTCCCATAGTCTTTCAATGTTGCTATACTCTACTCGGAACGACTATGTTGATAGCCTTCCCATTTCATTATTGTAAACCATTCATTGTTTTATTGTTGAACGCGTAAGGTACTCAAAAGTAAGCTTGTGCCTTAGCACGAGCGTGGAGCGCAGTGCGAGAGTTCTCGTATTTTCCATGTTTTTTTCCATATTCTATACAAGCATACAAGATGGGATTAATCCCTTAGCTAGGTGCGTTGGGTCATTTATTAGCATACGCGGTGTTATCGCCTAGCGATTTCAGTGATAGTGTCCGTATTATTATGTGTCTAGGCTAAGCAAAGACGGGTTCATCGGAGCCACCCACCTTAGCGATGTTTGCATCGGCCGAGCGATACTCCGAGCGCGCCTTTGATAGTCTAAGTCTGGACATCTTTGACGAGCCATTATAAGTCTTGCATCGATTCGCATCGATACTTCATCGGGTCGAAGCAACTCTTCGAGTCGACGGCTCGTTTGAGTCGTTACACTTGCCGTTTGAATCGGCGTTCCGCTAGGGCGGAGTGGGTCACTACATTCAGGCGGCCATCGGCTCACCAGTAGTGTCTGAGCATTCTGATGATGAGCCAGAGGCCCCTCCTCTCGGACAGGATCCTCCTCCTGCTCCGGCCACTCTTGAGTCACTTCAGGCCATGCTTCGAGATCGTTTCACTTTGGAGGACGATCGATGGACTCAGATGGACTATCGGACTACCTTGTAGATGAGTGCTATCAGCAACTCGCTGTATGATATTCGGTATTCCATGTCTCGTCATCCTTCCATGCCCATTCCTATGGAGCGAGATCCTGATCGTGAGGGCTTTCGTATTGATGACCCTTTGGTTCGTCGCTACATAGATTCGGATGCGGCTTTTGTGGACCCACGTTGCTCCTTTTCTGATCCATCGGACGACGCCGGGCCCTCTCGTGCTCGATGATGGTTTTGGACTGCTACTTGAGGCTGCTACTGGAGATCTTAGATTATGTTTTCTGCATTCTGCTTTAGTTACTTTTATGTATTTGATTTGTAGTAGACTTATTATGCATTATGCTTTTGATACTTTGGTAGTTCTATTATCAGTTTCTATGTTATTATGACTCTTGGTCATTATCTTATATGCAGTTTCTTCTCCTTTACGTGTGTTTTGCTAGTTATTATTTATCTATTTCATATTGCTAAATGTCAAAAGGGGGAGTTATGTGTATATTCTGTTTCTGTTTCTGTTTGTTTGTTTGGTTTATATGTGCTTTTGAAAGAATATTATTAACAGGCCAACAGAGATTCACAGCATTGTTTATGGGGGAGCTACTATTAAGCTCGGCACTTATTATGGGGGAGCTATGTCGTTACATGTGTCCAGGTATGGATATTGAATATACAATTATTATTTTGTCAATTATCAATATGGGGGAGATTGTTGACACAAAGTCACAGTCAACCAAATTTTGATAACATTGACTAAATAATACTTGTGATAATTCAATACGACACACGACGACTATATTTTGCTCAAGCCAGACGACAGCTCAGTTGTGCAAATACAAGTCGTTTTCGCATCTGTACTTTTATATTTTATTAAGTCTAAAATGATTGTAAGCTGAGTTATGCTGGGCTCTTGAGACTCAACCCACAACCTATCCAAAGTCCATAAAGCTCCACATCCCAACTTGGCCCATTGAACCCTTGGACCAATTCTGTGCTCTGGAGACAGAGTTCGGGCCGAACTCTGCCTCCACACAGAGTTCGGGCCGAACTCTGTCCTCTAAAAATCAGCACCCTAATTTTTAGGGTTGGCTGGTTGCTAGTTGTCCAACGACCAAATTTTTGAAAATTCCTACCAGAATTTTGGCCGAATTCTGCCTGTTAAAAACCTATAAATAGGCCAAGAATTCTCTCATTCTCAATCATCCAATCTTCTCTTCTCTTCTCTCTTAAGCTCAATATAAGCCATACCCTTCTCATCTACTAGCCACAAGTTTCCTAAGTCTCGAGTGCTCAGCTTCTCTCAGTTAGGAGTCTTGTACAAGAGTTCAAGAAGTAGCTTGGAAAATTCCAAGCATCGCCACTGCGATCCATTGTAAGAAGTTGACGTGCTCTTCTGAAGTAAATGCACGGGGTGTAACTACTATTTCACAAATAGTGGATTTAATCCTGAGCTAGAGTTCTCAGGCCTGGACTAGTCCTCCACGAGGGAAACCAGGTTAAAATCGGCTGTGTTTGCGTATGCTCTCTTGCTCCTTATTTATTTTCCATATTTACTCTGATTATTTTTAGATCGTGAAAGAGTTGATTTTTAATTGGTTATTATTGCTATAACTCTATTCACCCCCCTTTAGAGTTGCCATCTGTTCTTCAGAAAACATATAGATATATGAAATCACTTTACTTAGAATCTCTGCCCCGCCAGTGTATATCTGGCTGCAGTAAACTTTTAGCTCCATGACTCAAATGATGATATGTTACCAAATATTCTATCAACTTTATCCATTTTCTAACAATTATCAACGAAGTGACCAAAGGATCAAAGTACGAAAAATTTATGACAAACTCTCAATAATACCCGAAAGCCTATGAATGTCTGAAATCACTTCAACTTAGAGTTCATGCCTCGCCAGTGCGCTGCTGCATGCAGTGAACCTTCAGTCTCCGTAATTCAGGTAATGGCTGCAGCGCACAACTGCCGTACCCTAGTAGGTCATCGAATAGTCTTTCAACCTTATCCATAGGAATTTAAAAGGTTCCAAGGAATTCAAAATGAGTTCCAATAGTCCAAGTTACGATAAAACGTGATGTTATCTGTTAGTTAGAATACAAGGGTTTATTAGGTGCTAAGAAGCTACAAGAGATCCCATCAAGGAATAGTGAGTACTAAAAGGACAAACCAGGAGATTTTAAATCTTGAACATGGAACGAAGTTTCAAAAGGTAACCGGGATCTCAATGAAATCTGGAATGATAACAAATTCTGTATAGGAAAACCTAATCCTGGATATAACAAAGTTTCGATGATGGCATAGAAGCAAGGTATCAGATGAAGGACAAAGTCTCGAAACAAGGACTAGAAACCTTGTACAGTAATCAAAGTATAACAGAATCTCGAATGGCAACGAAATATCGAACAATACCTCGAATGGAAAATTTTTAATAGAAAACAAATCTCGGATAGGAAATCAAACATTGTCAAAGCCACGAATATGAAACAGAATCTTGAATAGAAATCCCGAACAGAAAGCAAGGTTATGAAGAGTGAATAGAGAACAGGGTATCAATCTACATCAAATTGTGCATATGAAACAAGGTGAAAATCTCAATAATAATAAGATCGAAACAAAGTTGTGAACATAAATAAATTCTCGAAGAGAAAACAAGTCACAAAGAGGAAATAAAATCTCATATAAGGAATGAGTCAAAACCTCTAGTAGAAAACAAAATCTTCAAACAATTTCCTGAATGGTGAAGAGAAACAATTATCGAATAGGAATCAAATTTCAATAAGCCCCGAATAGAAAGCTGAACTTTGAGTAGGAAATAAAATTTACTAATTGTAACAAGTTCTGAATAGGAGACAGAATTTTCGAATAGAAGCCAAATAGGAGACAGGGTCATGCATAGAGAACAGGATATCTAATAGTGAACATGAAACAAACCTCGAACAGAAAAACAAAATCTTGAACCGAAACTGGGGTTTCGAATAGGAAACAAGATCTTTTAGAATAGAAAACTTTATCTCGAATAAGGGCAGAGTTACGAACAAGATTCTAGAATAGGAAACCATCCCTAGAAATATATCTCAAATAGCAACCAAGGTTCCAGAATAGAAAACGAAGTCTAACAATCCTTGAATAGAAAACAAGCGAGTTTTAGGTGCTAAGAGGAAAATCCAAAGGAAATTAGATTGTGAATCACGATCCACGGTTTTCTTCAACCATGTAAGAGAGTCTTTTGTATTTAGTACTTTTTTAGGAACTGAAAGTCTGGAATCACTTCAACTTCTTCAACTGTCCTGACGTAGGCTGGTCCTTGCAGTAGTATTCCATACGGTTATTGAATCTGGAGGGACGGTCCCCTTGCTGCAGTCCTGGTGCTCCTCGTGCTCGTCCTTGGGCAGTGTGATCAGCAGTCTCCGAGCAATCCTTGACTTGGTGGGAAGATGATTAGCAGTACAAGCATAGGCTCAGTCTCTTGTGGTACTCGTCATAGTAGTGTCCTGGGCGGCGACAGAAAGCACAAATGGCCATCATCTGAATCTGATAACGCGGCTGCAGAGGCGCTGTCTGAGTGTGGCGACGCTTTGCGGATTCATAGTAGCTGCTATCTCCGTCATAAGTCTTCATGTCGCTCCTGAGCTTTAGCTTCTTGTCTCGTTCTATTATTTGTGCTACATTCTGGATCTCCTGGCTGGTGGCTCCAACTTTAGAGAAGTCGGCCCTTAGAGACTTGAATGATCTTCAGTAGCGGCTCCAGGTTCTCGATCTGCTCCTCGGTGTAATATATGTGCTCGGTATCGGGGATGTCCTGTAAGCCCACTTCACGATTTTTTTTAATATTTGATTATGATTTACTTTTATGGTCATTTGGACCTTAGTAAGCATTATTTAGCTATTATATAGTTTATCATAATTTTTAGATATTTTAGATAATTTTTAAATATCTATTTTGTGAAGATTTATATATTTTATTGAATTTCATGATTTACCATATGGCCATTCGGGGTTATTTTTGGACCCAGTATTTTATTTAGGTCCTAGAACCTCAAAAACTATTTTCTAAAAAAATCATTTTCTAGGACTCCTGGAATTTATTGTGCTAGCCTAAGAGCAAATATTGACCACAAATATTTTTCTAGGGTTCATTATGCTATTTTATATTTTTTAGAATTTTTCCATAATTTTTGGCAATATTTAAGTATTTATTTATTAAGGTTTATATATTTTTTTAAGGCTTTCAATATTTATTATGAGGCCATTTGGGACTAATATGAGGTAAAACATTTTTATTTATATTCTAGAAGGTTAGATGTATCTTTTATAATTTTCTACAATTTTTATGGATTTTTTATGATTTTATTTGAAGTTATTTGGAGTTAAACTGATTTTTAAATCATTTTCTGAAAAGAAAAACACAGTCAATATCAAGTCAGCACTGCCGGGCCCACCCGTCAGCTAGCGCAGCGCCTAATCAGTGGGTGTTGACTGTACCTGCCTGTTCATATATATATTACACGCAGAACAGAAAAAAAAACCCTAGTTATTCCTGGTCGACTTTGAGGTGTTTGATTCCAAGGAGACCTCGACTTCCCGAGACGATTGCCGTCAACTCCCATCTAATTTTTGCGTGCCATTTTTTTGTTAGATTCGTATCGAGGTAAACTTTCTGAATATGTAATTTATTTTCGTATATATTATTCCTAAATTTTTGGAAAATTCGTAGAGTGTCGGTTGTCCGAAACTTGACACGTTTTGGTGTTTTCGAGATTCCAGGAGAACCAAGAATCCGAATCAAGAACCGTTTAAAGTTTCAGAAAGCTAACACAGAGCTCTACGGCATATATTTTTTCTAGAAATTATTTAGTTCATCTTGTATTTTAGTTATTCTGTTGAACTCAGAATTGATCGGTTGATCACCGTTTTGGTCATGATTAGCCATAACGGCGATATCTTTTGACCAAAACGTGAATTTATGGCACGGTTGATTTCAACGCACTTGTGGTGCTGAAATCTACAAAGATGAATTTTCAAAATCTAGAGTTCACGACGTTTGACTAGATAGTCAACGGCACGTCTCGATTTGTGTGCTATAATTTCCATAATTGGAAATATGAATTTTTGTGGCCAAAACTTCCTAGTTTAGATGATATTTTAGATTATTATAGGTTAAATTAGGTTTTTAAGTAATTTATTTCAGAATTAACTATTAATAGATTAGTAACCCAATTAGCTACTTATTTCATAAATTTGGAACTATAACCTTAGAATTGATTTGTAGTTTTCGTGCATGGTTCATAGTACGATGCATGTTATAGATTGACAGCTTCTAGATCGGCATTCCTCGCATCCTCGACTTGTGACTATAGTTTGTGCAAAGATTCAGACAAGTACAGTATTGTATTTATGTTTTAGTTCATTATAACGTTTTTTCTATCGTTTTCTTGTTTGATATCCCATTGAGACATTGCTTTATATCTCGTTGAGACACGATTGTGACATTATATTTATTGTATCCTTCTTAGTGTATCATTGACCATTATTGATTGTTAGAGAGTCGGGAGGGAAAATACTCAGTAAGTACGTGAACAAACTGTAATGCCCCGCTCCGCACGGCGCATTACGCTGAAGCGTTGACTCAATGAGTCGCGTTGACGCAAGGAAATGTATCGATGCAAAACGATACGAGAGTTAAGTTGTCCCGAGCAATGCATCAAACTAAGTTGATGCGAAGAGTTGCCTTGTCCCGAAAGAATGCATCGAGTTGAATCGATGCGAAGCGCCGCGTTGCCCCGAAGGATGAGTGCGTTGAATCGGCTCGAAGATTCTAAGAAATCGAATCGACCAAGGCGCAAGTCCAAATCGATACAAGTATTGATTTTAGTTGGTTTTGTGTGCAGGTTATACTTTGACGGGAAAATATTAGAGGTCGATCTTTTACAATATTTAGTAAGGGGTCCGCGAAATCAAATCATCGCCTTGCGACGGGCTGAGACTTGGGCACGCTAAGGCAAATCAGACGTATGATTCAATAAAGCACGAAGTGCTCGAATGGCTAAGTCAGGAAAGTGGCCATACAACAAAGTTATGAAATCGAGCCGCATCGGCTCGGTAAAACGGCGAAGGCGTATCGACTCAAGGTGGGAGGATTGACTTCTTTTTACTCCTTCATTCGATAAGTCAAATATATCATTGTATGCTAAGTTAACCTATCGACGCCACGGGCGTGGTCCGATCAGAGATAAATCATAGTGTGAGTCGAACACTAAGTTAGAACAATTGAAATGAAACGTGCATCAATATGCACGAGTCACTATGGGACATTGGATATCGCATAGGCGAGCGCCTCGGTGCGCAAGCCGTAAGAACATGGGATAACTGTACTCGGTGAGTGCCTTAGTGCACGAACCATACCGTGCCTTGCGCATGAGTTAGAATGGCTAGAACATTAAAAGACAATAGGCGAGCGCCCTAGCGCGCAAGCCCAAACATTGAATGCTAAGTTATAGAACATGGGAATACGGTCGAAACGTGCCTACGTGCACGGGATAATAAAAGATGGCTTCGTTGCGAGAGAATACAGTTGTGGCATGAATGTGACGGAACTGTCGGATATGACATGGTGCCTCGAAAGGTGTTCGAGACCTTCGGGTCGTTCGGTTGACAAGCATTGAGTTGAGGCACGATGCCATTGAATCATTGAAACGAAGTATGAAACGTGAGAACATAGAAAGTTAACGGAAGAAATACGAGATGATAAAGTCTGAGTCTTGGACTCAAGGCTATGCTTGGTTGTTTGAATGATAGGGCGTTGCATGGTCGAATGGAATGGACTTAAGATAATTGTGATGATATCTTCCGTGCACGGAACGTTCCCTCCGAACGGGCGCACCGGGGCACCGGGACCGTTCGGCCTAGGAGGGATGGTAATCTTTGATAGGCGCACATTTGCGAAGTCCGATTAGCACTCGGTCGTAAATGGAAGAAGCCGCAAATGATGGTAGGCACGCAGTAAGTTTCGGTTGTTGGGATAGCAACCCAACCCGTGAATCGCCGGGCTACCCAAATTCGATTTAGAGAGAGAAAAGAAGGAGAGAAAAGAAAGTAAGGAAAAATAAAAGAGAAACTCCTTTAGTCCATTCCGGCGCGGATACGCCCACGACCTTCATATAGTTAAGGAACGATGGGTTGAAAGTATAGGCGCAGATGCGTCCCGCATAGAGATCCTGCTTAGAAATGCACATATAACATGACAGGGAAGGAATGCGGCGTATTCACCTTGCGTCGGTACAAGGGCGAGTGCGTCGACTTGGTAATTCGCGCCACGAATCAAACACGAGATTGTTTGTTTGCTTGCCTATTCAATTCGATAACATGCTGCTATGATAACATGCTTTACGCTTTCGAAGATGCCATGAAATTGACCCTAAGGAGAACATAGCAAGATCATAAGCTAAGTTGCATGATTCAACATAAATATTAAAATGTCGGTTT
This sequence comes from Iris pallida, assembly GCA_029216955.1. Classification (NCBI taxonomy): domain Eukaryota; kingdom Viridiplantae; phylum Streptophyta; class Magnoliopsida; order Asparagales; family Iridaceae; genus Iris; species Iris pallida. The sequence goes on from JANAVB010035619.1 coordinate 2,797,979, forward strand.
GGAAAGATGATCTTTGCTTCAGTACATGCGAGGACGAACGTACTGATCCCCCACCAGCTTCATGCAGGGTGCAGGGAATGGATTGCTCGCGGCGAAGCGTTGCTTGAACGTGTTAAGGCTTGGAATGCCGAAGCGCATTGAAGCGTGCTATCGCATTGACGCTCGAACTACGCAGCTGGATTGATGCGGCCGAGATATAGAAGGCATGATGTATGGAACGGTGAAATCCTTTGTGGACAAGAGAGAACCTGAGTGTTGTAGCCAATCTGGCATGTATTGTTAGGCTATCGAAAGCCTTTGTAATCTCTGTTTCGGATATCAATAAAGAGAATTGGTTTCGTATACTCCGTTTCCTTTCGTTGTTAAATATCGAATCAAAAGATAACCATTTGAGAACTTGTCATCTTGCCTTGTACGAGCGCAACTCCAGGCTCCTGCGGCATCACGCCCCCTGCGAGGACGATGATTCGGGTGATTTCGGGTCGGGGCGTGACAAATTGGTATCAGAGCTCTAGGCTCAATTTCCTCTGGACGCTCGCTTCATTACAAATCGAAAAGTTGCCCACCACCACTTGATATCACTCTTGACTCTACTCGACGCCGCACTGGATGTTCCATACAATAAGTCTAATACAAATCGTGTAATTTTGCCGCATGTGTTTTGGAAATTACATGATATTTGGTAAAAAAGTCGCGAAGGGTATATTGCATTGAATGCAAACGAGCCGTAAAAATGTTAGTTGCTGTAAGCACAACAAATTGTGAAATACGATTTGAGATGTTGTCGCAATGTAACATGTTGAAAGAGAAATAAAATGATGCACAAAGTGCAGCGAGTTAATATGAATATGCGTTAAAATGAAAGTGAGAAGTGATAAGCCAATACTAAATGTGTTAAACGGATTGTGCATTGACTTGGAAAGTCAAAAGTAATTCGTTGTACGAGGTACGGTAAATATCGGAAATGATCGTTGCACGATGTACAACGCGTATTGGAAAGTAAAATCATTACACGTGGTGCAACGCATATCAAATTAATCGTTGCACGAAGCGCAAAAGAAATTAGAAATAAATTATTGTACAAAGTGAAATGAAAGTGTCGAAAATAAATCGTAGCACGATGTGCAACGCGTATCGGAAGTGAAATTTGTTGCACGGGGTGCAACGCGTATCTAAATAAATTGTTGCACGAGATGCAACGTAAGGAAAGAATTGAAATCGTAAAACGATAGAACGAATCGTTCGGTTGCACACCAAACTTATGTTGGCAAACGAGAACATTGACCGAGTTGCGTCGGATTTGATAGAATCAAAGTTACGGTTGTGATCGAGCACGATCACTGCGGAAATCGTGAGTCGGAAGAAAATGTTGGTTTATACTAAGTATAGTACGAGGGAAATGGCTTGAATTCCGAGTGGTATATGCCATACCACGTAGGCGATGAATGACTCGATTCCGAGTGGTATATGGTATAGCACTTGTGCGATAAATTGCATCGGCGCGTTGTGAGAATTGCGAAAGGTTTGTCTGCAACGGACGGGAGAGTACCGAGACTCGTTTAAAAATTTATATGACGGTGTGTTGATGCAAGTGATCATCGAAAATTGGTTGGGACGATAAGGCGAGACTCGTATCGATGATCGATACGTCGGACAGAAGTTATAAATTGGTCGGACGAACAAGACTAGCAAAATGATTTTGCCTTGATGCAATAATCGGATCGACGGGAAAGGGAAAACTCGAGCTTACGAATGAGTCGTACGACTTGCGATCTCGATAGGAATGTTGGACGAGGTGAATCGAATCGCACGACTTGCGATCTCGATAGGAATGTTCGGCTAAGCGAATTGAATCGCACGACTTGCGATTTCGATAGAAATATTGGGTGATGCGAATTGTAATCGAATCGCACGATGTGCGACTTCGGTGAAGAGTTGGTTGACGTGAGTAATCGTGCCTAAGAAATAGTTGGTTACGTTACGGCGACACTCATTTGAGTACGACTGATAGCACGTAAAACTTAGAGGGCGAGATTGTATGACTTGAGGGTTCGATGTTGGATAATCGGTAACTCAGTTACGCGATCAAAGTATAGCGGGATGCGACGAATCGGAGAACGAGTGGATGCGTATGAAAAAGTTTGTTGCAAACTTGGATGTATGCGATGCGAGTTAAGTTGACGTTGAAACGGATTCAAAGTTGACCCTTATGCTATCGAAATTGATACGACATATCGAGATCGATACGTAAGGAAACGTTAGGTCGATGTGAGAATACAAAATGGAGTGCGCCTTGCGCTATCAAAATTTTGTAAGTAACGATACGAGAATGAACGAACTTGGTTGATCGTAAATTTTGTGATTAATCAAGAATAGACTATAAGTCATCGACGATTGCTCGATACGTATAGCATCTCGTGTGTCGACCCGTGAATAAGATAGACTCGAACTTGATGCGAGTAGATGTTTCGTAAATTGCAGAATCATCGACGGCAGTGCATGACTTGACTCGGAGGATAGTTGCGCATCAGTTGCGCCGATAGAAATGGTTTTGTCCGAAATTGGGTAGTCGCATAGAATCGTCGGAACGTAATTTGGCTCCGAAATAAGATATAGCATGGTTCGTAGTAAACTGTCCTTCGGTGATGATCCACAGTTATCGAGCGTAGCTTCGGGGCAGCTGACCCTAGAAGACTTGACCGCCAAATCAAATTGATTGCTGCAGACCGTAAGACAACCCACGCGATATCGCATATGAGATTGTACTGATAACGAATATAATACGGTGCATGTTGACGATAAGTCTAGGCGATCGAAAATTGTTGGAACAACATTCGATTGAGAATAATATAGATGGATTTCGAGTATTCGTCGGATGAATGCTTAAATGGTTATGTTGGTCGACGATAGAACTTGAAATTCACCAACGAACTTGGTGATTCGGATAGGCGATTGTGAGAGTCATGCTATGCACGAGAAAGAACGATAAGGGAATGACTTACGAGTCATGTCGTTAGATTCGGATTCACCTTGCAATTGAGCTTGCGTGAATCGAACTTATATTCGATGTTGCGAGATGGATAAGTTGGGAATTTGGCTAGTGATTTCCTACTCGTTAGGAAATTGAACGTAAGACGCGTCGTAAAGACCTTCGTGCTAAGGCGATCGTTGCCTTGAGCACTGTCGCCTTGCCATAAACTTTCATGTTGGATAGATTGTGGCCTTTGTGCAATGTCAGTTTAAAGTTACGTCGGGAGAAGTTAAGTACGGTGCCTGGAAAAGTAACCTAGCGGGCGTAGCCCAGAATGCTGATGCAATAGAATTACGAGAGCTTATGCTAAAGATAAGTCCGATCGAGAGTACGAGATGGCAAGCATAGGATTGAAATTTATCTGTCAGCTTTATTCCAATTTGCTACCGCTGGACTTGGTCAAAATACATATATCTTCGGGACGCCTTGAATATAGGTACGGATCCAAATCGAGTTGTATACAAATTCAAATCGAACTGCAGGAAAGACTTAAAATGTTAAAATAAAAGCTTGCAAGATAGTGTAAGATTGAACAACATTGGTGGGACGAGATCGTGAAACGATCTATAAAACATTTAGTCGAAGTGTTAGTTTTGGTTCGAGGATGAACCTTGTTTTGAGTGGTATATTCTGTAATGCCTCGCTCCGTACGGCACATTACGCTGAAGCGTTGACTCAATGAGTTGCGTTGACGTAAGGAAATGTATCGATACAAAACGATACGAGAGTTAAGTTGTCCCGAGCAATGCATCAAACTAAGTTGACGCGAAGAGTTGCCTTGCCCCGAAAGAATGCATCGAGTTGAATCGATGCGAAGCGCCGCGTTTCCCCGAAGGATGAGTGCGTTGAATCGGCTCGAAGATTCTAAGAAATTGAATCGACCAAGGCGCAAGTCCAAATCGATGCAAGTATTGATTTTAGTTGGTTTTGTGTGCAGGTTATACTTTGACGGGAAAATATTAGAGGTCGATCTTTTGCAATATTTAGTAAGGGGTCCGCGAAATCAAATCATCGCCTTGCGACGGGCTGAGACTTGGGCACGCTAAGGCAAATCAGACGTATGATTCAATAAAGCACGAAGTGCTCGAATGGCTAAGTCAGAAAAGTGGCCATACAACAAAGTTATGAAATCGAGCCGCATCGGCTCGGTAAAACGGCGAAGGCGTATCGACTCAAGGTGGGAGGATTGACTTCTTTTTACTCCTTCATTCGATAAGTCAAATATATCATTGTATGCTAAGTTAACCTATCGACGCCACGGGCGTGGTCCGATCAGAGATAAATCATAGTGTGAGTCGAACACTAAGTTAGAACAATTGAAATGAAACGTGCATCAATATGCACGAGTCGCTATGGGACATTGGATATCGCATAGGCGAGCGCCTTGGTGCGCAAGCCGTAAGAACATGGGATAACTGTACTCGGTGAGTGCCTTAGTGCACGAACCATACCGTGCCTTGCGCATGAGTTAGAATGGCTAGAACATTAAAAGACAATAGGCGAGCGCCCTAGCGCGCAAGCCCAAACATTGAATGCTAAGTTATAGAACATGGGAATACGGTCGAAACGTGCCTACGTGCACGGGATAATAAAAGATGGCTTCGTTGCGAGAGAATACAGTTGTGGCATGAATGTGACGGAACTGTCGGATATGACATGGTGCCTCGAAAGGTGTTCGAGACCTTCGGGTCATTCGGTTGACAAGCATTGAGTTGAGGCACGATGCCATTGAATCAATGAAACGAAGTATGAAACGTGAGAACATAGAAAGTTAACGGAAGAAATACGAGATGATAAAGTCTGAGTCTTGGACTCAAGGCTATGCTTGGTTGTTTGAATGATAGGGCGTTGCATGGTCGAATGGAATGGACTTAAGATAATTGTGATGATATCTTCCGTGCACAGAACGTTCCCTCCGAACGGGCGCACCGGGGCACCGGGACCGTTCGGCCTAGGAGGGATGGTAATCTTTGATAGGCGCACATTTGCGAAGTCCGATTAGCACTCGGTCGTAAATGGGAGAAGCCGTAAAAGATGGTAGGCACGCGGTAAGTTTCGGTTGTTGGGATAGCAACCCAACCCGTGAAACGCCGGGCTACCCAAATTCGATTTAGAGAGAGAAAAGAAGGAGAGAAAAGAAAGTAAGGAAAAATAAAAAAGAAACTCCTTTAGTCCATTCCGGCGCGGATACGCCCACGACCTTCATATAGTTAAGGAACGATGGGTTGAAAGTATAGGCGCAGATGCGTCCCGCATAGAGATCCTGCTTAGAGATGCACATATAACATGACAGGGAAGGAATGCGGCGTATTCACCTTGCGTCGGTACAAGGGCGAGTGCGTCGACTTGGTAATTCGCGCCACGAATCAAACACGAGATTGTTTGTTTGCTTGCCTATTCAATTCGATAACATGCTGCTATGATAACATGCTTTACGCTTTCGAAGATGCCATGAAATTGACCCTAAGGAGAACATAGCAAGATCATAAGCTAAGTTGCATGATTCAACATAAATATTAAAATGTCGGTTTGGAAAGATGATCTTTGCTTCAGTACATGCGAGGACGAACGTACTGATCCCCCACCAGCTTCATGCAGGGTGCAGGGAATGGATTGCTCGCGGCGAAGCGTTGCTTGAACGTGTTAAGGCTTGGAATGCCGAAGTGCATTGAAGCGTGCTATCGCATTGACGCTCGGACTACGCAGCTGGATTGATGCGGCCGAGATATAGAAGGCATGATGTATGGAACGGTGAAATCCTTTGTGGGCAAGAGAGAACCTGAGTGTTGTAGCCAATCTGGCATGTATTGTTAGGCTATCGAAAGCCTTTGTAATCTCTGTTTCGGATATCAATAAAGAGAATTGGTTTCGTATACTCTGTTTCCTTTCGTTGTTAAATATTGAATCAAAAGATAACCATTTGAGAACTTGTCATCTTGCCTTGCACGAGCGCAACTCCAGGCTCGTGCGGCATCACGTCCCCTGCGAGGACGATGATTCGGGTGATTCCGGGTCGGGGCATGACACAAACCCTACTATTTTGATTGTGGATAGCTAAGTCATAAACCCCACGTATGAGTTAGCCGTACCCTGTTATTGTGGATAGCCATCGTATGATATGCCATATTAGCCCAGCCGTTCATGTATTAAAAGGTATTTCACACACATAGTTGTTTCCATTGTTCCTTTATCTAGTTCCTGTCCTGCTAGATCATATCTTACTAGTTTATATCTTGCTAGTTCACATCCTGCTAGTTCTCTATATGCTCTTTGCCATTATTGTTTCTCATTGTTCTAACTTATTTTGTGCTAACAACATTAAATGCAATATGGTTGTACTCTGCTCCTTTCCTGACTGGATCGTCATTATAAGTGAGGTTGACGTGCCTACTCTTGCGCTATGGACCATACGAGGGGGAGATAGAGACTCGAAGGCTAAACCAAAGAAGACTCGTTAGTTGTGTGGTAGTTTTCTATAAATATAAAATCTTACATTCTTCTTCAAATGTAAAACTTCTATATTTTGTAAAGTTGATTTAGTTGTTGTGAATGAGCAACAAAGTTTATTTTGAGCATTTATTTATTGCGGGCTTGACAGTGTTCTACCGCCGACTCTGCGGCGTAGCCTGGCTTGGACACGTCTCGTATCCAAAAAAGCGGGTGCGGATCGTGACAAGTTTTTTGGTGGCCCATGCTGGTCGTTTTTGCAAAAGAATGCGAACTCGTGATAGTACTTAAGTTAGTCGTACTATTGCGAGCCTGCGACTAGGAAAATGCTCATTCAAAACTAGAACTAATTTAATTTTGGAGAATGACTAGGACTATGAGTCCCTTATTCAATTTGACCCTTGGGTAGTTAAGATTGCTAATTATGCCATATGATTTAGCCAATAATTTATTGAATTCTAAACCCTATTAGATATTTGATACGATGTTAGGATCAAAGGTGGGTATACTATTCGCTTGGTAAGTTAGGCCTTCATAGAATTCAATTCCTAATTTTGATCATTTATGCCATTTTATCTTTTGCCTTCTCTAAACCTCGTTTTGTTTTCAAAACTATTTTGTGATCGTTTTGTTTTCAAAACTGACACTTTTATTCAAGGACATATACTTATATTTTCTTATCATGATCGACGTGTTTGAGTTTATAGAAGCTCCTTGAAACTCTTATGGATATAGTTGAAATAATTTTCGATGACTTACAATGGTGAGACAGATGCGCACTGTCCCCATTTATTTGAATTATGGAGACTGCGGGTTCACTGCAGCCAGCAGCGCACTGGCGTGGCATGATCCCTAAGTTGAAATAATTTCAAGTATGCGTAGTTTGTCGAATATTACTAAAACTATATCCTAGTTGTATTATTGATCGTTTGATTTATTATGTTAATATTAGGTAGAGTTGATAGAGTGTTCGATACCATATTATATTTGAGTCATGATGTCACGACTCGCACCCTGTTTAGGGGCACGAGCACGTGGGTACGTCCAGCCTAAGCCGCAGTATCAACAGTAGAATACTTTAAAGGTCATCTAGAATATATAGAATCTAAGACACAATAATATAACCTGTTATCTCCGCACGGAGGAATATAATCACCACTCAATCACATAATCTAAGGAAGATAAGCACGATAATAAAGATAAAGATAAAGTAAATAGTCTGAAATATTGTCGAGCCACAATCACAAGTTCAGATATCAAGACATAAAACAATAACCCCAAAACAATACTACAAGTCTCAAAGTACCGAGCTGGAATATAATTCAGACAAAATCTAGCTAAGTCACTACAGGCTGTACGTCCTCTATGAGCGCCGAGTCCACAGGCTGGTCCTGGTCGTAGACTCCATCTATGCCAAACCCGTAGTAGGTCGGGCAATCTGCATCTAAATCCTCTGAAAAACAACGGGGGTTATCCTGTCATGATATGAGCAAGTACAAATACCAACAGCAGTTCCATGTGAATTGATAAATATTATAAGAGACAATCACAATGAAATACAAGATGAAATGTCAAGACTGAGAGTAAAACAGTACAAGAGAACTGGATATCATGTCATGTGTGAGATATAAGATAAAACTGGAATATAAACAATAGAAAGTAATCTGAGGTATGATGTAAACATAAAAATAAAGTGCCATGAGATATTAGAACGTTATGTGATCAGCTTGGGTCAAGATCAGGCTGTTCCATTTGACCGGCTATGCACAGGTAGTATACTAGCATAGGGATCAGGCTGGCCAAAATAGAAAGCTATGCACAAGTAATATAAGGTCAGGCTATACCCTACGTGTGGTGAGGGTGGAGCTATGCACGAGTAATAAATAAGTAGGGGTAATGATCACATAACCTCTAATAACTCCCCCATCCCCGAGTAGTATAATGAATCCAGACATGACAGGTCATGACACGGGATTCGAAAAGCAAGGGACCAGCCCACTCCCAAATCGGTGTCTATACAAGTATAAGAAACAATATCGAACAATGTACTCTTATACCAGTTAAATCGGGAATGACATCTCATGACGAGATTCAATGTATACTAGTCCATGTATCCTCGTGTCGAGAATCAAGTATAACACTACAACAGAATCGGATATAGTAGATATCAAAGCAATAAAAACTATCAGAGAATGTACTTGTCTGTTATCTTGAGCTGAGAAAATCAAAACTATAACCCACTCAATGAGCCATGAACGGTCAACTCACACAACTGTCTCCTAATGCTGAAACAGACACTACCAACATTCTCAGAATGGTCAAAATAGCTAGAAACGCCTATCCATGAGTCCAATTCTGGACACAGGAGCAAAACGGTAATTTCGGATCAAAATGGTATCTACCTGTGAGCCTACTTCCCAGATTTAAATTATTTTTATCAATGTTTTTAGTTAATCAATTTCAATAAATATTTTATAATTGATCAATCAACCTTTAAGTTATTTTTCTCTTTTCATTAATAATCCTGTTGGGCTTCTCAGCCCAGCCCACTTTTTCTTCACTATAATAGTAAATTTTTACACTCAGGAACATACTTTTGGGGAAGATGGGAATGTTGAAAAGAATTGAAATTCTCAAATGTTTCTTCTCCCTAACTGAATTGCCAGGGGAACAGTAGCTTTTCCGCCATGAGTTAGCCTCACCTCTACGCCAATTCCCAGCCGACCCCCTATATAATCTCCCACTCTTCTCCATTTTATTTTCAACCCATCAAGCATTTCTACCCCCCAATTTTCTTCTTCAGCCTCTATTTTCGAATTCAGTCTCTGAAGGGGATGACCATGGCTTGGGCGGTGCTGCTTTCCCACGACGACTGAGAGTCTATCTCGATGAACTCTGTTATTTTGATGATCCTTGATCCATCGAACCGTTGGTATGAATGTTTGAATCTCAGAAATCTATTTCTGAATTTTTTATTGATCTAGAGTTAGAATTGGTTAATTTGGTTTATAGGTTGTTTGATCCTGTTTTGAGTGTTCTTCAACGATCTGTTGGTTGATCCAAATCAATCGATCGAGGTAAGGACCGACATCCAGTGATTTAATTTCAGTTTGATGTTTCTTGTTTCTATCCTCAATTCATGTGTCGAATTGTAGATCGAGATTGAGTTGAGATTTCAAATCAGTGACCGTTCTATTTTTGAACAAATTATGATTTATTTCCAGGATCTATATTGATTTGTTGAGAGCAGTCATCCGTCTAATTCATCCTTTTTATCCTAGGATACATGAATCTGTAACCATCAGACTCGATCTACTTTTTGAATGTATTGTTGATACATTCTTAACAAATTGTTTGTACTGAGTTGAGTTGAGAACTACTTTGATGGTTCATTATCGTCTGTGTAGCAGTTCATTTGTTTTTCTCGAGCCATCTAGTATGGACGCTTGTCGATAATAATTTTTGAGTCGGATACAAAGGTGAGTATCCGAATCTTCAATTATTAGAATTAACTTGCCTCATTGTATCGTTCTTGCTTGATCTATAGGGTTCCTGCAGTGTTGATGACCAGTTCAGGAACTGGGAATATTCGAGTTGAGGCTTGTGACGATTTCTAAGGGTCGCGATCCATATTCAATCTGATCAATTACAGGTAATTCCTTGCAAATCTTGTTTAATTCCATTGGTATGTTATTTTGGGAAGAAGTACTGTGGTGTTGAGTCTGTATCCAAGTTTCAGGATACCTAATCTAAGGATTGTTGAGTATGCATCTTATAATCATTCGAGAGCTATCTATTCTGAATTTTCCTAGGATTTTGGTCTAAGTAGCTGTTAGCAAGTTAGGTTGGCTCAAGCTTGGGTTTATGGTTAGGGAGATCAGTTGGTTAGATTGAACCTATCAATTGTCAGTTCATATGTCAACCTATTTTACTCTGGAAATTCCAGACAGTATGATACTTGTTTTGAACCTTATAACCTTAAAAGACTGAAATTTCATTTGTACACTGTGATATGGAAACTGAGAAGTTAACCTATGTTTTGGCTCTGAGTGGGCAGTTTGGGAAGTTGGCTTATGCTAACCCCTGTTCTATGAAATCTCGAACTGAAGAAACATGTTGGGCTAATATGGTAAATAGTTTTATTTATAGCTGTGTAATGAACATGAATCTTTTCATATCTGAATTTTCTTATACTAATTGTTTCCATTAGGCTAGTAGTATTGGTGCTTTTAAATTATTCATGCTTTGTTTCCTAGGAAGCAGGTAACGGATTTAAGGGTCTATTTTAAAATAACTGATTTTGATATCAGTTGGCATATTGTTCGCTAGTGTGTGAATTCAACATAGGAGATAGAAGTGAAGATCAATTGGGTTAGGTGTATCAACATCTATAAGTTCTGTAGACTGTTCAGCCTAAGAGGGCTGAACTGTCCTCAGTCCTGTTGAGGACTGAGTTATAGGTTCTTAGTGGCAGTAACCTGGAAACAGGTATCACAGGTTGGGGAAATCAATTATCAGTAAGGTGGAACTTGTGAAATTGAGAAGCAGGTCATGATATTAAGACTAGTATTAGGACTGAAGGATGTCCTGATTTGGACTGAACTAAGACACTAAAGACTGGTACAGGCAACTGAATATTGAACTGTTATTTAGACTGGTTATATGTGTGCTTTCAAATATCTCGGTAGATTAAGTCTATGATGGTTTCAACTTAGGCTGAACCTGGGATCTCATGTACGGAGGGTGGCTCATTCTTTTCTCTGTTCATTGGAACTCTGAAAATGATTCTCAGTAAACCTGAGAATGATTCCCATTGTAATTTAAGACTTTATATACCAAGTGTCTTATAAGTTTAATAAATTAAGACCCTATATCAATCTAAATAGTTGAACCTAAGATTCTTATAGCAGACTCTTAGTGGGTTTAATAGTGACTAATGGTGCAGGGCTGATTTACTGTGCAAACAGTCGAGAGCAATGAGATGATTGATAACCTAGGTTGATAGAGTGATTCAAGTCACAGGCCTACAGTAAAGGATATCAGACTGTCCCATTTAGGACAACTGAATGCAGCATTATCTAAACCATTAGATAAAGTCATTTAGAACAAATATAGGATTTGTGGTCTCAAGGTTAATTTCTACTAATAATTCTTTTTTATATATAGATCATGATTTCTGTAAGTAAGATGATGAGTGAGTATTACTATACAATTGGTATACTCTATAGACACTCTAGTTAGATGAGAGTAGTGTTGACACTAAGATAGTTAAGCTTATTTACCTTCTGTCTGGGTTCACTAATAAAACTCTTGTAGAATAACATGATTTAGTTTCAGACACCATAATGGTTAATATTATCAAGTAGAAATTAATCAACTTGTACTTAATAACCAGGAGGATATCCAGCTTCCTTGATTACCAGTACTTTCCCGGAGCCAGGCAAGTACTTTTCTACGGTTTTGTGCATTTATATTCTTGTACCCCTTCTTGTGACACGTCATGGCACGATATCATGTACTCCTGTACTCCTGTACTCTTGTTCTTGTACTTATTAGTTTCGGGTGGAGAAATACACTAGCCATGTGACCAATCCCGGTTACTATATTTATGTGCCTAGCTTAGGCCTCGCATCGTGCACGCGGGACCTAAGTCGTACCATATTCATGTACTCCTGTGCATGTTCCCACCCCAGCCGGTCACATGGACTAGATGTATTTCAAATATGGTGCACTTATCATGTCTGGTACTATAGGATTATAGTTTCATTCATGTACATTACATTTTCTGTACTTTACATCTTCCTGTACTTTACATTCATGTACTATAGTTCCTGTACTACTTTCCTGTACTTTTCTGTATATCTTTTTCATGTACCCCTGTACCCATTTCATATCATGTTCATGTTTCATTACCTAGAACTGTACTTTGCTCCGCTCATGAATAGGATATGTTGCAGGTGAGTTGGAGGCCCTGTGCGACACTTACTATGGCCGAGAGCCGGTAGATGCAGGAGAGCTAGCTGGAGTTGCTCTCGACTTAGAGGCTGCAGAAGCCTAGAGCTTTACCATTAGCACTTTACTTTTTCCATGTATTTGAGACTAGTAGACTCTATCTTTCATTTTGCTGGAATGTAATAAATTCTGAGACATGTACTTTTATCATGGGATACGTTTATAGATGCTGTGATTTCATACTTGTTCATGATTATCTGGTTAGATTTCCCTAGATTGGTACAGCTTACTTCGTCGTGTCTAACAACGAAGGCTAGGCATGTCTGACTCGTGTCCGATTATTCGGGAGCGGGTCGTGACACCACCGTTGGACCCACTTTGCAGCAAAAAATGTGCCAGAACCTATGGTATCTAAAGTTATCAAACTATATGTTTACTGGTCCGGTTTGACGAGACGAACCCAACCGTATCTCCAAAGTTGGATTTCGGTGGTCCGTGCACAAATTCGCTTGCTGGATCGGGTCGCGAGCCCGCCAAAATAGCGTTCCGGTCGACCTTCTCAGAATCGGATCAAACTAGGCATACAAGACCAGAAAAATGATACGGTCCTGTTGGCGTAAGTTTTGTCTCGATATGACAAGCGTGCACAAAGTAATTGACCAATTTACAAAAAGGTCGATACGGTGAATTTTGACGGATACGCATCAAATTCATCGCGCACACGCGACCAATTTGAATTCCGTCAAAGCTCACATGTCCACAAAGCCGATACGCACATTTTGATGCTTTCGGTTCGCGACCACGTCCGCCCGGATTGACGGGACGGACGGCGTATCGGGACAATTTTTCTAAAAAAATCAGTTTTTGAAAACAGTTTTTTCTCCAACTTCACCAACCAATAACTTTCTGTACAGTGTATCAAATTTAATTCTAAAAAAGGGCTTTAAAGCCCTATAGGTTGTCTACAAGTCTCTTTAAACCGATTTTGAAAACTCGTAATACACTGGTCGCAAATCGGCCACAAAGTTGGGTTTTCGGGACAGTTTTTAAACCCAGAAAATCGAGTTTTTTCTCGATTTTGGAACTCATTTTTTGCCGCACATGATGCGAATCGGCACAAACTATTTGAAAGGAATTAAAGGTGTATATGTTAGGATCATACCTGACCAAGTGGTTCGCAAAACGACTGAGCGAGGAAGGAGAAGTCTATTTTCGAAGTTGGCTCTTTGCTGATAGTTTTCGCATGCGGGTGGGCTTTTCGTTGCGCGTTTCTCGGCGATGGACGGCCGCGGGTTGGTCGACGACGACGTCGGGGTACACGCATGGTTGGGGTGATGGCGTATTTTGTAATAATTCCCTCTCCCTCTCTCTATCGGAATAGATATAAAGGGACTCGGGTTCGGGTTCGTTCGGTTCACTACCAAAATTTGTTGTTTTAGCGACAACCACATCCGTTGCCCATCCATCGCTAATACAGATTAGCGACGGATAACTGACGAATTTTGATCAAAATAATCCGTCGGCAATCAGCTCGTCGCTAAAAAATATCCGTCGCTACGTAGTCGCCATTCGACGGAATAGCGACGGCTTTCCGTCGTCAGTATTCGTTACATTAGCGACGACTTACCGACGTTGTTTCATCGAATTCAAGTATCAGGTATTGAATTATAGAGACTCTTACCAACGGAGTAGTCCGTCAAAAAATCATCGTTACTGTGTATCAGAGGGTATCGTTCCGTCGCTATTCCGTCGCTTTTCGTCGCTACATCGTGACGGCTTAGCGACGGAATCGCGACGGATAATCCGTCGATCCGGTTCTGGATATGTTTGACCTTCCCAAAACCATGGCGACGGATATTCCGTCGCTAATCCATCGGAGTTAGTCGCCAAACTGTCGTGAATTAGCCGCTACATTTGGCGACGGATTATCCATCGCCAAGTGAAAGCCAACGAGAGACTGACGGCTTGTCCGTCGCTAAAGTTCCGTGCACCTTTCATACCATCAGAACCTTACCGACGGATGTTCCGTCGACAGGTCGTCGCTAGGTAAGATATTCCGTCGGCTATCCGTCGCTAACTGGAAAATATTGGGAATCCTCCAGTTAGCGACGGATTTTTCGTCAAAATATAGTCGGGAACTGAGGTTATCCGTCGCCAACCCGTCACTAGTCCGTCGCTAACTGAGATTTTTTTAAAAAAAATTGCAGAGCTTTCCCTGTTCACACAACATCCGAACATCGGACCAATATATAATCACAATATACAATCACATAGACCAATATATAATCCAATATAAATCACACATGAATATAATGCATCACAAATATGCATAACCCAAAGCAATATAAAATACACACCAATTATCCAAAAATCAAAAACTAATATCCGTCTTTATAATATCCGAAATTCCCATAAATATTTAAAATTTAAAAACTATTCTAATACAATACTTCAAGGAGGAGGAGGAGTTCGATCTTCCAGTGGTGGTACTCCCTCCTGCGACCGACGATAATACTGCTCCACTATGTTTGGTGGCAATCCGTCGAAGACATTACCCGGAAGTCGACGTAGCTGCTCTGACAACATGAGGTCAAGGAGTGTCGTCACAGTCGGAGGCGGTACCAAAGGGGCAGCAGGGTTGAAAGAAAGATGACCGATGGAAGAAGGATCAGCACCAGCAGCAGACGGACCGGCAGCAGTAGAAGGAGATAGAAAGTACATAGTAATTTGCTTCCGCAAGGACGACACTGCCTCGTACAGCTGTGCAAGCTGTGACCTTACATCATCGTCTGCCGGGGCCGTGGGAGGAGGTGGTGTCGGTGAAAATCTCTGGGTCGCCATGTGCAACGGCGCCAGAAAGCTGACTCCGTACAGGCGCCCTTTCTTAAAGCTGCCGACGGTATCTACGAACAAGTCGTTACGAGCGGCCATAAAAGAGGGCGTCCAGGCGGGCATCGTTTTTACCGACATCCTTGGTAGCAGATGATTGAGCTCGACTAAGGGCCTCACGATACGCAGCCTATCAAATGAATGTGTTTATACTATAAGTTTACCTAAGTTGTAATCTAAATCCTATGTTTCACTAAGTTATAGTGTGAATCCTAAGTTTACCTAAGTTATAGTCAGAATACTTTTAATTCTAACGTAAATCTCATAAACGTAAGTACTTACATCAGTCTCTTTGGCCCTCTCGTCGATGAAGCTCCCGTCCTTTCGCCTCTTGTGCGTATGCTGGAACACATCGTGCATGGTGACCGATTCTGGTGCTTTTCCCTCCTTCATCGTCCGTTGGGTCTGCATACGAAATATCCGTAGAATTTAATTAACAACGTGTATTAATAATACCGAATTCGATAGTGAAATAAATTTTTGGTATCTCACCAGATCTGCAAGCGCCGCTGCGTGGGACCTTGATCCCCCGTATGAAGCCCGTCGGTTCGCCTTCTCCTTCTCCGATTTCTCTTTGTACGCAGGAGTATCCATCTTATCCAAGACCTCCTCATAATAGTCCTGTCGGATCCAATTCGGCCTTTTCTGTCCCATTTTAAGGTCATGAATCATATCCCGTATCTTCTTTGAGGCAGCGCTTCTGTATGTCCTGCGGATCGCGTCCTCGCGATGGGGGGCCACCAAAACGTTGTCTAACATACAAATTCAATTATTACGTAATTAAAAAATGGTTGATTAAAGAGTAACTAATAATTAACCACAAGATATATATATATATACCCTCAACTCGTCGAGCCAGACGTACTTCATATTTGGGGGCACCGATGAAAAGTTGAGGTAGGGGCCATGAAAGTTATCCCGGATGATTTTCCCTAGAGACCTGGCAACATTAAACGAAAAAAACCTACAAAGAAGCAATGAATAGATTATTAACTTGAATAAATGAAACAAATTTAATAAATTATCTTAAATTTACTTACGAGGACCCCGCGGGCCATAGCTCTCGTAGGAACTCGCCTATCGGCCTCTCTGGTGCCGTCGGAGGATCCGCGGGTCCGCACATGTACTCCCCAGTAATTGGATGGAACCGAGTATGGGGGTACTCCGGGGCCCACTGTACAGTAACTGGTGGATCCGCTGGTGGGTCCACTGGCGGAACGGATCCGCTAGCGGATGGAGACTCATGCCTCGATGAAGTTGTCGATCTACGGCGGGATGAGTCTGTGCTCGGGGTACTCTCCGGGTCAGGTTCGCTGGATGGGGTCACATCCCGGGAAGATTGAATGCGACAATGACCACCAGTACCAGCACGACCACGACCATGACCACCACTACCACCAGCACCAGCACGACCACCACCAGCAGCACGACCACGGCCAGCCATCATGACCTGTAAATAGAACACATAAAAATAATTAAGAATATAGAAGTGTAAATGAATAAAAAATTTTAAACTAAAATATATATACCACCAGCCGGGCGACGAGTGCCGTCGTGACAAAAAGGACTAGGAGTGCCATCTGCAAAAAAAATCATACAGTAAGTAAATGATCGAACGAAAAAAGCATGAATTCATGTAATTGCTTTTATGAGGTCAAACTGAATTCACGTAATTGGAAGTGTTTTTAATATACGATGATATTTAACCTAATCATCGTCGTCGTCTTCGTTCTCGTCCTCGGCCTCGTCTTCATCATCATCATCATCCTCATCCTTATCCTCATCGTCGATTTCATCTGTATCCTCATCCCCATCAAATTCTTCTTCTTCTTCTGCCTCAATATTTGGGACAAGACGCCTCTTTCTCCCCTGGTTAACAGCTAAGTCTTGTGTATCAACCTCTTCCTCCCCTCTATTTTTCTCGATAATATCTTCAACATCTATTGTATCCGAGTGTTGTCCCAAGTATTGGGACTTTTCGATCTGGTCTTCTTGGTATGCAATGATATTTGTAAACGTTTAAATAGGAAGAGGGGCTCGGTTTGGTTGTTAATGCTGCTGTAGCAAAACATGTGTGTGTGTGTGTGTGTGTGTGTGTGTGTGTGTGTGTGTGTGTGTGTGTATTCATGCTTTAATTTCTTTCTTTCTTTCTTTATTACAAGCAACTTACTTTAATACCTTATATATATATATATATATATATATATATATAAATATATATATATATATATATATATATATATATATATATATATATATATATATATATACATACATACGTACAGCTATTATATAATTATATAATAAATCCTTTAGCACTCTCCCACTAATAAATATTTTATTTAAACTATTTTTCATTTCCTTTTTTATAAATAGTTATATATATATATATATATATATATATATATATATATATATATATATATATATATATATATACACACACACACACACACACACACACACACACACACACACACACACACACACACACCATAAATGGAATAATACAAAGAAATATAAATAAAATCTGAATTTATTTATAAATAAAAACTAAATATTTTATATTCTATATTTACTAAATATTAAAAGTTTTATAAATAAAAACTCATCTGTATATATAAACCAACCATAAATGAATATTATTTCTAAAATTAAAAATAAATATTCTGTATCTATATTTATGCAATATATTAAAAAAAATTATAAGTAAAAATTCAATAGTACACAAATACTTATCTTTAAAAAAATTAATTATTTAACCACAAAATAATTACACTAATATTAATAACTTAAGTAAATATTTAAATAATAGTAATTAAAAAAATATAAATGACTATAATGTCCCTATCTCGGATAGTGGGGGTGACACATGATACCAAGGGTTACTGCAGTCAGATGTATACTGGCGGGGCATAAATTTTCGGTAAAGTGACTTCATATATACATATGGTTTTTGAATAGTATAGAGACTACATCCTTTCGACATATGACTATTGATTTATTTCTTATTTTTTTCCTTTATTTCTTGAACATTTTTATCTTATCCTTATATTTTTGGAATGTTATTTGGCTCCTAGCAATCTTTAAAATCTATTTGATTTTCTTCTGCTAGATTCCTAATTTTGTCAAGATGTTGATTTTTAATCGTATCCTCCGAAATTTCGAGGACGAAATTTTTCTAAGGTGTGTACTTTTGTAAGCCCACTTCCCAATTTTTTTATATTTGATTATGATTTTACTTTTATGGTCATTTGGACCTTAGTAAGCATTATTTAGCTATTATATAGTTTATCATATTTTTTAGATATTTTAGATAATTTTTAAATATCTATTTTTGAAGATTTATATATTTTATTGAATTTCATGATTTACCTTATGGCCATTCGGGATTATTTTTGGGACCCAGTATTTTATTTAGGTCCTAGAACCTCAAAAACTATTTTCTAAATTTTTTAGATTTTTTGTTATTTTTTGGAATTACTTTGAAAATAAAATATAGGAAAAAAGCTATTTTTTTGGACTTCTGGAATTTATTGTGCTAGCCTAAGAGCAAATATTGGCCCCAAATATTTTTCTAGGGTTCATTATGCTACTTTATATTTTTTAGAATTTTTCCATAATTTTTGGCAATATTTAAGTATTTATTTATTAAGGTTTATATATTTTTAAAGGCTTCCAATATTTATTATGAGGCCATTTATGACTAATATGAGGTAAAACATTTTTATTTATATTCTAGAAGGTTTGATATATTTTCTATAATTTTCTACAATTTTTCTGGATTTTTTAGGATTTTATTTGATGTTATTTGGAGTTAAACTGATTTTTAAATTATTTTTTGAAAATAAATACACAGTCAATATACAGTCAGCACTGGCCGGGGCCACCCGTCAGCCAGCGTAGCACCTAGTCAGCGGGTGCTGACTGTACCCGCCTGTTTATATATATATTACACGCAGAACAGAAAAAAAAAAAAAACCCTAGTTATTCCTGGCCGACTTTGAGGTGTTTGATTCCAAGGAGACCCCGATTTTTGAGACGATTGCCGTCAACTCCGACCTCCTTTTTGCGTGCCATTTTTTTGTTGGATTCGTATCAAGGTAAACTTTCTGTCACGACCCGCACCCGCTTTTCGGATACGAGACGTGTCCAAGCCAGCCTACGTCGCAGAGTCGGCGGTAGAACGTTGTCAAGCCCACAAGAAATAAATGCTCAAAATATAAACTTTATTGCTCATTCACATTTCTAAATTTATTACAATAATTATAATATTTATATTTAAAGAAAAATATAAAGTTCTCACAATTAAAGAAAATGACAACTAGTTCCACTATCTAGGTCGGCCTCAGCATACCCATGTCTTCCAAGTGCTAAGAGTGATCGCGGCTAAACCTGAAAAATATTGGTTTCCAGTCAGGAATGGAACAAGTACACAAACCAACGGCAATGCAAAAACACAATAGAATTAACAAGACATGAAAATTACATATGAGAGATAAAACTAGAAGAAAACTGATGACATGGCACGGTGGAGAATAAAAGAAAAAATAAAAGACAACTACTTATGTGGTGTGGACATGTGAACGGCTAGGGGTAAATAAGGCACACTGCACGTGTCGTGTGCAGCTGCTAGCATTCACGAAAGACACGGGGGATATTTCTGGGTAGTCCACATGTCTACTAAGATATTTTCCCTCCCGACTACTCCGTGTGACGAGCGTGTCAACAAGCAGCAAGATATATGTATAGACATGAAATGAAAAGACTACTATGAATCGAAAGCAATCAGAAAGTGCACTTGCCTGAGGTCCTTAGCTGGCGAAACCAATAACACTATACCACTCAACGAGCCACAATCAGTCAACACATGCAGAAGTATCCAGATGTTAAAATAAATAGTACCAACGTTCTCAGAATAGTCAAATTAGCTAGGATTGCCTGTCCTTAAGTCCAATTCTGGAAACAAGGGCAAAACGGTAATTTCAGGCAAAAATGATGTCCGTCGTTGGACTCGCTTTGCACCGAAAAGCGTGCCAGAGTCAATGGTCTCTAAAATTGTCAAACTATATGTCTACGAATCCGATTTTCTGATACGAACCCAACCGTATGTCCAAAGTTAGATTCCGGCGGGCCATGCACAAAATCGCCCGTTGAATCGGACCGTGGGGCCCACGAAATGGCGGTCCAATCAACTGTCTCAGAATCGAACCAAACTTGGCATGCAGGACCAGAAAAACTATACGGTCCTGTTGGCGCAAATTTCGTCTCGATCTGACGAGCGTGCACGAAGTAATTGAGAAACTTGCACAGGGACTGATACGGTGAATTTCAACGGATACGCATCAAATTCGTCGCGCACACGCAACCAATTTGAATTCCGTCAAAGCCCACACAACCACGAAACCGTTACGCACCTTTCGATGCTTTCGGTTTGCGACCACGTCGCCCGGATTGGCGTGACGCACGTCGTGTGGATGGTTTTTCAAGTTTTTGAAAACAGTTTTCTCAGTTTTTTTCTGATTTTCAAATTGGTTTTAAACAGAATTTAATCCACTAAAAAATAAACTAAAAGTGGGGTCTCAATCGCTGTTAGGTTGTCTACCAGACTGTTCAAGCGCTTTTCCAAGTTTCGCAATATCCTGGTCGTAAATCGACCGCCAACTTTGGGTTTTGGGACAGATTCTAAATCCAGAAATCAAAATTTTTCTCGGTTTTGGGACTCGGTTTTCGTCGTACACGAAGCAAAATAAATTAAACTAGTTGAAGGGATTGGTTGACGCATAGGTTGTGTTCATACTATTCAAGTGGTTCGTGAAGAGATCGGTCGTCGAGGGAGAAAACTCGCAGAGAAGTTCATTCTCCCACCCGCCATTGCTGCTGTGCTCCTCTGTACAGTTCGCGCGCTCCGGCGTGTTCGGCCGGCCAGCGGTGGCCCAGGGCGGCGCTGCGGTGGCGTACGGCCGCCTGAGGGTCGAGGGTGGTCGCTGCGGTGGAGAGTTTAGGGTTTTGCAGAGTTTTTGCTTCCACCCTTTCTTCGATCTCGCTAAAGCACATATACGTATATATGAAGCCTGGGTCGGGTTGCTTCTGTTTGTTCAGGCCGGGGGGGAAAGAGTAACATGGGTGTGGGGGAAATTTTGTGTTGGGCTCGGGTTGATGTTGCATTTGCTGTTGGGGGGGAAATCCTGGGCCGGGTCTGTCCTGGCCTGAGCTGGGTTTTCCTAGGGGTTGGCCTGGTTAGTTGGGCTGGGAATCCTATATATTTAACCCTAGCCTTAATCAATATATACACATACACATGCATATATATATATATATATATATATATATATATATATATATATATATATATATATATATATATATTATATATATATATATTATATTATATAATATAATATAATATATATATATATATATATATATATATATATATATATATATATATATATATATTTATATATATATATATATATATATATATATATATATATATATATATATATATATATATATATATATTTTATATAAATAAATATATATATATAATATATATATATATATATATTTTTATATAATATATATATATATATATATATATATATATTTTATATATATTTAATATATATATATATATATATATATATATATATATATAAATATATATATATATATATATATATATATATATATATATATATATATATATATATATATATATATATATATATATATATATTTTTTATATATATATATATATATATATATATATATATATATATATATACTTGAACTTTTATTGATATTAGTAGTAATACAAGCACTCACAAACTCACACTCTTACAAAGGAAAATAGAAAAACTAGTACAAACTTGCACACACAAATGAGGCAGAAGGCCTCTATTTATAGTACAAACACACCCGAAGCCAACCGACAGTATCAGGTTATTACAAGCCATCTGTCCAGAAGCACCGCCTCGAGTGAATTATTGGAGCTACACGTAGTGTATTAGTCACATACGTGTCCCGACAACTTTATGTCATATCTCCTTTTACTTTATTAAAGGAGATTCTCTCTTATCTTGATTTTGGCCGAATTCTTGATTGTAGGCCCCACGTCCACAATTATCAATATTCGTGGCTGTCTTCATCAATTCCACCTTTATTTCCCTACCGCACAGCTGTCCTTTATTTTCTATCATCTTCACTATTTCTGGGTCGCCTTCGTGGCGCATGGCTGGCGGACGATTCAACCACCACTTCATTATTGCTTTCTGCGGAAGATTCTTCCTTATCGCTATGCCTGCTGCGACTGACGCTTCGGATGACCTCATTGATTCATCATCATCTAATTCTCTAAAAATAGTATCGCCAAATATTTCCTTCATTTGGGAATGAATATATTTGCGACAGCGATTTTTCAATTCTTCTTTAGATATTTTAGGATTCTTCCTAAGAATATAATCTTTATATTTTCTTAGGTAATTATCCTCATAATCCATTACCTTCTCTTCTTGCAGCCGGGTTGATTCTTTCGCTTCTTCTGCAAGAGATGCCTTGATTTCTGCAATTTTCTCTTTCTCATTAATCCTATTCCACCATTTAATGAGAAAAATTCTTTTTAATTTATAAATTCCAAATTCTCCCTCTGCACATTTGAGAGACCACTTCATTATGTGGGGAATATTATTAAAGACGAAAAATAACATAGTTGTCTCCTCATCATAGAAATTCTGTTTCTTCTGGCAAATTTTTGCCTTCTCGACCCATTCGTCGAACAAATTGAGCAATGGCCCTGACAAGATTTCCAGGTTAGCTCCAAAGTAATTCCACCATTTAATAAACCAGGTGGGTATGTCCTGCTCTAATATTTTCGGACATATCTTAATGAACCAGGAATGCTTTCTTCTGTCATTTTCATAATAAAACACATAAAAGAAAGCATCAATATAATCCCAGTATGTGAACTTCATTGAAGTTGTGCTATTTCTGAAGAGCATTGCCCTCTCAAAATTCGGATGCAAACCCCACGATTGAGGAATCTCTGAATGCGGGTCTTTAGGATTTTGCCTAAAGTGCTCTATCTCTGCCGAATTTGTAGAGCATAGCATTCCTTCATAGTGTATTCTCGCCCTCATTTTTATGGGATAAAAATTTCTCTCAAAGTATTTGTCTTTGAGCTGCCACGGATCCCATGTGTCAAGCGATGCAGGAATATCATGTCGGTCAAGACATATGATGTCTTCCTCAGCTGATTTCTGAGTATAAATTGACTCCATTTCAGCAAGAGTAGCTGCCTCTTGGTAGGAAAATTTTTCCTTCTGCTGCTCATTTGATGCAGTATCGGCTGAAACAATTATATTTCTTCGCACAGGAATTTGGTCCTGCCTCCGGTGAGTCTTCCGACTCTTGGGCTGCTCCCATTTGGGAGGCTCCCAGGGCTGCTTGCCCTTATCGCGTCTGCTCATTCTGCAAAAATTCACGCGTTAGAAAATCGGGAAGACTATTTTCTTCACCTTTAATATATTCAATATCAAAATCAAAAATTGCTAATTCAGCCTGCCATCTAGCAAAGATTTGTTTTGAAGCTAGATTTTTAACATCCTTTTCCAAGACAGTTTTTGCAGAGCTACAATCTATTCTAAGCAAAAACTTCTGATTAAGCAGATCATCTTGGAACTTATGTATACATTTAATAATAGAAAGAATTTCTTTCTTAATTGTGGAGTAATTAAGTTGGGTATCATTCCATTTACCCGAGCAAAACCTGACTAAGACTTTCTTATTAGTCTCAGGGTTTCTTTGCTTCAAGATGCCTCCATAACCAATATCACTAGCATCTGTTTCCACGATTTTAAACCATTCAGCATTTGCTAAATGTAAGCAAGGTAAATTCTTAACCTTCTGCTTTATTATCCTAACTGCCTTCGTATGTTCTTCTGACCAGGCAGGTGGATTCTTCTTCAATCTTTGATACAAAATTTTTGTATCTTGAGCTATGTTCTTATAAAAATCAGAAACATAGTTCAAAGCCCCAAGAAACCTTTGTAACTGTTTATTATCAGTTATTTCGTCGGGGAACTTAGAAGCAAATTCAATACTTCTATCAATAGGAATTATCGTTCTATTTGCTATATTATGTCCCAAAAATCTTATTTCTGTTTGGAACAATTTCATTTTTGGTGCTGATATTACTAATCCATTCTTGATGACTAAATGCTTGAAAATTTTCAAGTGCTTAAAATGTTCATCAAGAGAATTAGAAAATATTAATATATCATCAATATAAGATAAAATAAATTCAGAATAATTATTGAATATTTCATTCATTATATTCTGAAATTCGGACGGAGCATTTTTTAGTCCGAAGGGCATAACATTCCATTCATAATGCCCAAATGGAACGGTAAAGGCAGTCTTATACCTATCCTGTTCAGCTATCTGGATTTGCCAGTAGCCTGATTTTAAATCAAATTTGGAAAATATCCTTGCTCTAACAATTCTGTTAAGCAAATCCCTCTTATTAGGGATTGGATATCTAATCCATTTTAAAACCTTATTAAGAGGTTTATAATTAATTACCAATCTTGGTACACCTCTCTCCCTCTCAGCATTATTCATTACATAGAATGCTGTACAACTCCATGGAGAGTAGGATTTCCTTATTAACTTCTTGTCTATTAAATCCTGTATTTCCTTTTTACATATTTTCAGATATTGCTGATTCATCTGGCATGGCCTCGCCTTAGTTGGGATATCTTTCTCATTAAAGCTATCCTCATATGGAAGTGAAACAATATGTTGTTTCCGATCCCAAAAAGCATTTGGCAGATTACTACAAGTTTGAAGCTTAAACTCTTCTTCAACTTGTTGTATTCTATCCTTCATCTCTGGCTTATTTAATTGATCAGAGATTTGTATTTGCCTTATTTCCTCCCTGAGAAAATTGATTTGATTTTCTTCAAAATCAATTTCTCTTATTTCGTTGAGGATTTTGATCATTGGATCACGAATAAATTCAAAGGTCTCTTCTCTACCCTTATATACAGTAGAAATTCCCTTCAAATTAATACTCTTTATTGGCATGAGTTTTTCTAGGAAAGGGGTTCCTAGAATAACATGCTGAGTTATTTCCTTAACTACCACAAATTGTAGTGGTATGGTGGCCGAATTTTTACAGACATTAACATCTGTAACCTTATATGGTGCTGTCAATGCTTTATTATTAGCAGCACTTAGTGTTTGAGTAGTGCGTTCGCAATACTTGATTGGAATTACACCCTCTTTAACACAATTAAGGTCGGCACCACTATCAACTAATGCAATTAAATTCTTAATATAATACTCATTATTAATGAGTAAATCTATTTGAATGTACCATTTTTGGGTAACATAGAGATCTATTTTCTCTAATTTCTGTTGAGGTTCAGTTTCCTCATCCGAAACCCCAGGGGTAGAAGTATTACTTCTTTTTGAACTTTCCCCTTGCTCATTGGTATGCATTATCATATTCTTAGCTACTGTCTCTAAATTGGCTAGTCTTATTTGAGTCATCTTATCTTGAGATTTTAATTCTTTTATTTCTTTTTTCAATACCTTAATCTCATTTTGGAGATCTTGTATTGTTACAGCTTTTACCTCCTTATTCCTATATCGTCGGATGACTTCATCCATACTGTAAAATTCTTCTTTCTTATTAGTTCCTTCCTCATTCAAGGAACCACTGGTAGATTTTTCTTCTAAACTAAGGAAATCTATTAATTTTTCCCTAGCATTTCTACTGATTTCAGTAGATAATAGAGATTTAATTATCTCTCCTTTATCTTGAGCAGTCAATACATTAATTGACAATCCATTCATTTCGACTATGGATTTATAGTACTCAAGATCATGTTCATTGGAACATTCCTCACAGCTACATTCACTATCACATTCACACATATTAATTGACTCGTCATCACTAGACTCATCTGATGAACCTAATTCTTCATCAGAATTTATTAATATTTTATACAGGGTTTTCTTTAACCCTTCATCCTCTATTTCTTGGATTTTCTTCTTAGTATAACATCTATTAGCATAATGACCGATTTTACCACATTTGTAGCATTTTATTTCTTTAGAGGATTTCCTCTTATGAGAAGATTTCTTCTCTTTCCCCTTTTCTTTCTCCTTGTATTGCTGGGGATACTTCTTCTTCTTTCTTCTCCTATAGTAGGGCTTATTTCCCTTTTCTCTATTATAATCTTTTTTAGCCTTTCCCTTCTTATCATAAGGCTTGTATTCATCTACAGCAAATTGGCTACAAAATTCACCTAACTGCTTTCTCTCTGAAAGCCTCTGTGATTTCAATTGATGCCTCAGCTTTAAATCATTACATAAAGCTAAGCCTTCTTGAACACAAGCATTAATCAATGCTCCATAGGTATAATTCTGATATGGTATTTCACCATTATTCCTTTCCTTCAACTTTTGCCGTATTTTTTCAGCAAAGAGGTTGGGTAGTCCATCAATAAATTTGGACTTCCAGTGTGATGCATTGGCATCATCTAGCGCCATGACTCTACTCAGAAAAGTATCTTTATACCATCTGAAATGAGTCAATGTTGGACATCGTAAATTCTGTAATAGGGTTCTAATTCTCCCCCCATCAGAAATATGTCCTGTGAAATGCTCTAATATATTATATATTAGAGTGTAAACAGCATCAGATTTCTGCTGTCCATCTTCTGTCTTAGTGACATTTATTATTTCCATTCGTTGCTCATTACTCAGGCAATGATCCCACCATCCTCGCAGGATGCCTGTAAATCCACTGGCTACAAATAAAGCAATTTGCCGGTCATTATTACCAGCGGCTTTAGCAACATTAGAATACATCAATATTCGATGTAATTGATCATGTATTTGCTTATCAGAAAGACCATCTATGTTCCATTCATGAACCATTGACTTATTTGCTAGATTTGGCTACTCTAGTCCAGTCACTTGCTAAATCGAAGAACATTTCGTTTCTTAGAGGGGCTTGCAATCCGTGCAATACAGAAACTCCGTTCTCGAATTTCTAATCTAAACAAGATTCCAAAATAGAACGGAATTTGAGAAATCAAGATGGCGATCTTTTTCGTGGTTATTCAAACACACGAGTAAGGAATATAAATGCAATACAAGATCATATCTCGACTTCCAGGTAGATGGAATAAAGGTTACGTATGGATTCACATTCTAAGGGGTGGAGACTACATAATAGGTATGGGGACCCATTTCAAACACTTTGGTTTTATAGACCAACTATGGGGGTTGGTCTGGATGGGTTTTACTGGGCCTTAATGGGTTTCCTATTTGGATACCACTCGTTGGTTGGATGAACCTTGGATCTTAATCTATATGGGCTGAACAAGATTCTAAGATAAATTATTTCTACTAGGTTAGGGTACCCTAGAATAGGTTTCCACCCAAGTTGTTGAGCTAGTTGTCAGTCAGGTTGGTTAGCTAGGTCCCTCAAACCCAAAAATATGCTTTCAGTGACTTTTGTGTTTAAGTAGCACAAGAAAACACAATTGAGTGGCACACTAGTGACATGTGTGTAGTGGGCTTCGAGTAGATCACAACCATATATTGGATTGAAGGAATTGAGTCGAATTTAAGGCTCGAATAGAAGTCGGAAAGTATACCGGGTAGGTACTATGGTAAGAGTTATAGTTAGTCCTTTTAACCTGAAAGTCATAGCACAAAAATAGAGTACAAGGGGACGGGTTTGAGTGGGACATGATATACCTAGATGAAGGTAGACTAGTCTAGATCTTGCATATAAAATTTGTTAAAAGGTAACAACTGGTCTTGTGCTCCGAATATTAATGACACGGCCGGGAACACAAATGATCTAAATGGAAAGTGGGAGTCCAAGGGCACTAATTATTATCTTAATGGAAATTATTCCGATCAATCAGTAATCTTCATATATCCCAAAAATTTTAGAAGGCTTACTCTCTACCCACCTTAGAAACTAAGACATGGTTCTAGGAATAATGGGTTAGAAGGATTCCAAAGTCCGGGTATTGCACCTCGACTCCTGTTAATAAGAGTAAGGCAAGGCGTAATGGGGTACAGTAGGTATAAGTCAAGTCAAGGACCGTTCCTCAATAAATGGAAAACGAGTGTGTACACTGGCACACGATCGAAAAATAGAACGATCTACTCGTCTGGTATACAAGAGTTATCGACAGGGTAACCAACTCTAAGGCACAACATATGAAAAGATTTCTAACAACTGAGTCATGAATTTCTATTTGTGTCAAACCTGCCAGACTATTGTCATGAGGGTTCTAGTTAAACCAAGCTTCAAACAATTGATTATAGGCTCACAATATTTGGTCTCTTGAGAATAGGTAGTCTCCTAGGTTGGCATTTGGTCAAGGGAAGGATCCTAATCATTCTCAGACTCCAATGACTAGAAGATCAAGATAGTAGTTTTAGTGCCGAAGGGAGGACGGGTAACTCAAGGCAAGGTTCCAGTCACAGAGCTGGCCGATGGTAGCTACACTTGCGTATACAACTATCATAGCCATGGGAATACTCTGTATCTATCTATCAATTACGAGCTTTCGTCTTTCTAATCAGTGGAAGACAAAAACAATGAAGAGTTCAAGAGGGATGTCGCTGAATACAATTACGTGATTCAAAGGCGAATGTATAATTCAAGAGGAATTGTCAAAGCAGTCGTGGATGAGATCCTAGAGACAGCTACATCTTAATCCATGTAGGGTAATTAGATAAAGAGCGAACCAAATATATCATGGTTGATCAGACCGTAATACACTGATTCTGATTAGACAATATGTTAGCGAGCGTCCCCAATAAACATATGTCTTGAATCAAGCTCGATAAAAGAGTAAGCTTGCAAAAACTAAGCTGTAATAGCAGCATTGGTCAAGAGAGTCAAAATATAATTATGCGAGATTTTTGAAAGGAGGAATAAATAGTTTGAGTTTTGGAAAAATCAAAACCTTACATGGTGTTATGGCTTATATAGGCATCCTACTATCTTTATTTCATATATATTTCAAATGGCTGAGGGAAAACTTTGAACCAATTCTACCTCGAGATTTGTATATGAACAGCAGAATCAGAAATTATAAACCAGTTCCTTACAGCAAAATAGAATTTAAAACAGGCAATTCTAACTTATGATATAAGATTTATATCTAAATAAGAAAGTTGAACAGTTTATGAAAATTAACGCCTTAATTCTAGGCAAGCCTAACATACCAAGCGAATAGTATATTCACATTGAATCACATTGTCATGTCAAAAGTAATAGTGTACATATAGGGATCTAGCAAGCTATCTAAATTGCACGGCCTATCTAATAACCTTAACAACCCAACGGTCAATTTGAACAAGGGACTCCTAGTCCTAGTTATTCTCCTAAATTATTTTAATCCGAATTGTGAATGAGCATTTCCTGGGCGCAGGCTCACAATGGTACGACTAACTTAAGTACCATCACGAGTTCGCAATCTTTTACGAAAACTGACCTGCATGGGCCACCACAAAAACTTGTCACGACCTGTACCCGCTTTTCGGATACGAGACGTGTCCAAGCCAGCCTACGTCGCAGAGTCGACGGTAGAACACTGTCAAGCCCGCAAGAAATAAATGCTCAAAATATAAACTTTATTGCTCATTCACATTTCTAAATTTATAACAACAATTATAATATTTATATTTAAAGGAAAATACAAAGTTCTCACAATTAAAGAAAATGACAACTAGTTCCATTATCTAGGTCGGTCTCAGCATACCCATGTTTTCCCAGTGCTAAGAGTGATCGCGGCTAAACCTAAAAAATATTGGTTTCCAGTCAGGAATGGAACAAGTACACAAACCAACGGTAATGCAAAAACACAATAGAATTAAAAAGACATGAAAATAACATATGAGAGATAAAACTAGAAGAAAACTGATGACATGGCACGGTGGAGAATAAAAAAAAAAGACAACTACTTATGAGGTGTGAAATATCCTTTTCGACATGTGAACGGCTAGGGGTAAATAAGGCACACTGCACGTGTCGTGTGCAGCTGCTAGCATTCATGAAAGACACGGAGGATATTTCTGGGTTGTCCACATGTCTACTAAGATATTTCCCCTCCCGACTACTCCGTGTGACGAGCGTGTCAACAAGCAGCAAGATATATGTATAGACATGAAATGAAAAGACTACTATGAATCGAAAGCAATCAGAAAGTGCACTTGCCTGAGGTCCTTAGCTGGCGAAACCAATAACACTATACCACTCAACGAGCCACAATCAGTCAACACATGCAGAAGTATCCAGATGCTGAAATAAACAGTACCAACGTTCTCAGAATAGTCAAATTAGCTAGGATTGCCTGTCCTTAAGTCCAATTCTGGACACAAGGGCAAAACGATAATTTTGGGTAAAAATGATGTCCGTCGTTGGACTCGCTTTGCACCGAAAAGCGTGCCAGAGTCAATGGTCTCTAAAATTGTCAAACTATATGTCTACGAATCTGATTTTTTGATACGAACCCAACTGTATGTCCAAAGTTGGATTCCGGCGGGCCATGCACAAAATCGCCCGTTGAATCGGACCGTGGGGCCCACGAAATGGCGGTCCAATCAACTGTCTCAGAATCGAACCAAACTTGGCATGCAAGACCAGAAAAACGATACGGTCCTGTTGGCGCAAGTTTCGTCTCGATCTGACGAGCGTGTACGAAGTAATTGAGAAACTTGCACAAGGACCGATACGGTAAATTTCGACGGATACGTATCAAATTCGTCGCGCACACGCGACCAATTTGAATTTCGTCAAAGCCCACACGACCACGAAGCCGTTACGCACCTTTTGATGCTTTCGGTTCGCGACCACGTCGCCCAGATTGGCGGGACGCACGTCGTGTGGATGGTTTTTTCAAGTTTTTGAAAACAGTTTTCTCGATTTTTTCCTGATTTTCAAATTGGTTTTAAATAGAATTTAATCCACTAGAAAATAAACTAAAAGTGGGGTCTCAATCTCGGTTAGGTTATCTACCAGGCTGTTCAAGCGCTTTTCCAAGTTTCGCAATATCCTGGTCGTAAATCAACCGCCAACTTTGGGTTTTGGGACAGATTCTAAATCCAGAAATCGAGATTTTTTTCGGTTTTGGGACTCGGTTTTCGTCGTACACGAAGCAAAATAAATTAAACTAGTTGAAGGGATTGGTAGACGTATAGGTTGTGTTCATACCTATTCAAGTGGTTCATGAAGAGATTGGTCGTCGAGGGAGAAAACTCGTCGAGAAGTTCATTCCCCCACCCGCCATTGCTGCTGTGCTCCTCTGTACAGTCCGCGCGCTCCGGCATGTTCGGCCGGCCAGCGGTGGCCCAGGGCGGCGCTGCGGTGGCGTACGGCCGCCTGAGGGTCGAGGGTGGTCGCTGCGGTGGAGAGTTTAGGGTTTTGCAGAGTTTTCGCTTCCTTCCTTTCTTCGATCTCGCTAAAGCATATATACGTATATATGAAGCCTGGGTCGGGCTGCTTTTGTTTGTTCAAGGCGGGGGGGGGGGGGAAGAGTAACAGGGGTGTGGGGGAAATTTTGTATTGGGCTCGGGGTGATGTTGCATTTGCTGTTGGGGGGGAAATCCTGGGCCGGGTCTGTCCTGGCCTGGGCTGGGTTTTCCTAGGGGTTGGCCTGGTTAGTTGGGCTGGGAATCCTATATATTTAACACTAGCCTTAATCAATATATACATATACAATATTTATATATACATACACATGCACATATATATATATATATATATATATATATATATATATATATATATATATATATATATATATATATATATATATATATATATTTATGTAAATAAAAAAAATATTTATGTATATTTATATATACATACACACATATATGTATCTGTATTTATTTACACATGTATACCTGTATTTATATATACATATATACCTATATTTGTATACATACACACATATATCTATTATACAAATATATATACCTCATATATTATGTATATATATATATATATATATATATATATATATATATATATATATATATATATATATATATATATATATATATATATATATATATATATATATCCTTAAACTCAAAAAATCAAAAATACCTTAAATCAATATTATAAATACCAATATCCTTATCATCCATATATATAGAAGAGCACATTTATATCTTCATATATATATAAATTTAATTTACCATAAATCGACTCAATAATAATTATAATACTTAAATGGAATGAACATGCTTATTAAATCTCCACAAAATAACCTTAATAGTAAATAAATAATAAAAATATTTCAGAATTTTCGGGAAGGGGAGCTACACTTTCTGAATATGTAATTTATTTTCGTATATATTATTACTAAATTTCTGAAAAATTCGTAGAGTGTCGGTTGTCCGAAACTTGACACATTTTGGTGTTTTCTAGATTTTGGGAGAACCAGGAATCTGAATCACGAACCGTTTGAAGTTTCGAAAAGCTAACACAGAGTTCTATGACATATATTTTTATCAGAAATTGTTTAGTTCATCTAGTATTTTAATTATTCTGTTGAACTCAAAATTGATCGGTTGATCACCGTTTTGTTCATGATTAGCCATAACGGCGATATCTTTTGACCAAAACATAAATTTAAAGCGCGGTTGATTCCAGCACACTTGTGGTGCTGAAATCAACCCAGATGCATTTTCAAAATCTAGAGTTCACGATGTTTGACTAGATAGTCAACGGCACGTTCGATTTGCGTGATATAGTTTCTATAATTGGAAACATGAATTTTTGTGACCAAAACTTCCTATTTTAGATGATATTTCAGATTATTATAGGTTAAATTAGGTTTTTAAGTAATTTATTTTAGAATTAATGATTAATAGATTAGTAACCCAATTAGCTACTTATTTCATGAATTTGGAACTAGAACCATAGAATTGATTTGTAGTTTTCGTGCATGGTTCATGGTACGATGTATGTTATAGATTGACAGCTTCTAGATCGGCGTTCCTCGCATCCTCGACTTGTGACTAAGGTTTGTGCAATGATTCAGGCAAGTACAGTATTGCATTTATATTTTAGTTCATTATAACGTTTTCTCTATCGTTTCCTTGTTTGATATCCCATTGAGACATTGCTTGGTATCTCGTTGAGACACGATTGTGACACCATAGTTATTCTATCCTTCTTAGTGTATCATTGACCGTTATTGATTGTTAGAGAGTCGGGAGGAAAAATACTCAGTAAGTACGTGAACAAATCCAACTATTTTGATTGTGGATAGCTAAGTCATAAATCCCACGTATGAGTTAGCCGTACCCTATTATTGTGGATAGCCATCGTATGATGTGCCGTATTAGCCCAGCCGTTCATGTATTAAAAGGTATTTCACACACATAGTTGTTTCCATTGTTCCTTTATCTAGTTCCTGTCCTGCTAGATCATATCTTACTAGTTTATATCTTGCTAGTTCATATCCTGCTAGTTCATCTCTTGCTAGTTCTCTATATGCTCTTTGCCATTATTGTTTCTCATTATTCTAACTTATTTTGTGCTAACAACATTAAATGCAATATGGTTGTACTCTGCTCCTTTCCTGACTGGATCGTTGTTATAGGTGAGGTTGATGTGCCTACTCTTGCGTTATGGACCATACGAGGGGGAGATAGAGACTCGAAGGCTAAACCATAGAAGACTAGTTAGTTGTATGGTTAGTTTTCTATAAATGTAAAAGCTTACATTCTTCTTCAAATTTAAAACTTCTATATTTTGTAAAGTTGATTTAGTTGTTGTGAATGAGCAACAAAGTTTATTTTGAGCATTTATTTATTGCAGGCTTGACAGCGTTCTACCGCCGACTCTGCGGCGTAGGCTGGCTTGGACATGTCTCGTATCCAAAAAAGCGGGTGCGGGTTGGAAATCAGAAGTCCTTCCTGGCTCGAAAAGCGTATCTACAAGTCCGACTTAGAAAAGGATGGCCTGCTCCCTCTGGGTGGTCAAGGAACTCCTGAAACGTCCCCATCAACTGTATACTACCCATGGGGATAGTAGGGCGATAGAAGGTAGTAGAAGCTCGAAACTCTCAAGTGTAGGCAGATCAACAGTTCCGGTGTTGCGTGCTTTGAACTATCTGAAAAACAGAAAACTGTTAAAATGTCTTAATCCTAATAATAACAAGTATTTATAGAATATCAATATACCCGATGTATCCGATTTTCTATGTTGTGATCAAGTTTCCCTAGTTTAAATTAAGTCCCCCAATAGTACACTAATACCTAGGTACCATTATGATAGACCTGCATGGGCCACCACTAAAAACATGTCATAACCCGCTCTCGAATAATCGGACACGAGTCGGACACACCCAGCCTATGTTAAAATACTCTAATTTTGTAAGCTATACCAAGCTAGGGAAAACTAACAAGTCAATATGAATAAGTACAAATTACAGCATCTATAAACGATCCCAGAAAGATCACCATAATCCACAAGTCCATATAACGTAAAGGTACCAGAGTCAACAAGAATGAAATATGCTATGAACACTAAAACCATATCTAGGAGTAAAGCTAAACAGTCTAAACCTGAAGCCTTTAGCTAGGTCATGTCTCCATCATGCTCAGCTAAGATCCCGAGCTCTGGCCCATAAGGTAGATCAATATCCTGCAAGTACACCTGCAACATATCTAGTTAGGAGCGGAGCAAAGTACAATTCTAGGTAATGAACAAGAACACAATGATATAAAAAAGAGTACAGGAGAACATGAAATATAAAGTACAGGAAAAGAATATGAACGTACAGGAATGTAAAGTACATAAAATAAAGTATAAGAATGTAAACTATGAACCTGAAGTACAAGACATGACATGTGCACAATATTTGAAATACAACTTGTCTATGTGACCAGTTGGGGTGAGTACAGGAATAAGTACAGGAGTACATGAATATCGGTACGGCTTAGAACCCGCGTACACGATGCGAGGCCTAAGCTATCTACATGAATATCAGAATATGGGTTTGGTCACAAAGCTAGTGTATTTCCCCTCCCCGACTACAAGTAAGTACAAGAACATGAAAGTACAGGAGAACATGATATCGTGTCATGACGTGTCACAAAAAAAGTACAAGAATAATGTAAATAAACATGAACCATAGAATGTACATGCCTTGCTCAGGATGATCGGGAATAATAAGAAGATCTGGATGTCCTCCTGGATAATTGGTACAAGTTGGTTAATTTCTAATCATGAACCTTTAGCTAATTATTACTAACCAATACTCCCTCTTTAATCAAGTAGTCACTTATATATACAACTAGCTATTTAAGGTTCAATTATTATCTAATTATCCACTAAGCTATCAAAACTAATCTCTTATATTAGTAGTAAATTTAAGTCTAGATATATAAAGATACAGTTATTAGTAGCCAAACCTTTATTGTAAAGAAGTTCCTAAAATGATCACAAACAGAGTTTTAACAATTCAGAGCCAAAATCATGCAAAAGCATTACCCAACTCAATTCCATACAATGTTCATTAAGCTCAAGTTAAAACTGAAATCATTCTACATAGCTATTATTACCAAGCCACCCCTCCTCTGGAAACTGCTTACTCTGGCACCAAGTCCCCTGGTTTCAGACACATTTATAGGAACCTCAGTAATATAAGCTCATTTAGCAACTCTTCGATAACTCACCTAATACCAATCTATCCACCTTTCAACTACACATCAAGAATACCCACAACTGCCTGCACTATAACTCACGGCTACTAACCCTATAACCATAAAAATATTCTAAACAATGTTCAGGACGCTCAACATTTGAGAACCTGCGCAGACACATACAATTCAAATCAAAATAGACTTGCAGTTGAGTCTACCTAAATTTCTCATATGAACCAATCAGTTTCCAAGTTCCAATAAAAACCAGAATTCAACAACTCAGAAAAAAAATATATATTTAAAAGACAAAATAATATACAGCTATATTGAATAGGAATTCACTGATACTAAATAGAAATCTCGCCCATTGCTAATCTCCCAGATCTTCTACTTCATTCCTACTCGAACTCAACTACAGTTCCTCTGAAAGCAGGTGTTCACCTCCCTGACCCCATCAAGAACGCACACACACATACAGAACTGAAATCAGTTGTGGCCAGATACAGACCAAAGGATACGAGCAACTGGACACGAATCCATACCAAATCATAAACAAGACACGAACATCACCAAACACGCGACACCTATCCCCAACTGATCATGGCCATGCTACCCATACTCAAAGAAAAGAAACAATATTAAAATAATCAACGAAAAGATAACTTAGGTACCTGAAAGAGCAACCAAAGATTTGTTCCCCATGTGTCGAATACGGACACCATTTGTCCAAATAGTAGATCGAACTTCTGTTGAGGCATTCCTTCATACAGAAACAAGTACACACAGAAAATAGGGTCTCAGGTGAATTGGTAGTGAATTGACATCTTCTTCAAGAATTTAGGAAACCAGCAAGAAAATCAAGAACATACATGCCTATACTCACAATGGTTTCGATCTGAACAATCAACCAAATCCATCAATCGTACACTCTGTTCAAGAATTGGCGAAATGATTCGGTCATCACTCTTCCAAGAATTCGAAGAACAATAAACCAAAATTGAGTTTAGGCACACGATGATTAGATCCAGAACTCACCTAGATGATCGGTCGATCAAGGATAGATGATGAACTCCATGTGAGGAAACTCGCAGTAGAAGAGGAGAGCAGAACCGAAGGAGCGCCCCTCGTCGAAGTTGGTTCGTCTGTCCGATTGATCACCTTACGCGTCGTCGACGGAAGAAGAACGACTCATATCCGCCACTCGTCGAAGCAATTCTTAGATCGAAAGAACAATTCATCCGAATCGATCAGTCACACGCTCGGCCGTCGCTCGCTGTTCGGGTTGCTTCCGCCATGGCCGAAAAGGAAGGAGTGTGATTGTCGCTGGAGAAATAGTCGGCCACCGCCTATAAGGTGTCTCGTCTTCATCGGGGACGTCGCGCACAAGAGAACACTGCCGAGGAAGAGGGCGCCTGGTCGTCGGCCATGCTCGTCGTGGAGAGGAGACCTGCCTGGTGGTCGCAAAGAAGAGCACCAGTCGCCGCCATGGAAGCAATTAGGGTTTGGATTATGAAGGGTTGGGGAAGAGGAACAATTTGGGAGGAAAGAATTATTTGAGCTCGAGAACAAATGAGAAGGAATCAGCTCTCCTCTCTCTCAAAAATGAAAATATAAGCAGCCAGAGTAAAGTAAATTTCCAATTTAGTCCCTCCACTCAAGGGATTTATACATAAAAGTCCCCCTTTTACTACTAAACAAAATACAATTATTCAGTTAGAAAGTTGTTATATTGTTGGAGAATTAGTTAGAGAATTGGGGACCACTCCCGATTAGTTATAACTAACTCAAAATTTACAACCTTGCTATTAATTCAAATCTCCCGCCAAAATATTTATGAAAATATTATTCAAAATTCATTTAATCAAAACTATCATTATGTAGAAATAGCTTTTAATTTTTTTCGAAAGTGGAAAAGTGGGGTGACAATAGTGGTGAGCCTGAACTGTACCGACTTCAGGTTCTGGTTCACAAAGAGTATGAATCCGGGAGCCGTCCACTCGGCCAAAGATGATAGGTTCCTCTCTCTCCTTCCCCGCCGGCACTATAAAACAGGCACCACGTGCAGGGAGTACTTGTTTTACGGAATAAACAGACGCAATTTGTGTCTATAGTGAGGGACTCAGGTATTGTTCTAGAGAATAAGCAGAGAAATCAAGAGAGTAGTTCAAAGGCTTTCTGTTATTGAAGAAATAGGAAAAATCATCCTCAGGGATTACACCGTCAAATGCGGGTAAGTTGGGTACAACCTTATTATTAAGATCTCTACCCCCAGCACCTGAGATAGGCAGGGATGGAATAGGATGGTGCGGCCTGCGCAGCTTCACCACAATCGGCTTGATAGAAGGGTTTTCCTTCATTGGCGGTTTCTTCTTCATCGCACCACCAGAGGAGTTGTAGCTTGAACCACAGACGTCGTAGGGCATTCTTTGGTAAGTGGCCCTCCTCTCAATCGGACTTTTAGAGGGGCTATAGTCTCAGCAGTAGGTGCCATAGGGCATTCTTTTAGACGCACTCTGATGGGCTCCTCGGAGGCGGTTTGAGCCTCGGCCTCGTCATCATCGTCTTCGCATGAGTCCTTCTAGTGCTTCTTTCGGAACAGTCGAGACTCAGTGTAATAAACCATAAACCCTTTGAAGGGTTCAATGTCCGCGAACTCAGTTTTTACCACTCTATCGCCGTTGACTTATTTGAAACACTGGTGGAGGGTAGATGGCACAATCATGTGCTCATGGATCCAAGGTTACCCCAACAGGATATTATAGCAGACATCCGCGTCAATGACATAGCAAGTTGCCTCAGTCTTCAGGTCGCCAATCTGAATTTTCAAGCAAATTTTCCCTTTTGGGCAACTCTTGCCATTTTTGAAATACTGATCATGGTTTGAGTTGCAGAAAGCCAATGCATAGGAATCCCCAGTGTATGTAGTAGACGGTAGGGGATGACGCTCACGGACGAACCATGGTCGATATACATACGATCGACCTTGACAGCGCTAACGTACCCTGTATAATAAAGGGATCGAGCATGCCTATAATTCTTTAGCAACATATCCTGTTATGAGAATGTGATATTGGGCATTGCCTCTATCACACTGTGGCATTTGGGACACACAGCATGGTCTTCGTCTGGCTGTTGTATCTGTCCCAAGTAGGATTCGACATTTTGTAACGCCTCAGACAGAGCTTCCCGGGTCTTCTTGGAGAGGCGGAGGAGTTTAAATAATGACAATCTGGTTGGAGTGTTGGCCAGCTGAGCCAGAATGTCAAAATTGTAGGGTTGCTCCAACCCAGCAGTGACATCCTTTCTGAGGGGTTTGTCGAAATGACCCTCCTTCTGCTTCTGTTTGTCCGCTATTTGAGGTAGGGACAGACCAGGTTCGGAAGTAATGGAAGCTGCGGATGTCATCACTTATAGTGCTTCCTTTGCCGGGGCCTGGTCATAGTTACATGATTATTCTAGACCGGTCCTGGTTGCTTCGACCCTTTCATTATCGGACGAGACAGAGACACAATTAAAAGATTTAACCTTCCTGCCCTTGGTCTTAATAACATGATGTGCGACAGGTTTGGTTAGGTCATCGGTGAGTGTCACGCCCCAGAACCAGAATTTTGGAGAGTGGGGGACAGACACAGCCAGCTACGTATATAGAAGTGTAATCCACCTCGACATACAGTCATGGCTGTCTAGATGCATGAAAGTTTATTTATAAGCCATCAGTCTCTTATTGTCAAGAACAAGCCTAGTGTCTCAATCTCAAGCAAGTAAGTACAGGTCACAAGATGGTAGATCATCAGACATACAAAGTAAGACATCCCAAATATTACATATTCAGATGATCATGAAGCTAGTCATACAAAATATGAGGACTAGCAAGAGTTTCAGTCATACATGGTCAACCCTAGGATTTGTTAATCATGTTACAGCCCATAGACAGACAATAAGTAAAGTATTCAATACGAGCTAACACTTGTTCGGCGTCTAAACGCCTCAAAAGAATAATTTTATAATTAGAGCGGCAGAAAAAAAATAAACCCACTCGTTGCCAGGATTTTTTCTAGTGTTCACCATCTGGCAGGAAGGCTGGAAGATCCTCGGGAGCTACTCCAAAATCTGGCCATACAAAACCAGCTGGGTCAGACCCCAGAAAGAGCAAGTGCCACAAGGGAGGCTTCACTTAATAACTAAAACCAGCATATTAGGACAAAAAGGCATAATTGATAATGGAAGACATGGGTTAAGGAAATTAGGATGATGAACGATAAGATAACTAAGGAACTATTCTGGTAACCAAGTTATAACCCGTAAACCAAACAAGAACCGGGGTTGTAACCCTTCACCTGAACAGAGCTTAGTCTTTACTCATTTATCGACAAGAGTAAAGCATAACAGTAATGTGCTAAAGAAATGCTGAACTGGCACTATCTAGACAAGACTAGACTGGACTCCATCCATCAATCACGGCAAAGCAACAAGTATGGCTTGATACTTTTAACTAACTAGGATTATCACAAGCCTAATTACTAACAAGATGCAATGAGATGTTCCAACAGCCACAAGCCCTGCAGACTTAATCCAGGTTATCCAGTCGCAAG
This sequence comes from Iris pallida, assembly GCA_029216955.1. NCBI lineage: Eukaryota > Viridiplantae > Streptophyta > Magnoliopsida > Asparagales > Iridaceae > Iris > Iris pallida. The sequence continues at coordinate 2,838,599 of JANAVB010035619.1, forward strand.
TTGAGATAGTTGGATTAGGTGACTTGGGGGTGCAACACATGACAGTGTGCTGGAAATGTGCCCTACTCGACGGCAGACTACAAGTCCAATTAAAGCGCCCAGATAACGGAACTGCCTGTAGCTAGGAAATCTCTTTATGAACTACTTGATCAATCTAGTTATTACCCTAGTCAGATTCACTATGAATCCTGACCTAGTAATCAGGAATCCATGTCCTAGGCATGATGCAAGACGAGACATGTAGCTTGTACAGGCACAACCAAGAGAATCAACCACGGTGTCAAGACAAGAGTTACTTAGCAAGTCCAGGTAGCTGCCGTAATAGCGTTGAAGATTACATGTCAGGTTTACTTATCATGTCAAGAGTGCATCACGACGGACTACTATCAAAAATTATCATGCCAAGGTTGCTTGTCAAGAGTGCGCCACGATAGGCCACTATCAGGTTAAATCACTATCAAGTCATGTTCATGGCTAAGTTAAGACAAGTTATGCCTAAGATTCATAATCATCAAGTCGGGTAGTCACAAGTTAGGCTGAGTACAAGATGTAAGCAATTTAAAACATTAAATAATATAATAATAAAAAGACATGCAAGGGGCAAGGGAATGGGGCCAAGGAAGCATGCAGCCAAGGCATGCGGTCCGCAGGACCAAGGCGGTCCGTAGGGCCAAGGCGGCCAAGAGATCATGCAGTATGCGGGACTCATGTGGTCCGAAGAACCAAGGCGACCAAGAGATCATGCGGTCCGCGGGACTCATGCGGTCTGCAGGACCAAGGCGGCCAAGAGATCATGCGGTCCGCGGGACTCATGCGGTCCGCAGAACCAAGGCGGCCAAGAGATCGTGCTGTCCGCGAGACTCATGTTGTCCGCAGGATCAAAACGGTCAAGAGATCATGCGGTCCGCATGACCAAAGCGGTCAAGAGATCATGCGGTCTGTAGTACTCATACAGTCCGCAGGACCAAAGCGGTCAAGAGATCATGCGGTCCGCGGGACTCATGCGGTCCACAGGACCAAAGCGGTCAAGAGATCATGCGGTTCGCATGACCAAAGCGGTCAAGAGATCATACGGTATGACTGCTCATCATCTCCAAAAATCCGAGAATGATGGCCATGGAACTCATGAACTTCAAACTTGCATAACTCAGCCAAAACAAAATGAAATCTAACTTTTCAAAGGTCGAATTTGGATAAAATGAAATTTTCTACCACGTGGAGCAACTAAATTTTGAAAACAAGCAAGTTTGATAGATCAAAATCAAGAAAAACTGAAGATGACATAAACTTAGATCTACAAAAAAATATCCACCAAATTAAAAAATGCCAAGTTCTGAAATAGAATCATGTAAGGAAGACAATAGAATAAATAGAATTAGGTTCCTCCATGAAGAAAGTTGCACTTGCCTAGATTTCTTGGCAGGTGAAGAGAGTTATGAGGAAGAAGAAGAAGTAATAAAGAGTAAAGGAAGAGAGAGAAAGTAGTTGGGGGTTTATAAAGAGAGGAAATGGTTCAACATATGGAACCAACCATCAAAATAAACCAAACCAAGCCATCCAAAGCAAGTCAAGTTGGACCAAACCAACCCAAGGTCAACCCTAGTCAAGATACATCAAGGCAAGCCATAAAGAAATACGAAAATACAGTAAATAATATACGGATCGAAATCTGTATATGTATACTAGAAATACGTATAACGAAAAATGGGAGTGACAGTGAGATCAAGATGCACCCACATGACTTCCCCTCGAGGAATTTTGACAGGGACTAATCCCGAGGCTTGAGCCGTCAGGAGGTTAATGACCTCCAAAGTTATTTTTGGAATCGGGATGACTCCATCTTGCGCCTTTGTAGACGAAAACCTGCCGAACTAGAGGATCACCATGTTGGTGGAGACCACCTTTTTCTTAAAGTCCAGCGATAGTACATTTGCATCTACTAGTCGATGTATATGATTCTTCAGGTTGTAGCAGTCCTTGGTCGGGTGATAGACATACCGGTGGTAATGTCAGTATTTGGGATCATCTACCTTGTCGACTTCTTTGGGACGTCTAGGAGGTGGGAGTATAAATTTCTCACCCTCTAGTAAGATGTTGAGTAATTGTAGGGCGTCCTCGTCTTTGAACGAATAGTTTCCTTTTTGAATTGGGGGTCTTTCAGGCTTCTGAGCTGTCCTCTGTTTGAGACTCGCGGTCATAACTTGTTTTGCTTTGGGTTCCTGCTCATCGCTGTTGGGTGCTGCAATATGCCTCCTGCCCCTTTCATTAGGAAGGTCCATTCCTAATAAGTGGGCCTCCTTGGCCTTCCTCTCGGCATCTTCGGCATTGATAATAAATGCTGCCAAATCTGTGTGACCGGAGGAGCCAGTCCACAGTCTTGTCATAGGGGACAAACCTTTCTGACAAGTGTCGATGAGAATTGCTTCGAAAACCTCCGATTGTAGTCTCAGCGCGACTTGCCAAAATCGCTCTATGTAGACTCAGGCAGATTCTTTGTCTTTTTGAGTGGTGTCCATCAAGGTGGACAATGGCATGTCTATTCCAGGCTTATAGAATCGAGATAGGAACATATGGTGGAGGTCGGCAAAGGTTGACACGAAATTATCCTGGACACTATAGTACTATTCGTAAGCAACCCCTCTTAAGGCGTCGACAAATAGTTTAGCAAGGAGGGCATCGTCCCTCGGTAAATGCCCTGTCATAGCATTAAAATGATTAAGATGTTGACGGGAGGAATCCTTCCCGTCGAAAGGAGTGATAGTCACCAGCTTGAATTTAGGAGGGTAAATCACCCTGTTCCACTCGACTGGGAAGGGCTGGTTGAGTCTTAGTTTTTGTCGAGTCTCCTGCCTGTCTCTGGCATCAGATTAGCTTGAAGTTCTCGAATAGCTTCAAGGACCTCTTCCGATATTGCTGCCTTAGATGTTTGTGGCAGGGTATAATTATTGGCCACATGAGGTAGTGCCACGTGATGGCTCGTAGTTGAGAGATTTGGGGCATTAGATTCCCCATTATTCCCTGCCTCTGGGGCATGTACTGGTGGTTGGGACGAAGTTTGAGCCGCTTTCAGCTCCGTGATAGTCTTTGTTAGAAGTGCCAGGCTAGCGTTTATGGTCTGCATTATTTTTTCGATCATTTCGAAGCGTCGGCTGTCTTGGGACCTCTGTTCATCACTCATTATATACGACGGCATGACACGGGTGCATATTGCTTGTTCGCTCTCCGTTCCTGATTCCAATGCCTCGTTGTTGGCAGTGCAGGCGATCATCTGGGAGAAACTACCAGGGTCGAGGTTCGGAGTATCCTCAGTTTTCGAGTTTTCAGCAGTATGCTGGGAGTGGTACCCCCGGCCGCTCTTTCTTCAGTTTTATGGGAATCATTCCCCCTTTGAAACATCGAATTATGGTGCAGCATCGGGGGTTGGCTACCCCCTAGATCCTTTGATGAGTGGGGAACGGGTGCCCCCGGTCAGGTTGGTGTTTGGTACAGAGCACTGACTACCCCCAGTTTTCAGGATTCTAGATTTGAAGCGGGTGTATTGGAACACCCTGTTGCTGGGCACCACCAACTTGCTGCTCTTGGGTCGAGAGAAGAGTTGAGATTCTTTTCAGTCAGAGGAGAACCCCTTGCAGCATGGCATGAGGCAAAGAGAGGTTCCTCTTCCTCGTCTGATAGCATCTGTACGTCGAGACAACATCGGGCGGATGAAGCAGGTTTTAGCCGTTAAAATACGGACTGCCTTTCTGGGACTGTTATAGATTTTGTACAGCAGCAGTTGACGACTAGACTAGCGCACTTATGTACACCCAAAGGGGTTTCATGCGTAGTGTTTACCGTGATTCCCTCTACTTTGCGTTTGTAATTAATCACATGACGCAGATCGTGGGAAGGGAGCTTTACCTTTACGCTTCCTCGGGTAGATCGAGTGTTGTGGCACATAAGTAGATGTACCCCCAGGCCCGATTCCTGAGCCTGCTGAGCGTTTGGGTATTTGGAAGAATCTGAAGTTTGGCCCGACCCTGGCGTAGAGACGCACAAATAACATCTATAGAGCTTTCCATCAGGCGTGCGCGTCACCACTAGAGGCGCACTCCTTAGTGTGGTGTATATGGCTCGCATAGCCTGCACCTTGGTTTTGGTTTTATATTCACCATGTGTTGTGCCTTCTTCTGGGACCACCTCACACGCTTGAGGTCTGCCATCACCCAAGGCGCTGAGTTTGCCTCGAGTTGATTTCCTTCGTGCCTATTGGTAGGCGAGCGTTCCCCCCGAACGTTGAATTTCTCAGAGCCACGCGCCAGGGGAGGTGCGGGGGGTGAAGTCATCGGCATGCCGGGTAAGATTACGGGCACACGCTGCTCTTCTTCAGCCGGTTGTAGATAAGTTATACGAGCTTTAGGCACCCACGTCTTCTTTATTTTCCTAGACTTCAACAGTCTAGGAGAAGAGCCCGTAATGTCCCCCGAGAGCATTTTCTCAAATGTTGATTGGTCGAATTTGACGACTAGCATCTGTGTAGTAGTTCCGAGCATGGACGTGTCAGATTACATCACAGCCTTCTCTTTATAGGAGAAGGACGTCCCCAGCAAAGTCGCCATCTTGTTCGACATCGCTTCTGAGCTTGAAAACAGGCTGCTTATGAAGTACTACGAATGAGAATGCAAAGAGGAACTCTTGAACAGGAATCCCTGATCACACTTTGTTTTTTATCTGGGTTGTGACGGTGGAGGGTTCTTTCTTTACTCCGTTGACGATCTGACTATGAGGGAGTATTGCTTGGCTCAACTTCACTGGCTGAGGGGAGAAGCAAGGACTCTCTCTGGCTTACTCGGGAACCTCTTGAGGAATTCAGGAATCGGAAGGGGGGGGGTGATCGACCGTTTAAATGGAGGAGAACTCCTCCTATTTATAGTTGATGGAGGGAGTAATACACGCGCCTAAGAGTAGACAGGCGCGAGCTTCATCTTGCCACACGGTGCCCCTAAACAGGGGTTGATTACGATCAGGCGCACGTTTCACTGGTGCGGAGACCATAGCCGACCTCCACGTAGTAGATATGTTGTTAGAGAGAATCTCGAAATGCTCCAAAATCGTTCTTTGGCGTGACTGGGCATTTGGACACGTGACACGCGCCAAAGTCACACACGCGCCTAGGAGTCACTGTCCTAGGTGGCGCTTGGTATGTAAGCGCGGGGGTAGAAGCACACGCGCCTAGGGGGCTTAGGGCGACATACGCCTATTTGCATTGTTTCCGAGGGGAATGAACCTTGACTTCAGTTTTCGTCTCTTTGCACGAGAATCGAAGCGTCGTATGGTGGTCTTGAGAGAGCCATGCTCATTAAATGCAGTCTCGAAAAAGGAGCAACTGATAGACATAGGCGGAGGCGTGATGGCTCAGGCACGTCCAAGTTGGTGAGTCGCGAAGGAGAGCGCGCCTAGAATACGCGCCTATTCTTACGCTGTTTCCAAGGCGGTTGTACTCCACTTTTCTGGGTTCGTCCTTGGCACGATAGTGAAGTGTCTGATTTGACGTCTTGAGAAAGATTTCAACTTCATTAAATGCAGTATGAGAGAAAGTAACCATGATGTGAAGGATGAGGCGTGAGCAAAAGGGGGCGCGTCCTTAAAGGGGCGCGGTTGGCCCAGAGCATAGAGTTCGAGATGTCTCAGACGTGCATAGTACTTCGCCAGTTTTGATGCTAAAATAAGACACGGGTTACACTTTGATCGTGTTGGGACGCACGACCCATGCTCCTACAATGTGTAGCCGCCTCCGACTTATATCAGCCAGCTTCTATCTGATGAAGCTGATAACTCTGTCGGCTATGATCCCATTTCGAATTAATATAAACTTCTATTACAAAAAATAATAATTTTAATTTTAATATTTAAAATTATTTTTAATAATTTTTTTACACGTGTATTTGCAGGTGCACGTTACTAATAGAGTTAAGAGGGTTGTTGAGTGACTTCCTGGTTCCATAGAAGATGGACGAGGAGAAGCAAAAAGAACTGCTCAGCAGATCGTGGAACATGAAAGTGTGGTGAAGTGGGGTTTGGTTATTGATATTAGTTTGGTTTTGTAAATATGGTTTAGAGAAGTTTGAGCACAAATACATCTGGCATGGCCAAGAAATTCTATCCAACAGTTGACCATTCAATACTTAAAAGAATTTATATCTCTTAAGTTGGTGGGATTTTTTTTTTTTATTTGCATATTTTTTGATGTGTCCTCTCTACGACTTGACGACAACATCAAAGGAAGGGTTCAAACTCGTGCCTTCTGAGTCGAAATCCCGTTGCTGCCACAATCTATAGACTAAGTAATTTTAGATCTATGATTGTCATCTTCCTAGTAACAACCAATTTTATATATATAACACTAAAATTGAATGCACAATATTCATCTGTACCGACGATGTATGAAATACAATGTTTTCAGGATAGAGTTAATTTTCTTTCCTTCCTATTACTCTAATTCATGAATGCTTTTGCATTTTAGATAAGATATTTAAACTTTTATTTGCTTCAAAAAAATTGTTCAACTTTACTGTTCTTTGACAACCAAAGAGTCTTTTTTTCCTTCAATTTTACTCTTCTTTGACAACTGACAAGATATATATTCTTGTTTTAAATTTGATAGAGCATTCAAAATTTTCCATGTGATAAACTTAATAATATTTTCTACTTACATTTTTTTTAATGACACATTTAATGACAAATTCCAGTACGCAAAGTCAAATTATATTATAAATCCGGTACCCTTATACTATAGGGAATTCACTTTTCCTTCAAACTTTTTTGTCTCTCACAAACAACAGAAAGGAAAAGGGATTGTAATTTTTCAAAGTGGAATAACAAAGAATTGATTTACTTTCCTTTTCTTTATGTGAGCCAAACGAGGTCTACTTTTTCTTCCAATTTTTTCGGTAGAAAATTATAACTTATCAAAGAAAGAAAGAAAAAAAAAAAATTGATTTTCGTTCCTTTAACCAAAGGAGGCCTAAAATAATATACGTCTCCTGCAAATATTGATGTAGATAATCATAATCTAACCAATTGGTTTCCAGCCTTAAAACTTCGTATTTTCTCAAAAAAAAAAAAAAGCTTTAAAAAAACCTATCAGTATGACTATGTGGATGTAGAGAAATATAGCAGCCAAATCAAAGACATTTGACTAATTAGGCTTGAGAACACCACACCAAACTTTGATTTGACTGGATAATCAGCTTAGGGGTCTTAAGTAAATTTCTGACTTCTACTTCGTCAACAAAATTAATGTGGGATTGCATAGTCATGCACCTACAAGCCTAAAATGCGGTCTCGAAGTAAACACTAAACTATAGTTTGTGACCAGAACATGGATATTATAAAACGAGAGGTGCCACCAAACATTCACATTTGACTCTAAAACACTATCAATGAAGTTGGTGATTTTCCTTCTTAAATCCATGGCATTGTGGAAAGCATTAGCAAATGTGAACATAGACTACTACTCCCATTTCTCTTTTCTTTAATTTTTTCTCACGTACGTCATTTTCATCTCTCTTTCTATCTAACGAAACACTTAATTTCAAGATACTAATAGTTTGGCACTATTGAAATTTCAAGATACTAATAGTTTGGCACTATTGAAGGGTATGATAAGAAAAAATAAGACTAAATTGTAATTTGATACTCTTAACTATTTTAGTTTTTCAACTTAATATTTTAAAAAGAAAAAATTGTGCAACTTGATACCCTAAAAAAACTGGATAAAAATATTCATATTCAAAACTTAAAACTACCATCTCCTCCTCCCCCCCCCCCCCCCCTCTCGCCCCCCTCCGGCCACCCCCGCACCACCCTGGCCGCCTCCCCTGCCCCGCTTCGTGCTCCCGCTTCCCCCCCACCCCCCCGGGCTACACCCCCTCTTTCGCTTTCTCCACACTGCCACCGGCTACGCCCGCGCCCGGAGAGAGATTGGTTTTAAAGGGGGGGGGGGGGGGGGGGGGGAGGGGGGGGGGGGTTTGCAGTCGGGGGTGGGGTAGGGGGGAGGGGGTGGGGCCAGCCGAGGGTGTCCCCAGGGAGCGGGGTTAAGACGGAACAGTGGTAGTTTGGAATTTATTTAGGATATAAAGTTGAAAATATTTTATAGTTGATGGTGTGAAGTTGTTGAGTAAAAAAATTTAGGGTATCAAGTTGAAAAATAAGAATAGCTGAGAATGTCAAGTTACAAATTAGTCTAAAAACAGTGTCATAATTTTAAATTTAGATTTATGTAGTCAATATTTTTGTTATGACTTCTATACTCAACATATCAGGTAATTCGGTGGTACGCACTATTAGGTAATTCGGTGGTACGCACAAATACAATCCGTACGATAAAAGAGAGAGTTCAGAAGAAAAGTTGTTAAAATCTCATATAGTTTATTATTGAATGGGCTGCATTGAACAACATGAGATATACATTTACATGCAATTTTCTAATCATAAAAATGTGTAGACTTTTATTCTTCAATTCATCGTTGTTGGTATATATATTATTAGATTTTGGTACGTTTTTTGTTTTTGTATCCCCTCAACATGTTCACCTACTGTCCATGATTGAGGATGTCAAAGGACAGTAGGTAGTTGGTACTAACCTCCATTGGTGAGGATCACTTGAGATATTCTCATGTTCATAGATTTGATTAATAACTTTGCCATTGTCTTCTTGCATGCTCTGGCAGTAACATGGCTAAACGAAGGTTTCTTGTATGTAACATATATAAGGATTTAGCATTTTAATGTGATATGTGAAGCAAATGCAAGTTGACTAGAAAATTTATATGCCTAAAATGTGTGAGCTGACTTAAAAAATAAAAGCTAAATTGGGTTGACCTAGCAGTCGTAATATATTTTAAAAAGTGAATCAAAAGTATAGAAACAAGCTAAACAGATCATCATCATCTATTAATCTTTAGATTCTTGAGAACATACGATGATGAGAGCGAATCAGTTATGATTCTTTGCGTGTATTTAGGTTTTCTTCTTATTTTCGCTCGTAAATCAGAAGAATAGAACCAAGCTTTGAGCCAAAGTCGAAATGATAAGTTCTCTTCGTATTCAAATTCAAGTTGTAGGATCCAGATATAGAAGGGTGTTCATGAGCAATAATGTGATATTTGATGAGGCTTATATGTCAAAAGATGTGGAGAAAAAAAGAGTCTAAAGTGACAAGTCACACATTAAATAACAAAAATTCGGTGGAGATGAAGGCTAGACGACAGAACTAATCGTTGGATAGTTGTCATAACCGAGGAGATTGAGTAACACTAAAAAAATGGTATGTGGAACTTGGTCGAGGTAATGAAGGTCAAAAGTACTATTGGCTGCAAATGAATATCCAAGAAAAAGAAAATTGAGTAATACAAAGCACATTTAGTCGCCAAGAGAGTACAATCAGTTGAAGGGATTTGGCGACAACTAGTTTTTTTTTTTTTTTCCGCATGTAATCAAGCATACTTCAATTCAAATTGTTATTGGCATTGGTAGCAACTCAAAATTTAGAGTTGGTGCAAATAAATGTCAAAACAAAATTTCTACAAGCCTAAAATGCGGACTCCACGTAAGCACTAAAGTATAGTTTGTGAGCAAATCATGGATATTAAAAACGATAGGTGCCACCAAACATCACATTTGACTCTAAAACACTATCAATGAAGCTGGTTTTTTCCTTCTTAATTCCATGCCATTGTGGAAAGCAAATGTGAACATAGACTACTTTACTCCCATTTCTCTTTTATTTTCTCTTGTCATTTTCTTTTCTCTTAATTTTTATCTATATTTCTCTCTAATGAAAACACTTGACTTCAAGATACTGACGAGTATGATAAGGTTTTAAAAACAATGACATAATTTTAAATTTGGATTTCTATAGTCAATATCTCATGTTATTCGGTACAAATACAATTACAAATAAAAGAGAGATATTGGGGGAAAAAGTTACAAGAATCTCATATAGTTTCCTAATGAATGGACTTAGTAAACAACATGAGATATACATTTGCATTCAATTTTTAGTCATAAAAATGGAAATATTTTTATTCTTCAATTCATCATTGTTGGTATATTATTTGATTTTGGTAAGTTTTCTATTTTTGTATCCTCACCATGTTCACCTACTGTCCATGATTGAGGATGTCAAAGGACAGTTGGTACTAACCTCCGTTTGGTGAAGATCACTTGAGATAATTCTCATATTCATAGATTTGATTAATAAGCATGTTCTGGCAGTGACATGGATATACAATTCTGATATGTATAATATATAAAGGATATAATGTGATATGTGAAGCAAATGCAAGCTGAGTAGAAAATTTATATGCCTAAAATGTGTGCACTGACCTAAAAAATAAAAGATAAACTGAGTTGAGCTTGCATGAAGAATGTATTTAAAAAGTGAATCAAAAGTACATAAACAAGCTATTCGGTCAAACATATCATCATCTACAGCTATCAATCTTCATATTCTTGAGAAGGTTAAGAAGGTATGAAGAGAAGAGTTAGTCAATTATAATTTTTTTTGCATGTATTTAGGTTCCCTTTCTATTCACTCGTAAATGAGAAGGATAGAACCAAGCTCAAGCCAAAGTCAAAATTGTATGTTTTCTTAGGCTGTGTTTGGTAGGAAAGATAAAAAAGTGGAAGGAAGGAAAAAGATAAGGATACATTTTCCTTCCATATGGAAAGGAAAGATCATTTCCTTTCTTTGTGTTTGGTAACAAGGATGGAAAAGATAAGAGATGCATTTTCCTTTGTTTGGTATGAAAGAAAAAGTGGAAGGAAAGAAAGTAAAAAATATAGGGTTTACCAATTCTACCCTCAACTAAAAACACTTATTTACAATTTGACTTCATAAATAATTTTTAAATAATACATTCATATGGTGGTATAATTGTTAATTAATACAAGCCTCCACTTTTCCTTCCACTTTTCCTCCCACTTTTGGGGGGATTGGATTTCTTAGGTTATGAGAGAAAAGTAATCCCTCCACTTTTCCTTCCTTCCTATTTTCCTTCCATACCAAACAAGAGAAAATGAATCTTTCCATTCACTTTTCCCTCATCTATTTTCCTTCCTCCCACTTTTCCCTCCTACCAAACACACCCTTAGGGTTCAAATTCAAGTAGTAGGATCCAGAAATAGAAGGGTGTCTATGAGCCATTATGTGATCTTGATGAGGTTGATATGTTGAAACATGTGGAAAATAATGTCTAAGGCGGCTAGTGAAACATTAAACAACAACAATTGATGGATGTGAAGGTTTTTGGTGCTCATAATGAAACAGACTTTAAAGCACCATTACAACTTATCAGTGCTAAAGAGGATAAGCAATTTACAAAGATGGATGAAGAGGAAAAATCCTATGTGGACCTACAAATAATAACATTAAGGAGATTAAGGTATATACGTTATAAGGCGCCAGTGGTATGGCTTCAAAAATTGGATTGCATTTGCTTTAGTCACAGAAACGGAAGATTCAAATGATTATAAGGAGGTCATTGGGTTAGATGACATAAATAGTTGGATATATAGTTGTCGTGACCGAGGATATTGAGTCACATTGAAAAATTTGTATGTGGAACTTGGTCCAGCTACCGAAGGACAAAAGTGCTATTAGTTGCAAATAAATATTCAAGCGAAAGAAAATTGAGCAATAGAAAGCTATGCTCAGATGGAAGGGGTTGACAACATTGAGAGATTCTCGCCTGTAGTCAAGCAGGTTGTCACGCTGCGATTCCGAAGAATCGATAGTCGTCCCCGAGCGTGATGCCGTGCGAATCTAGGTTGCGATCGCACAAGGCATAGTCATAAGGTTATCCGAAATACAACAGCTAAGAGAGTACGCAGAGAAATTGAACAACACATTGAGGCAGAGAAACTTTTCTTTTTATTGATAATAGACATCATTTACAAGAGTCTATTATAATTATGCCGTGTAGGCTTTACAAAATGACTCGATTACAAAATGAACACCGATGAGATAGTCGTTCCGTACATACATCCCTCAATTTACAACAAAAGTATTCCAACCACCTGGAATGGAGTGAAGCCGAGACATGTTTCTTGAACTGATGCAAAGAGTCTTCAAAAAGTTGAGTAGCTAGAGTTTTTGACGCGCGGTCTAAGATTCAAAACACGAACGTCATCTTGGTTAGTTGGCACGGTCCTCCGGATTCGAGACACTTGCGGATAGCGAAGGTCACTACGATCGCATGTACTAGCGAGTGGCTAAATAAATCCAAGCTTCCATTTGTTCAAGCAGTTTTATAAAAATATGTTAGCTATTATGTGATCTTTCTAACCGTCCTGATTGATTAGCATGTTAACATGTTAAGAGGCAAGCATTCGATAGGCAATGAAACATGACTTACGATACATCTTACCCACGGCAGAGTGTGCCGATGGAAAACATCGTGCACACCCGCTAGAGCTGGCGGTAGGGCAATCTGATAGGCCACTGGGACGACTCGCTTTAGTATTTCAAACAGCCCAACGAATCTCGGACTCAACTTTCCCTTTGCACCAAACCAGTTAACTCCACACATAGACGACACTTTAAGAAATACGTGATCGCCTTCTAGAAACTCGAGGGGTCGATGATGGACATTCGCGTAACTTTTCTGCCGACTCTGCGTAGTCTTTAATCTTTTTCGAATGAGCTTGACCTTCTCCACGGTCTGTTCCACCAGCTCCGGGCCAAGAATCTGTCGTTTCTCAACTTCATCCCAGCAAATGGGTGATCTACACTTTCGGTCGTACATGACTTCGTACGGCGCTATTTGGATGCCTGTAAGCCCCCTCATTTTTGGATCTTATTTTTAATTATTTTTAATTATTTTTAATTATTTTATATAGATATTTTAATTTATTAAAGTCAATAACGGCTATGTTGGTAGTTTACTGTAGCTTTGATTTTGGAAGCACAACAAATATTGTTTTCTCAAATCCAGTTCCATATTTGAATTCTAGACACTTCTACCTTGAGTTTGATATATCATGTCCCATCCAATTTTGCTTTTCAATATTCTTTTGACTTCGCACAACTTCGGGCCAACTTAGGCCAATTTGAGCCATTAACGTAATTTTAAGCCAATTTCCAATTTGCTTTTGGGACTTGACATAGATCGAAACCGTATGACCAAATATATGGTTTTGACCCATGTTGAGTCTACAATGCACACGCCTAGGGTGTACCATCCAAACGAGTTCTCATGTGCTACTTATTTACAAATGGCACATGGGACATTAAATTGATTTTTCGGGTCCAATTTGACTAGTAATGCTACTCGGACCCTAACCTAGTCAACCCTACTAGTTAGAGCCTAACTAGGAGTACCAAAACCAAGTATACATATATTTAAGAGAATTTTAGAGATTTAATTGCAGCCATATGCAATATTCTCTTATATATTTGGCTTGGTCAAACATCTAACCAAAATAAGAAATCTATTAATAGTAGTATGATTTGGAGAACCAAATCCTATCCAAATTAGATCAAACCAAAGCCCATGCACTATATATATATATATATATATATATATATATATATATATATATATATATATATATTTATATATATATATATATATATATATATATATATATATAATCCTAACCATCCCCTCTCTCATAACCGTCCACTACTCCATAAATTCTCCCAAACCTAGTGGCCACCACTCCAAACCCGAGACCCTAGCCGACCCCCTTTCCTTCTCAAAATTCCAATTTTTTCTTAAATTTTGCACCATCACCACCACTCACACGACCCTCTCAACATGATCTTCCACCCTAGCAACTGTAGGAGCAACCTTGCAGTCGTTAGAGAGGTGCACGACGTGCTACTTGGGCCAAAACTCCGTCGAATCGAAGTTTAAAACATCACAGCAATTTTTTCTCATCCGTTTCTACTCAAACTAAATCTAAGAGTTACCTTTGTATGTCTACTCAAACCTCTGATCGCCGGATCTCCTAGTTCCAAGCGGTTTGTCCGTGGCGTTGATTCTACGACAGGGTATCCAGAACCAACGAATTCTGTTGCGAGCCATTTTTCACCTATCAAAGCTCAGTTTCTAACCTTCTTATATTTTTATTCAGAATCTAGACGTCGATAACTTTCCAAAGAATATCTAAAATTTAGGTTTCGCATCCGTTTACTATTTGAAAAAATTCAAGACATTTGCCGTGTCACCGAACTCCGAAAAATTCTGCTTTACTTGTGTCCAAAAGTGTCAAAACTCCATGGATCTTTATTAAACTTCATGTTGTGCAAAGTTTAACATTATAAGTACTATTTTACTAATTTTTGGGATTTTTACAGAATTTATTAATTTTATTTAATCATTGTTTCGGGGCTAAATTAATATGTCGAATTGAGGAAGTCATATGTGGCATTGACATAAGACCTCTTGTGAAAGGATTCCCCTATTTAAAATATAATTATAGCAATATATAAGTATTTATAGATAAATTATAGAGTTTAAATATATTATTTTATTATAATTGTAAAGTATTTACGAGAGGGTTTGTTATCTATATGTACTTATATAATAGATGTAGTGTCGTAACAACGTTATGGCAACTAGGAGGCGTAGATACTCATATAATTTATATATGGTGTGTTGATATAGAATATTAAATATAGTGTATTATTATAGGTGAGTTTGGAAGGATCGACAAGGATACCGGACTTGGACAGGCTTACCCGTAGACAGCAGTTACAAGCAAGCGTGCCTTGCCTTCGTTACAGATTATTCTTTTTTGTTCTTTTTGTTCTTTTTATTAGCATTACATGACGTAGGACGTTGATACTTTGTGTCCATTTATAGACGGGTGCCAATGTCATGATAGTGACATCGAGTATTGATATTAGGCATTACGTACATACTGATGTGTCCATTGACACAATTGACCACAGGACACCGATACATTTATGATGTGAGGTTTACATGACTATTCGTGGTATTGATCTCGTGTTAGCATTCTAGATTTCTTTATCAGTATTGCTTTTACTTTCGAGATGACTGTATAGACTTAACATTGCTAGATTCTAGATATGGGGATTGGGGAGAACTTGACTACAATATCAGACCTATTGTCGTGTGGCACGATATTTAGTGACCTTTATCTCTGTAGCAGAGTAAAGAATTATCGCTGTCGAGAATTGATTATCGTTGGTGCCACGACACAGGTACTGGGGACAATACCCTGCTGAGGTGCTAATGAGCCTTAGTGGAAGGGGTCTGGTATTCTAGAAAAGTATCTCACTTGCATAGCACATAGACGAATACAGTCGATTTTCTTAGTTCATATTTTTATTTCTGTACCTTGGCATGTATATTATGCACATTGCTAGTCCTCTGAGGACCTGGCTATTTTCCAGGCTTAGACGAAGCTGAAGACTACCCAGAGGTTTACGGTTCGGGAGCTGAGACCGAAGGCGTACCGGCACAGGAGGACGAGATAGTGCCAGAGAATTTTTCGTGATCATGTTATCATCATATTTAGTCTTGCTACATTATTTCCTTTTCTTTTCATCAGACTTGTAGTTGATTTGTACTTTGTTTCTATTTCTGTGGTTTCAGAATGTTTTATCCACACAGACTTTATTACTTTTATTGCTGGATATTTGAGACATTTTCTTATTTATTTTTGATCTCTTTGTGGACTCTGTGGATGTGATTAGATGTATATACATATGGACTGTGTTATATTTCTTGGTGTTATCATGATTTACAGCTTAAGTATTTCACTAATGGGCATATTATATTGCTAGGCCCATTGGTGAAGTGTTGCTGGCATGTATTCGTATACCTGGTCCTACATATTTTGGGACTGGAACGTTACAATGTTGGACTGATAGCTATTATTGTATGTAAATTCGGCCAACGGTAGATGAACATCCCAACTCGACTTGAAGTCAATTGCGTAGAGCCGTAACATGTCTTCGAGAATCTGATTCACACGCTCCGTTTGGCCGTCGGTCTGGGGATGGTAAGCTGAGCTGAATTGTAACTTGGTACCTAGAGCCGACTGAAGGCTACTCTAGAAGAACGATAGAAATCGTGCATCCCGATCAGAGACAATAGATACAGGGACTCCGTACAGCCGTACTATCTCGTCAAGATAAATCTGAGCTAGATGATCAACGCTCCAAGTAACTTTAATGGCAATGAAGTGCGCTGACTTAGTTAGTCGATCAACGATGACCCAGATGGCATCATTTCCCCGCAGCATTTTCGACAGGCCAACAACAAAGTCCATAGTGACATGATCTCATTTCCATTCAGGAATGACAAGGTTCGACATCTTTCCATCCGGTCTCTGATGCTCAGTTTTCACCTGCTGACAGGCCATGCATTTCGACACGAAGAGCGTTACATCTTTCTTCATTCCGTGCCAACAGAAGGTCATGCGGAGGTCCTTGTACATCTTTGTGCTACCAGGATGTAAGGTATATTTTGCGTAGTGCACCGCCGTCAATATTTCCTTTCTAATTTCTGAATCATCCGGAATGCATAGCCTACCCTTCAATCGAAGCATGCCGGTTTCGTCTTCCGCAAAGTCGGTCGTACTACCCGTCAAAATTTGCTCTCGTACTTTCTTCAGTTACGGATCATCCTTCTGAGCGGTCTTGATCTTTTCTTGCAAGCTCGGCTCTAGCTGCAACTGCGCCAACTGCACATCCCTGAATCGAACCCGGAGGTCGTTGCCCATCTCTTCTAGGTCACATAGCAGTCTGCGGTTGATGGATAGCGAGGTAATATATTTTTGACTCACAATATTTTTTTTGCCTGGCGTATAGTCAATAGTCAAGTCGTAATCCTTGATCAGTTCCAGCCAGCGTCTTTGCCGCAAGTTCAGCTCATTCTGCGTGAATAGGTACTTGAGGCTCTTATGATCTATATAGATCGCACATGCCACGTCATAAAGATAGTGAAGCCACAATTTCAATGCGAACACAATCGCTGCTAACTCTAGGTCACGGGTATGATAGTTCTTCTCGTACGGCTTTAGCTATCGGAAAGCAAAATATATCACTTTGTTCTATTGCATCAGCACATACCCTAAATCCTGGCCGGACGCATCGCTGAAGATCTGGAATCCCTCATTCCCTTCTGGAAGTGCAAGTATCGGGGTCGAGACGAGTCGTTGCTTTAACTCCAGGAAGGAAGCTTCACAGTCGTTTGACCATTCAAAAGCGACTCATTTCTGGGTGAGGCGACGCAATTTTCATGAAGTCTAACGTCGGTAGTATCCTGCTAAGCTAAAAAAGCTTCTAATCTCGTCGACTGACGCTGGCCGTTTCCAATCGACAAAGGCTTCAATTTTCTTTGGGTCGACTGCAATGCCTTAAGATGAAATTATGTGTCCGAGGAATGCGACGATGCTCAGCCAAAATTCACACTTGCTTCGCTTCGCATACAAGTGATTTTCCCGAAGGGTTTGAAGCACGGTCCGTAGATGCTCAACGTTTTGCCACTTGTCCTTCGAGTAGACGAGTATATCGTCGATGAAGACTACTACGAACTTATCGAGGAAGGGTAGAAACACCCAATTCATTAAATCTATGAAAGCAGCTAGGATGTTTGTTAGGCTGAACGACATTACCAAGAACTCGTAATGGCCGTATCGAGAGCGGAAGGCTGACCTCGACACATCGTCTGGCTTGATTTTGAGTTGATGGTAGCCCGATCGAAGATCAATTTTAGAAAATACGGAGACGTCCTATAGCTGATAAAACAGATCGTCTATGCGGGACAATGGATATTTGTTTCGAACGATGGCTTTATTCAGCTCTCGGTAATCAATACAAAGATGCATTAAGCTATCCTTATTTTTTAGAACAATACGGGCACTCCCCATGGCTAGACGTTAGGCCATATGAATATCTTGTCGAGCAACTCTTGCAATTATACTTTGAGTTCATTAAGTTCTGCATGAACAATTCTGTATGGAGCTTTAGAGATCGGTTGGGTATCGAGGTATGTGTCAATGGTGAACACTCGATCTCTCGATTAGGTGGCATGCTAGGCAGTTCGTCCGAAAATACATCTGGAATTCTACCACAACGTCGGTCTGATCTGCTTTTGCACCATCCTGCCGCGTGTCTCGAACGGACGCTAGATAGCCTTCACATCCAGAATGCAGCATCCGTCGAACAGATATCACCGAGATCACCATGCAGGTCGGTGACGTCTCACCACACGAATAGCAGAATTCAGACACTTCTGGTATACGAAAGGTGACCGTCTTTTCGACACAATCGATGGTGGCATTGCACGGGCCGAACCAATCCATTCCCATAATGATGTCATAGTCCTTAATGTCTAGAATTATCGCATCAAGACCGATCTTTTGACCACTTATACAGATGATTCCATCTCCGTAGACTAAATTTGTAAGTAATGACGTACCCGACGGTAAGTTAACACTAAGATCGGCGTCAAGGGAAATTTATGCTCGGTGGCAAAATTTGCCGATATAAAACTATATGTAGCACTTGAATCAAACAGTATATGTCACGCCCCGATTCCGTCGAATCGATAGTCGTCCCTCGGGCGTGATGCCGTGCGAACCTAATTTGCGATCGCACAAGACATAGTCATAAGGTAATCCGAGACACAAGATCTAAGAGGGTACGCAGACAAATTGAAACACACATTGAGTAAAGGAAACTTTGATTTTTATTGATAATGAACATCATTTACAGACTCTGATACAGGACTCGTGCTGCGCAGGCTACAACATGACTCAATTACAAAAGAGTGTCGATGAGATAGCCGTTCCATACATTGCACATATCCCTCAATATACAATAAAGTACTCCAGTGACCTGGATTGGAGGGACGCTGAGCCATCTTCCTTGGACTGTTGAGAGTCTTCAAAAGTGGATTTACGGGACAAGTCTTCGACGCGCGGTCGAAGCTTCAAAAGTCACGAACGTTGTCGAGCTAGTTGGCGCGTCCTTTCTGATTCGCTGGACCTGCAAAGAGCGAGGATCAGTACGGTCACATGTACTGGCGAATGGCTAATTAAAATCCAAGCTCTGCATTTGATTCAAGAAGTTTCATAAACTTGTTAGCTAGCTATTTCTGTGATCTTTCTAACCATCCTGCTCGATTTGCATGTTAACATGTTTTGAGGCAAGCATATGAAATTGTATAACATTAAGCAACTATCATATTCATCCCGTGCCACGTACATTTGTTAAGCAGTGAAAGGGTGTGGAGGTCACTGGCAATGTCAAGCCATTTCGGACTATAGCTAGGTTAGACGGTGACCCTTTCGCGACGGGTAGTGAGCCATGTGCGAAAGTTCCTGCATAACCCACGCCGATGAAAGGCTGGCACTTGCTATACTCGTTCCTTTCGGGCCGAATCGGTCCCTTGGCCTAGGCAACCGTTCGAGAAAACTTCCCCTTGTCGACAAGTTGTCCAATGACCGTTTTGCAGAGTCTTCATTATGAACTTAGTCGATTTACTCACTTAGCCATATCGTTGCGATAAACGTTAATCGATTCATTCATTATTTTGCATAGGCTAAGTATAATTGCATAAGGAAGCATGTTTTCCATTTCAAAACCGGCAGTTGATAGCAAGTGTCTCGTGAAGAATCGTGCCACGATTTCTTTGATTCTACAATATTATGACAAGCATTCATTTTAATTCACATATTGATTTTTGAAGTAGGGCGACGAGGCAAAGGAGGTCAGCCACTCGCCTTAGAATTACTTCAAGCAAGCGACCGGTTGGCTGCGCTGACGTCGCCTACGCGATCACCTGCAATCGCATAAGCAACTGATTAGAACACTGTGTAATTCAAGAAATTTTGATAGGAATGCGAAGCTCGAAAACGCAAGTCAAGAAAATCCATCAGAAATAATCATGAAAAAATACATTCACGTAAACCAAAGCCAAAGCTAAATCAAGTGTGGCATAAAAATCAGAGCAACAGGAGGTCTCTCCCGACTCAGCCGCAGAGCCAATCCTCGAGACGCAATCCACTGAATATGGGACTTGGTTCTGAAGAAAAAATTCCATAACGTGGAATGGATCTTAATTCAACCGTTCCCGTTCGATCGACTCGGCCGATTCCTACCTATCGATCCCGACCGAATCGATAGCGACAGTGTTCCTTTCTCGCGCACCCCGTGGACGAAAACGGGGCACAATGTAGGGACGGGGCACTACACCATAACCAACTAATAAAAAGTTTCGTCCTTGAAACGTAAGGATAGAACCTACCTCTACGAGAACAATGAAGAAAATTTCACCTTCATTTTCGATTCAAGCTTCCACGTCGACTCTTCGACCGAATGGTTCCTCTAGAGGACGCAGACGAGAGGGATCGCTCGATTCCGCAGTAGCTTATCGTTGCGTTCTAAGATTTGAACTGGTTCTTCAACGTAGGATAAGTCGAACATTAGCTCCAGCTGGCCAAAATCTACTACGTGGCTCGGGTCGTGCACGTACTTCTGCAGTTGAGAGACGTGGAAGACATTGTGTACACCTTCTAGCGCCGGCGGTAGGGCAATTTTATAGGCCACTAGGGCGACCCGTTCAAGTATTTCGAACGGCTCAACGAATCTCGGACTCAACTTTCCCTTTGCGCCGAACCGATTAACTCCTCACATGGGCGATACTTTGAGAAATACGTGATCGCCTTCTTGAAACTTGAGGGGTCGACGATGAACGTCCGTATAGCTTTTCTGACAACTTTGCGCGGTCTTTAATCTTTTCGAATGAGCCGAACTTTTTGCACAGTCTGTTCTACCAGTTCCGGACCGAGAATCTGCCGCTCTCCGACTTCGTCCCAGCAAATGGGTGATCGGTACTTTCGCCCGTACAAGGCTTCATACGGTGCCATTTGAATGCTGGATTGATAGCTATTGTTGTATGCAAATTCAGCAAGAGGTAGATGAACATCCCAGCTTGATTTGAAGTCAATTGCGCAGAGTCGTAGCATGTCTTCGAGAATCTGATTGACGCGCTCGATTTGGCCGTCGATCTGAGGATGGTAAGCTGAGCTGAACTACAACTTGGTACCCAGCGCCGACTGAAGGCTACTCCAGAATTACGATATGAACCGTGAATCCCGATCAGAGATGATGGATACTAGAACTCCGTACAGCCGCACTATCTCATGAAGATAAATCTGCGCCAGGCGATCAACGCTCCAAGTAACTTTGATGGCAATGAAGTGCGCTGACTTGGTTAGTTGATCGACGATGACCCAGATGGCGTCATTTTCCCCCGACATCTTCGGCAGACCAACAATAAAATCCATGCACACATGCTACCATTTCTATTCCGAGATCGCCAGATTCTGCATCTCCCCGTCCGGTCTCTGGTGCTCAGCTTTCACCTGCTGACAGGCCATACATTGCGACACGAAAAGTGCCACATCTCTTTTCATCCCATGCCACCAGAAGTTTGCGCGGAGGTCCTTATACATCTTCGTGCCACCGGGATGCAAGGTATACTTTGCATAGTGCGCCTCTGACAATATCTCCTTTCTAAGTTCTGAATCATCCGGAACGCATAGCCTACCCTTCAATCGAAGCATGCCGATTTCGTCTTCCGAAAAGTCGGTCATCTTACCCGTCGAGATTAGCTCTCGCATCTTCTTCAGGTGCGGATCGTCCTTCTGAGCAGTCTTGATCTTTTTTTGCAAGCTCGGCTCTAACTGCAACTTTGCCAACTGCACATTCCTGAATCGGACTCGGAGTTCGATGCCCATCTCTTCTAGGTCGTATAGCAGTCTGCGGTCGATGGATAGCGAGGTAATATATTTTTGACTCAGAGCGTCCGCCACAACATTTTCCTTTCCCGACGTGTAGTCAATAGTCAAGTCATAATCCTTAATCAGTTCAAGCCAACGCCTTTGCAGCAAGTTCAGTTCCTTCTGTGTGAATAGATACTTGAGGCTCTTGTGATCGGTATAGATCATGCATGCCATGCCATAAAGATAGTGATGCCACAATTTTAACGCGAACACAATCGCCGCAAACTCCAGGTCATGAGTAGGGTAGTTCTTCTTGTAAGGATTTAGCTGTCAGGAAACAAAAGATATCACCTTGTTCCGCTGCATCAGCAAACACCACAAGCCCTGACCGGACGTATCGCTGAATATCTGGAAACCCTTAGTTCCTTCTGGAAGAGCGAGTATCGGGGCCGAGATGAGCCGTTGCTTTAACTCTTGGAATGAAGCTTCTCAGTCGTCTGACCATTCAAATACGACTCCTTTCTGGGTAAGGCGAGTCAGAGGCGATGCGATCTTCGCGAAGTCTTTCACGAAGCGTCGGTAGTATCCTGCTAAGACAAGAAAACTTCGAATCTCGCCGACGGACGTTGGCCGCTTCCAATCGACTACGGCTTTAACTTTCTTTGGGTCGACCGCAACGCCTTCAGCTGAAATAATGTGTCCGAGGAATGCGACGCTGCTCAGCCAAAATTTACATTTGCTTCGCTTCGTATACAACTGATTTTCTCGAAGGATTTGAAGCACGGTCCATAGATGCTCAGTATGTTGTTGCCTATTCTTCGAATAGACGAGGATATCGTCGATAAAGACTACTACGAACTTGTCGAGGAATGGTCGGAACAACCGATTCATCAAATCCATGAAATTAGCAGAGGCGTTCGTTAGGCCGAACGGCATTACCAGGAATTCATAATGGCCGTATCGAGTGCGAAAGGCAGACTTCGGCACATCGTCCGACTTGATCTTGAGTTGATGGTAACCCGAACGCAGATCAATTTTAGAGAACACCGTAGCTCCTTGCAGCTGATCAAACAGATCGTCTATGCGGGAGAGGGGATATTTGTTCCGGACGGTGGCTTTATTCAGCTCGCGGTAGTCGATACAAAGATGCAGTGAGCCATTATTCTTCTTGACGAACAGCACGGGCGCCCCCCACGGCGAGATGCTGGATCGAATGAATCCCTTATCGAGCAACTCTTCCAACTGTACTTTGAGTTTTTAAGCTCTGCAGGGGCCATTCTGTACGGGGCTTTCGAGATCGGTCGGGTATCGGGGAATGTATCGATAGTGAACTCAATCTCTCGATCGGGCGGCTTGCCGGGCAGCTCGTCCGGGAATACATCTAGGAATTCTGCCATAACGTCGGTCTGACCCGCGTTTGTACCATCCTGTCGTATGTCTCGAACGGAAGCTAGATAGCCTTCACACCCGGAATGCAGCATCCATCGAGCAGATATTGTGGAGATCACCATGCAGGTCGGCGACGCCTCACCACACGAGTAGCAGAATTCAGGTACTCCAGGTATGCGGAATATGACCCTCTTTTCAGCGCAGTCTATGGTTGCGTTGCACGGACCGAGCCAATCCATCCTCGAAATGATGTCGTAGTCCTTAATATCTAGAACTATCGTATCAAGACTGGTCTTTTGACCGCCTATACAGATGATTCCGTCTCCGCAGACTAAATTTGCAAGCAGTGGCATGCCCGACGGCATGTTAATAGTAAGATCGAGGCCCAGCAGTGTCAAAGGAAATTTGTGCTCGACGGTGAAGTCCGTCGATATAAAACAATACGTGGCACCTGAATCAAATAATACACGAGCAGGTTTATTATTGAATTGCAGTATACCTGTCACGACTGTGTCAGATGCGAACGCTTCATCTCGAGTCATGGCGTAGACGCGGCCCTGAGAATTGGGGCGACGGTCTTGGCCACTCGGTTGTGCGGTCGGTGGAGCCCGAGGTGCTTGGCCTCGGTTTCGATGATGTTGTTGGGGGCGCTGATTTGGTTTCTCTGGACAGTTGCGTACAATGTAGTCCATTCGGCCGCACACAAAGCATGCTCCGTTCTTCAACTGGCACTCGTTGGCCATGTGCCCCTCTTTGTGGAAGAAATTACAGACTACTCGATCCTTCGTCTGGTTGCCGCCTCCGTTGCCGCAGTTTTGACGCTTTTGTACGTTGTTGCCTCCCACATTACTATGGCATTTATTATTAAAGTGAACAGCGCCAGTAGTAGCAGAAGGATACTCGGACTCCAGACGGAAGGCATGGTTAAGTGCCTCGTCCATGGTTTTGTATTCAGGCACTGAGACATGAGCGCGGATAGTAGAGCGCAGGCCCACTTCGAATCGTCGAGCTCGACTTGCAGTGGTAGGTAGATAGGCTCCAGCAAATTTGGCCAGTTTGTTGAATTCGGCCACATATTGTCGTACAGTCATATTCCCTTGCCTCAACTGCATAAAATCGTTTTCTTTTTCCTGTCGTACGGCTGCGAAAAGATAATCAGTCTCGAACGCATTTCTGAATCTAGCCCAGGAGATCGTCGTCGTCTCATCTTCACGTCGAATAGCCCACTTCTGTACAGCCCACCAATCGTGCGTGTTCATTCGAAGTAAAAGTTGAGCACATGCGACTTTCTTCGAGTCTTCGCCACCCAGAAGCTCGAACTTGTCTTCCAGCTCCTCCAACCAGGTGATCGCCATGGAGGGATCATCTGTGCCGTTGAAAGAAGTGCGGCAGCTTTTTATAAATTCTGACACGTCAAAGCTAGAACTTCTCAGTGCCGTAGGTGAGAGCACGGGCGCCTCCAGTTCAGCTTCATTGGATCGAACCGCAGGCTCGGTCATGGCAGACGTCATCGTTGAATTGTTGTTGACCACGACCGATTGCACGATCTGCTGGGGTGTATTCAGCTGTTGCTGCTGCAGCTTTAATTGAGCCTCGAAACGATTCTCGAATTGGGTCTGACGAGCCTCTGCCTGCTGGCGATGGAGCTCATTTTTTCGTTGCTGTATTTCGAGCATCTGCAGTATCCCTTGTATCGGGTCGCCGGAAGGTCCGGCTATGGTAGGCGTCGTCCTCGTTGGGTTGACAGAATGCTCGGGTCTGGAACTACTCAAGCCGCTGGAAGCGCTCGTCTCGTCCTCCGCCTGAGCTCCCGCAACTGCAGAAAAAAGAAAGGCAACTCTCGTTAGTTTCAGAAATGTCCTGGGTTCAGTGTATGGAACAACTCATCTCATCGACACGAGGTCAACGGTTTGAGACTAGAAACTCGATACTGGAGGCCAAGGACGTAAAGCCGTGCTCTGATACCATTATATCACACCCCGATTCCGTCGAATCGATAGTCGTCCCTCGGGCGTGATGTCGTACGAACCTAATTTACGATCGCACAAGGCATAGTTATAAGATAATTCAAGACACGAGATCTAAGAGAGTACGCAGACAAATTGAAATACATATTGAGTAAAGGAAACTTTAATCTTTATTGATAATGAACATCATTTACAGACTCCGATACAGGACTCGTGCCGCGCGGGCTACAACATGACTCAATTACAAAAGAGTGCCGATGACATAGCCGTTCCATACATTGCACATATCCCTCAATATACAACAAAGTACTCTAGTGACCTGTGTAGGAACCCTAGAGGGGGGGTGAATAGGGTCAAGCTAACTAATCAAGCACTTAGCACAAGCTAATGG
Source organism: Iris pallida (assembly GCA_029216955.1). Lineage (NCBI taxonomy): Eukaryota > Viridiplantae > Streptophyta > Magnoliopsida > Asparagales > Iridaceae > Iris > Iris pallida. The sequence goes on from JANAVB010035619.1 coordinate 2,864,096, forward strand.
GCAATTTAAAAATATAAGTGTAAGAGAAGAAGCAATAACAATATCGACACACGATATATCCTGGTATCCTCCCAAGAGGCACTCCAGTCTCGGAACTCTCTCCGGCTTTAATCCACTATTTGAGTAAATAGTTACACACGAGTTTGGATCCGAAGAACTCACCAACTTCTTACACGAGAGCTTTAATCCGAAGGCCTCTCCGACTTCAACCGAGAGTTTGGATACGAAGACTCCCCAACTTCAACCGAGAGTTTGGATACGAAGACTTTCCAACTTCAACCGAGAGTTTGGATACGAAGACTCTCCAACTTCAACCTTTCACAATAGGTTTTGATCTCCTTATACAATAAGATGAAGATCTCACTTTTCAACTCAATAACTCTAACACAATTTGTGGATGGCAAATAAAAGCTTTGTAGAGTTATTTGTGGATAGGCTTTGGTGGTTTAGAAATTTTTAGGCTCAAAGCATCAACCTTGAATGAAGGAGTTCAAGGCTATTTATAACCAAAGCATTGAAAAGAGCTCAAAGGCAACTTTTCAGACAGCGACCGACATACCGCCGGTATGAGTTGGCATACCGTCGGTATACCAGTCTGGGATTGCAACGGCTCGAAATATAGCCGTTGGGATCATTTAATGCTGGAAATCCGACCGTTGGACTTTCAATATTACGAAATCGGTATACCGTCGGTATGATCCGGTACACCGTCGGTATGCCGATTTTGTAGACGGAAACTTTCTGTGAACAAAATCGGTATACCGTCAGTATGTACCGATATACCGTCGGTATGCCGGTTTTCATCCGAAAATGATCCAGGGCTGGTTTCTACCCTAGCTTTCAATTTTGCCATCCATTTCTTGTGTTTACAATTATTCCTAAGACTCATTACAGAATCCAGATATACTGTAGCAGGTGCAGGCTTCTTCAGAGTCTTGAAATGATGATGGCATGGCTTGGCTTCTTCCTTTGATAGGTGTTGGCTTTTTCTCTTGGCGGCAGATGTCCAAAGATATCCAGTTTGTGAAAAATGAATACCTTTCGGGGGCTTCGTCCCCGAACCCCCGACGAGGGGCGCTACCCCCTCGACCCCCGTCTGCTGACCGGGCAGCGGAACCCCCGAGTTCGTGGCTCCGGAGATGTCGTCGGATGGTTCAGAGAAATCTTGTGCGATCCATCGTCTTTGGCCCACCATGATTTCTTCATTGCATATGTCCACATTGATCTTGCTTATTGCTTTTCTGCATGTACATGTTAGACGAACAAAGCAATATACATAGTAGCAAGTATGATAAGTTTAATGCACATTAGGACAATGCTGAGTTTAAGTATAAGTGCTAAGGTAATAGCATAAATGTTAGTGATAACATAATGATTAAACTTAATTGAATGACCACAATCAAAAACATAGTTTTGATTTTGGCAACCCGATTAAATTTAAAATAGATAAGCTCATATCACTAAAATGTAAATCAATAGGCACATATCACCAAAGGTATAAGTATAAGTAGAAATGATATAGCGATAGTATGAAGATTAGTGATAATGAAATGCTAAACTTAACATATTAACCATATTCAAAAACATGATACAATCATTGGGCTAACAATCTTCCCCTTTTTTATTATGGCAAATTGGTTAAGTTTAGTATGGACATAATAGATGCATGTATCACTAATATACAAAAGACATAAGTAATATCACTAAAAGCATACTACTTAGATTACTTATAAAAGCATACTTAAACTTACTTCTCCCCCTTTGACATGATCAAACATAGGCTCCCCCGTACTAAGAGATAAAACGAATTCAATCTTAAGCATAGAAATCAGAGCATGGGGAAGTCATAGACAATCATGATCAAAAATACTAATAAAAAATAATGGGAGAAGGGTGTAATGACAAGTTTATAAAGCTACATTGCCAATGTAGAACATCAAATTTAAAAGAAGCATGTCAAAACACAATATAGTTGGTAAAACAAATAAAATTGATAAACATTCAAAAAATAGTTTTACCAACTTGAAATCCAAGAAAGTAACTCCAAAACATAATATTATATGAATTAAAACTCTAGTTTTGGAAGAAAGCGATATACCAATTGAAAAAGGATTTCAATCAAGAATTTCAGTCAAAAGCCCATGAGGATTAGATAATTGCAAAGTAATTGATATAAAAATACCAAGTGAGATAGTTGGAAGAATATAAACTTAAAACCAATTGAAATATAAACTTGAAACATTGATCAAAAAGCCATTTGAAAGTCAAAATTGTTCAAAAAAAATATGTAAACCAATTGTAGAACAAAAGAAATAAATGATCAATGTACAATAGAGCAATTGATATAGAATAATCTCATTATTTGCAAAATCTGTATTCTTACCCAAGTTCATGCATTTGAACTCAATTACCTTATCATGCTATATTAATACCCTTTTTGATAAACATGATGGTAAAGGAGAAAAAAATACTTGAGAAGGAGAAATTCAGTCGACTTGAATGCTCCCCCTCAAGGTATTGCCAATATGGATAAACATGAATTTTGGGTAAGTCCTCAATAAGAAAAGCCAAATTAATTAAGCATACAAGGAAGGCCAAAACAATGAAAGCACAATAGTCATCAAGATAAGATATGAAAGTTAATATTAACAAGATGACTAATTTAATCCATATAAAAGAGAGAGATAAGTAATAAAGACATACTACAAAAAAGTTGGCTTTTGGGACAACACTTTTAAGAACTCTAGTTTTAAACGTCCTAAAAAATTATTATTTGGGACTGCTATATTTTTTTGTAACAAAAAAACGAATTTATTGGTGACAGATTGAAAAGTGGATCTCTTACTTGGGACTATTAATAATTTTCGTTCCAAATAAATTTTGAGACCGTCTCAAATAATCTCAGCGGGAATGGCAATTATTTGGCGGCCTAAACCAATTTTTTTAGAAATCTTTTTTTTTCTTACTCCTAATCGTTGGATCTCTAGAATGAATCTACACCATTCATCCACATACACTACAAGAAACGTTGGTTTATTAAACAGATAGTACAAACGTTGGTTTGTTAATTTAAATCTCAGTTTTGGAAAAAAATTCCATTCCCCCGCATAAATTTTTTGTGGTTCCCGCCCTCTCTCGAGCTTCCTTCATCGTCAAAGCCCCCTGCCACACCCCTATATCCCATTCCCATCTTCATTTCCTTCTCTCTCTTGATCGGTACTCTATTTCTCTTCTCTCTCAATTTATATGTTGTCACGACCCGCTCCCGAATAATCGGACACGAGTCGGACACGCCCAGCCTTCATTGTTAGACACAATGAAGTAAGCTGTACCAAGCTAGGGAAACTAACCAGATAAACATGAAAGTATAGAATCACAGCAACTATATAATGTGTCCCAACCAGAAAAGAGATGCAAATCTGAATTATTACAATTCAACTAGTAATAGAGTCTGCTAGTCTCAATACATGGAAAGATAAATGGAAAACTAAATGAAACTAGGCCTCTGCAGCCTCTAGGTCACAAGCAGCTCCAGCTGGCTCAGTAGGGAAGGCAGTATCCTGTCCATAGTAGGTGTCACATAAAGCCTCCATCTCACCTATCATAACATATCCAGTCAGGAGCGGAGCAAGTACAATTCTAGGTAATGAACAAGACATCATGAAATGAAGTACAAGGGAACATGGAAAGTACAAGAAAATACAGGTGAATAAGTACATGAAGAACAGGGTAAAGTACATGAAAGAACATGAATGTAAGAGCATGAATGAACATGATATGTAAGCACCTGAAAGAACATGATATCACAGAAAATAAGTACAAGGTAATCTCCTGAACATGTGTGTAATGCATTTGAAATATAACTAAATATGTGACCGGCTAGGGTAAGCACCTGAAAGCACCTGAAAGAACATGAATGGTGACTTAGGACCCGCGTGCACGATGCGGGGTCTAAGCTAAAACACACCTGAGTTGTTACTTGGGATTGGTCACATAGATAGTATATTTCCCCTCCCCAGATACAAGTAATAAGCACAAGAGAACAAGAGTACCAGAAAGAACATGTCGTGTTGCAATTGTGTCACTCAAGGAAGTACAGGAAAGATAATGTAAAGTACAAAACCGTAGAGTGTACTTGCCTGGCTCCAGAGAAGTACAAGTAGGCAAAAGAGTCGTATTTCCTCCTGTATGAATAATGATTTACAAATTGATAAGTCTACAGTGTAGGCAAAATATTCCTAGCTTAAAGGATCTCTATAACAACTTGTTTTTAACTTCAACTATCTATTCACAAATTACCATTTATACTACCACAATAATATTTCAATAAAGGTAACCTATCTATCTATCTACACACTTGTGTTCTATAAATTGCTCCTATGCACAGATTTGGTTTCAACTATAGTGGTTGATATCCACTCTTATTCAGGTAATACCTGATCACTATCATTCTCACTTCAGTGGATATCAGTCTGTACCATGGTTTGTTCAGTCCTATCTGGACTAAAACTCAACCCATAGGTAATACCAGTTCATAACAATCCTATAACTTGCATCTTAGTTTGCCTACTATCTGCCTAATTGATGAATTATGCACAAACTAAAAATGGCACAACAAGATTGTTCCTAGAGCTTCCAAATTAGATCAAGGCTTGGGTTCAGATTATTTAGGACAGGTGAAATATGGATTTAGTTCCCAGTTTAACTACCAATTTCAGTTAGCTACATGATGAGGATAACTTGGTAGATGACCATCCTCTCTATAGTACCACAACTGAACTGAACACAGAGACTAAAAATCAACATTCCCCTACTCTGATTTTCTCAGCAGCACAACCTAGTCCTGATATTCAGGAAACAACCAATGGTTGATATACAAGATAACAGGAACCTAGGAAACAAGGCTCAATGTCCAACAATAAGAATTATACTATAAAATTCGACTCTTATAAGAATCTAGATCCACATAGCCACATCACAATAAAACTAAATTCCAGCATCAATGTTTGATATACTTATGAACCCAATATTCCTAACTGTAGCCACAAATTTAAAGTCCAAAGGGCCAATCTCAATACTCAAGATGTAACGAAAGAGCTTTTGATTTAATTCTCAGATCAAACAAGAATAAAAGGTTAACCCAGAAGGACATAGTATCAAGGGGGAAATTGGATGAACTCGACTCACATAAGAATCTAAACAAAACTAAAATCAGACTTATTGTACTAACAGAATCCCTCCCAACTAAGTGAATTAAGCATATATCTAAATCTGTCAATGGTTCAATTATCACTAAATTGACTCGAGGAAAAATGGAATCAGGAAATAGAAATTTTACCTGATATGGCTAGATTGATCCTTGAGAACACAACTTCAGTAATGAACACGATCAGAAATTCTCAAATCTGGATCAACCAAAAGAGTCAAGAGGATTACTCCACAGGCATTCTTCCTGATTTACAAACCAACAGAAAAATACACACCTAATCCTTCCTTGGTTCAAAACAACAGTCATAGGTCTACAATCTCAGATCAGACTCAAACGATTGAGGACAAGGATCGAACAGTTCCTGATCTCCCATAATGAAGAACAACGATAGTAAAAAGAGAAGGAGATCGAATTAGTTTCCAATCTACAATATATCAAACCCAGGAAATTTGTGTTCGATTTATACCTCTTTCTATTGCTCGGTTGAATAGATGGATCAATCAGAAGAACGAATCATGAAGAAACTTGAGCAGAAACAATTGTTCCTATGGACACCATGAACAAATCGAAATTTAGATCATTGATGATCCAGAACAAGGATCGATCGAAATACCCATAAACACCCAACTCACCTCAGCCTCCTGATCTGATCCTGGTCTGAGAATCAACACAACTGCTCCTCACGCCGATCCCAAGCTCCAATGACCAACTGCAACGCCTGTCGAGCTCCTGAGACGATCCGCCATGGCTGATTGGTCGAGCTTCGATTGGAGAAGACGATCCTCTGGAAGAATGGAGGAATGTTGTTCCTCTAAAATGTGGAGAGGAGAGGCCTTAAATAGGCGGTTAGAGAGGAGGTGGGAAGAAATTGGCGCGCCCACGAATTTTTGTCAGAGTTTGTTACTCTGCACATGGCCGCGGTGGCAGAGGAAATCAAATTTGAATTTGTAACGGAAGGGTTTGGCAGGAAGAAATAGCTTCACATGAACTATAGTAGTTCACAAAAAATAACAGCCTTGGCCTTTAATAGGCTTAAGGAAAAGGGTGGGCTTGTCCAGCCCATGGGTTTCACCAATGGCAACTGATTAAGAAATTAATTAGGAGAAATAAAATGGGAAAAGAGAATACTTATTTATAAAGTATTTGAGATTAAAATGATTTAATAAGGCTAGGAGAAAATTTTAAATTTCAGGAAGGTGGAGTTACAAATATCCCCCCCTAAAAAAATTTCGTCCTCGAAATTCAAAGGACAAAACAACTCCAAAAAGATCCAAACTCCAGTTTATTATTGAAAACCAAAATACAAAATACAATCACGAGAACAATCTAGGGTAGCTCTCCCGCATCTCGTCCTCACGCTCCCATGTGGACTCTCCCGGAGAGTGGTGTCTCCACATGACGCGAACAAAGGAAATGGTCTGGTTCCGCAGACGCTTCTTCCTCCGGTCGAGGATCTCTACTGGCTGCTCCTCGTATGTCAATCTCGGGCCCACCTCCAGCTCAGAATAGTCCACCACATGGCTCGGGTCTGGAATGTATCGTCGAAGCTGGGATATGTGGAAAACATCATGCACTCCCTCCAGTCTAGCTGGAAGCGCTAGTCGGTACGCCACCTCGCCAATTCGTGCCGTCACGTCAAATGGTCCGATGAATCTCGGACTGAGCTTCCCGCCTCTGCCGAACCGAATGACGCCTCTGGTCGGTGAGATCTTCAGGAACACTCTGTCTCCAACCTCGAACTCAAGTGGCCGTCTGCTGCTGTCCGCCCAGTGCTTCTGCCGATCCTGTGCAACTCTGAGACGCCCTGATCCTTTGAGATCAAATACGATAATTACACATAAGAAGTTGAAATAACACGATCTACCAATGATCAAAATCAATAGGCACGAGATGGAACGAAGTTCAATTATATCTCAGAGGAGCAAAATCATGAAGACACAATTATTAGGTACGATCAAGAATCAATAGTTTAACACAGGTAGACTAGAACAAGATAGAAAATCATGGTCATATAGACATGACTTAAGATTGAAGTTTAGACAAGACACAGCGAATTATGGAATCACAATCTGGTAATATACAATTTTGGAGGAATTCAATGATATAACGATAAAGTGCTAGAAGGAAAATTTAGCAAGGATTAATTGAGGAGACGTACGCAATACTCAGGAGATACAGTATCAAATCAGAATGAACTGGTAAGGATCTGTGATTCTCAAAAACCAATAATCATATAAAAGGAAATATAGTCTCCAGAATATCTAAGAACATGTTGGTATCTGAAATCACTTTGCTTAGAATCCCTACCCCGCCAGTATGTATCTGACTGCAGTGGACTTCAGCTCCGTGACTCAAATAACAATATGTCACCGAATAATCCGTCAACCTTATCCATTTTCCAACAATCATTGATGAAGCAACCCAAGAGATCAAGGTATGAAAATATGACAAGTTCCGACAGTACTTGAAAACTATGATTGTCTGAAATCACTTCAACTTAGAGTTCCTGCCTCGCCAGTGCGCTACTGGCTGCAGTGAACCCTCAGTCTCCATAATCCAGCTAATGGCTGCAGCGCGCAACTGTCATGCCATAGTAGGTCATCGAATAGCCTCTCGACTTTATCCTTAGGAATTTCAAAAGAGTTTCAAGGAGTTCAAAATGAGTTTCAATAGTCCAAGTCACGGAATGGTGAAGTTAGTTGACTGTTAGAATACATAAATTTATTAGGTACTAAAAATGACAAGGGGTCCAAAAAGGGCAGCCAGGGAGATTTAAAATTTCAGACAGGACAAAGTTTCAAATTATGACGGAATATCAACTGATATCTGGAATGGTAACAAGATTCCACATATGGAACGATATCCGAAAGGATAACAAAGTCTCGAAGGACGAACTGAGGCAAGGTATCAGATAGAAGACAAGTTTTAAAATAAAATTCCGCACTAGAAACAAGTTTCAATAAAATCTCGAATAAAATGAAATCTCAAGCAAGCTTGAATTGAAACGAATTCCCCAATAAGGTATACAGTGAAAAATAGAGAATCAAGTATCAGCAAGGTCGTGATTAGGAAGTAAAATCTCGAATAGAAAATCTTGACGAGGGAACAAGGTTTAGAATAGTGACTAGAAAACAGGTTCCAATAGGAGACAAGGTATTGGATTGTAAACATGAAACAAGCGAATCTCAACAACAACAAAATCGTAAATAGAGAACAAGTCTCGAATAAAGTCAAGAATGGGAAATAGAATCTCAAACAAGCATCAATAGAAGCGAAGGTTCAAACAAGGTTTCAGAATGATATTTCAAGTAGGAATAACTCTGGAATAGTACAAGTTCGATTAGCGAATAGAATATCAATAAACGAGTAGGAACAAGTAAGCAAAATCTTGGATATGAGACAAGATCGAAACAAAATAGTGGACCAACAACTCTCGACTAGAAAATCAAAGTCATGAATGAGAAAACAAGTCTCGAATAGGAAACGAAATCTTCAAAACCCTCAAGGTATCCTCAACAATGACCTAAATAGGACGAAGCACAAATAATGCTTCGAATGAGGAACAGGGTTTCGAAATAAATCTCGAGAAACGATTAAATATCAATTAACACGAAGTTTGATAAAGAAACAAAATTTGCAAATAGGAGCCATCACTAGGAAACAAGGTCAGGAATGATGAATATGCAAACGGTATCGATTAATGGATTTCAAACAAATATCGAATTGTGGATCTGAAACAAGTTTACCGAAATAGGAAACGATATCTCGAAGTAAGTTTCGACATCAATCAAGGTGTCAAACAAGAAGTTTCAAGAAAATAATCTAGATGCTAAGAGGATTCTAAGGAGAGACTGAATTGCTAATCAAGATACATGGTTTTTCCAACCATGCAAAAGAAATCTTCAATCTTTAGTCTGTCTTCAGTATTCCTCCGGGACTGGAATCTCTTCAATCTTCTTCAATTGTCCTGGCGTAGGTTGATCCCTGCAGTAGTACTCCATGTGGTTGCTGAATCTAGAGAGGCTGGTCCCCTTGCTGTAGTCCTGGTGCTCTTCGTGTTCGCCCTTGGGCAGTGTGATCAATGGTCTTTGGCAATCCCTGACTGGGTGGGCAGACGATCCGTAGAACAAGCATAGACTCCATCTTTTGCGGCACTCTTCATAGTGGCATCCTGAGAGGTGGCAGAAATTGTAAATGATCGTCGGCTGGATCTGAATCTGGATCTCCCGCTGGACTGAAGCGCACAGCCTCTGATAGGAATATACGGCTGCTGGTGTGCTGGCTACTGAGATCTTGTTGCTCTTCGGCATAAGTCTTCATGTCTCTCCTGGGCTTCAGCTTCCCATCTTGTTGTATGTGTTACGAGCTGGGTCTCCCGGTTGGTGACTTCAATCTTCAGAGGAGTCGGATCCTCAAAGACTTGGAGATTGATCTTCAGTGGGGGCTCCACGTTCTCGATCTGCTCTTTGGTGCAAGATATGCGCTCGGTGTCGGAAAAAATCCAAGTGCCTGAGAGTCTGGAAATCAGAAGTCCTTCCTGGCTCGGAGAGTGTATCCACAAGTCTGACTTGGAAAGGGTGGCCTGCTTCCTCTGGTTGTCAAGGGACTCTTCAGACGTCTCCGTCAACTACGTACTACCCATGGGGATAGTAGAGTGATAGAAGGTAGTGGAAACTCGGAAACGTCAAGTGCAGGTGAATTGACAGTTCTGGTGTCGCATGCTTTTGAACTATCTGCAAAACAGAAAACTGTTAAAATAACCTAGACCTACATACAACAAGTGTTTATAGAATATTAAAATACCTGATACACCTGATATACCTGATATACCCTTATTTCCCGATTTTCCTATGCTGTGATCAAGTTTCCCTAGTGTAATCAAGTCCCCCAATAGTACTCTAAGTCCTAGGTACCATTAGGATAGACCTGCATGGGCCACCACTAAAAACATGTCACGACCCGCTCCCGAATAATCGGACACGAGTCGGACACGCCCAGCCTTCATTGTTAGACACAATGAAGTAAGCTGTACCAAGCTAGGGAAACTAACCAGATAAACATGAAAGTATAGAATCACAGCAACTATATAATGTGTCCCAACCAGAAAAGAGATGCAATATCTGAATTATTACAATTCAACTAGTAATAGAGTCTGCTAGTCTCAATACATGGAAAGATAAATGGAAAACTAAATGAAACTAGGCCTCTGCAGCCTCTAGGTCACAAGCAGCTCCATCTGGCTCAGTAGGGAAGGCAGTATCCTGTCCATAGTAGGTGTCACATAAAGCCTCCATCTCACCTATCATAACATATCCAGTCAGGAGCGGAGCAAGTACAATTCTAGGTAATGAACAAGACATCATGAAATAAAGTACAAGGGAACATGGAAAGTACAAGAAAATACAGGTGAATAAGTACATGAAGAACAGGGTAAAGTACATGAAAGAACATGAATGTAAGAGCATGAATGAACATGATATGTAAGCACCTGAAAGAACATGATATCACAGGAAATAAGTACAAGGTAATCTCCTGAACATGTGTGTAATGCATTTGAAATATAACTAAATATGTGACCGGCTAGGGTAAGCACCTGAAAGCACCTGAAAGAACATGAATGGTGACTTAGGACCCGCGTGCACGATGCGGGGTCTAAGCTAAAACACACCTGAGTTGTTACTTGGGATTGGTCACATAGATAGTATATTTCCCCTCCCCAGATACAAGTAATAAGCACAAGAGAACAAGAGTACCAGAAAGAACATGTCGTGTTGCAATTGTGTCACTCAAGGAAGTACAGGAAAGATAATGTAAAGTACAAAACCGTAGAGTGTACTTGCCTGGCTCCAGAGAAGTACAAGTAGGCAAAAGAGTCGTATTTCCTCCTGTATGAATAATGATTTACAAATTGATAAGTCTACAGTGTAGGCAAAATATTCCTAGCTTAAAGGATCTCTATAACAACTTGTTTTTAACTTCAACTATCTATTCACAAATTACCATATATACTACCACAATAATATTTCAATAAAGGTAACCTATCTATCTATCTACACACTTGTGTTCTATAAATTGCTCCTATGCACAGATTTGGTTTCAACTATAGTGGTTGATATCCACTCGTATTCAGGGAATACCTGATCACTATCATTCTCACTTCAGTGGATATCAGTCTGTACCATGGTTTGTTCAGTCCTATCTGGACTAAAACTCAACCCATAGGTAATACCAGTTCATAACAATCCTATAACTTGCATCTTAGTTTGCCTACTATCTGCCTAATTGATGAATTATGCACAAACTAAAAATGGCACAACAAGATTGTTCCTAGAGCTTCCAAATTAGATCAAGGCTTGGGTTCAGATTATTTAGGACAGGTGAAATATGGATTTAGTTCCCAGTTTAACTACCAATTTCAGTTAGCTACATGATGAGGATAACTTGGTAGATGACCATCCTCTCTATAGTACCACAACTGAACTGAACACAGAGACTAAAAATCAACATTCCCCTACTCTGATTTTCTCAGCAGCACAACCTAGTCCTGATATTCAGGAAACAACCAATGGTTGATATACAAGATAACAGGAACCTAGGAAACAAGGCTCAATGTCCAACAATAAGAATTGTACTATAAAATTCGACTCTTATAAGAATCTAGATCCACATAGCCACATCACAATAAAACTAAATTCCAGCATCAATGTTTGATATACATATGAACCCAATATTCCTAACTGTAGCCACAAATTTAAAGTCCAAAGGGCCAATCTCAATACTCAAGATGTAACGAAAGAGCTTTTGATTTAATTCTCAGATCAAACAAGAATAAAAGGTTAACCCAGAAGGACAGAGTATCAAGGGGGAAATTGGATGAACTCGACTCACATAAGAATCTAAACAAAACTAAAATCAGACCTATTGTACTAACAGAATCCCTCCCAACTAAGTGAATTAAGCATATATCTAAATCTGTCAATGGTTCAATTATCACTAAATTGACTCGAGGAAAAATGGAATCAGGAAATAGAAATTTTACCTGATATGGCTAGATTGATCCTTGAGAACACAACTTCAGTAATGAACACGATCAAAAATTCTCAAATCTAGATCAACCAAAAGAGTCAAGAGGATTACTCCACAGGCATTCTTCCTGATTTACAAACCAACAGAAAAATACACACCTAATCCTTCCTTGGTTCAAAACAACAGTCATAGGTCTACAATCTCAGATCAGACTCAAACGATTGAGGACAAGGATCGAACAGTTCCTGATCTCCCATAATGAAGAACAACGATAGTAAAAAGAGAAGGAGATCGAATTAGTTTCCAATCTACAATATATCAAACCCAGGAAATTTGTGTTCGATTTATACCTCTTTCTATTGCTCGGTTGAATAGATGGATCAATCAGAAGAACGAATCATGAAGAAACTTGAGCAGAAACAATTGTTCCTATGGACACCATGAACAAATCGAAATTTAGATCATTGATGATCCAGAACAAGGATCGATCGAAATACTCATAAACACCCAACTCACCTCAGCCTCCTGATCTGATCCTGGTCTGAGAATCAACACAACTGCTCCTCACGTCGATCCCAAGCTCCAATGACCAACTGCAACGCCTGTCGAGCTCCTAAGACGATCCGCCATGGCTGATTGGTTGAGCTTCGATTGGAGAAGACGATCCTCTGGAAGAATGGAGGAATGTTGTTCCTCTAAAATGTGGAGAGGAGAGGCCTTAAATAGGCGGTTAGAGAGGAGGTGGGAAGAAATTGGCGCGCCCACGAATTTTTGTCAGAGTTTGTTACTCTGCACATGGCCGCGGTGGCAGAGGAAATCAAATTTGAATTTGTAACGGAAGGGTTTGGCAGGAAGAAATAGCTTCACATGAACTATAGTAGTTCACAAAAAATAACAGCCTTGGCCTTTAATAGGCTTAAGGAAAAGGGTGGGCTTGTCCAGCCCATGGGTTTCACCAATGGCAACTGATTAAGAAATTAATTAGGAGAAATAAAATGGGAAAAGTGAATACTTATTTATAAAGTATTTGAGATTAAAATGATTTAATAAGGCTAGAAGAAAATTTTAAATTTCAGGAAGGTGGAGTTACATATGTTTTCCGTGAGCACAAACCCTAACCCTAGATTTGTTAGGTTTTTGTTAAGGAATAATTAGGGTTGTTGATGTTCGAGACGAAGGCACGCTCCCATAAGGTTGTCGAGGCCCCGGAAGAGGGGGATAATGTTGTCGATTGTTGATGCTCGAGCCGGAGGCACGCTCCCATAAGGTTGTCGATCCCACCGACGACTTCTTGTCAGTGACCAAATTCGAGGATAGCATCACCACCACCTCGAGAAGATCTACGAGCGGGCGGGGGTATGGTCTTCTAGAATAAACCCGAGTCCTCCTCCCAAGCAGAACCCCAACTCATCGCTAGGACTCTGTCGATTTGCCAGCGCCAGCTGACCCAATCCCTTCTCCAACTCCAGACCTCCGCTGACCAACTGTTCTACCGAATTCTCCAAAGAGTTAGTAACATTATTTGTTATATTTTCTCATAAGTCGGACTGTGTTGCACTGACTAAACACAATTCGAACAAATTGACACTAGCACTGACACTAACACATATGGGTTGTCTATAATGTGTCCATATACGTGTCTGGTATGACATGACTCGAAATACAACACCTATTTTCAGAGTGGTTCAGATTCCTGGATATAGAACTTAGTTGTGATGGAAACTCACATCACGTAGATATTATGGATAAAAGAAGAAGGAGATAGTGTTGATTTATTAGTTGTAATAAAGTATATGCCATTGGCGCAGATGTAGAATTTGATAGATTCTTATGGGGTTGCAGTCTTGTCACGAAAATTTTTTCGAAAATGGATTGGTGGAGAGATGGTTAGCATAGATCATTGTCCTAATGCTTCGCTTCTCTGTAATTAGTAACTGATATAAGGATGGCTTCAATAGGTAGGATTTTGGTGAAGGACAAATAGATAGATTAGCTTGGTTATGCATATTGATTTCGCTATTTTGAATGTTGTCACTAATCAAGAATCATCAGAATTGATGAAATTATAGGAATATTGTGTCTCCTTACATAGTGTATATAAAGGTCTACAATTTCCCACATTTAAGTTGAATTAGACTGTTGTTGTCCTTTGATTGTTAAGGTTTTTCAGTATATCCCATCCTTGCATGTCTATTCAAATTGACTTGGAATTTAGTCAAATATTTTTTTTCTTTCTCCGATACCTTTCTAATAACTTTATACTAATATCCTCCTTCAAGGGTTAAACATATCCGGAATGATCTCAAAGTCTTTGAAGTTTTCGTTTAGTTCAACCATTGGGGATCTTTTTGAAACTATGACTTGATATATAGTTGGTTGCAACCTGCGAAATACATACCTCCAAAACCAATGGTGTAGTTGACTGGAGCATGCAACCAAGACATCTTTGATTGATTACTTTGAATTGACCTTACACACACTTTATGCAAATCCTATACCAAGATTATGCTTTTCACTTGAACTAATCCATCACCTATTAATTCTATTTTTGTAGCCAGTAGCGGGTTCGCAAATGTTGATCCTAGTAGCGGTGGAAGATAAGCAGGACGATACAAGATCGATTGGCACGTTGTGGATGCTCGTGTGATTAAACAAGTTCATGGACTGGTAAGTAATATCAAATCCTCCTACAAAATTGGGTTGGTCATCCATTAGTCTATAGTCTGGAAAGTTGCTAATGGTAGGCGTCGACAAATCATATTATCGACATTTCTTGGTGTTTACATTGAGAAAAAGTGTTTGCATGTGGTAACCTTGTATGTCTGAAAGTATCATCTCGTTTATAGGTTCTACAATACCATATAACAAGATGTGTACGTATGATACTAACAAGAGAGAATTATAGTGTCATTTTCTGTATAATACTAACACAGATATTTATAGTGTCATTTTCATGATTGACGTCATAGACAAAGCACCGTTGAATCATCTGCATTTCCTAAGGTCTAATCACTATAACAAATAGGACTTACTATAGCAGAAAGTCCTCTTCTTAATGAGAGATTTGTTGTGATTTCTCCCAAAAATTTGTTCCTCCTGATTATCAAATATGACATGGATTTCTCTAGTCCTTCTCACATTACTTTTTCTCTTATTAATTTTTTCTAAATAATCATGCTACTTAGAGAAATTGTTAGTTTCGATGTGATGGCATGAGCCTTGTTTCCTTGGCTAAACTTTCTTTTTGTAGCTATTGTATTGTATTATGGTAATGATAATATTATGTTGTTTAGTGTCGATGGTGGTTGCTAGAGAACATACTTTGTTGCAGTTGATTTTTGATTTGGTAATGGGTCGCAATGCCAATTCTGGGTGACACACGATCCCATTGGAACTCGACTCGATCCGTTGGCAATAAACTTGAACTTTATAGTTTGCATCTTATGGTATGGTGGAGAAAGTTGTTTTTCCTTTGTGCGAATGATTTTGTTTGAAGGAAAATGCCTTTACATGCTCGTTATATGTCATAAATACGAATGAGGCATGGATAATACACACATCTTGTAAGCTATTTACGAGGTACACTCCTCACCTCTTATGAACTATGACCCTCTGTAATTTTATTTCGTTATTGGTCAGACATTGAGTTCTGCACTCACTTTGCAGGTCAGTAACGACGAGTTTAAGATGGCATCAGTCAATGCAGTTTGGCAGAAAAAGATTTTATATGGTACCAGCTTAAAAAAATGCAGAGCGACTACGCTGGTATTATTAAGAGCAAAAGAATAGAAGTTGAACAGGCTAATGAGGCCGTAGCGAAGCTTCAGCGTAATTTAGTGGAGTTGCAGACTTCTGTCCATGAGAAGGATGAGACCATTGCTCAATTGAATGCTAGGGTGGAGTTGGATAGAAGAAGGCACACTGAAGAAGCTGAGGCAGCTAATGAGAAATTAGAGCAGTTTCAGCTTAATATCGAGGAATTGGACTCGTTGGTTAGAGAGAAGGATGGGGCAATTGTAAAACTAAGAAGTGATCTGGCCAAGTTTGAGATGGATATGCACAAACCCACTGTTGGGAGCAGCAGATTTTCGAAGGATTTGAGTTCACAATTGAACTCAAGAACCGCTTCAGAGACACCAACAGACACACATTCAAGTAAGGGAACAAGAAAACGTAGCTCAGAAAGTGCAAAAGATGATGCAAATCTAAAGTGTGATGGTTCATCTAGATCACAAGTGTCTGCTCCAGTCCATGTAAGTATATTGTAGGTCTAATTTTTGTGTTTTATTAATATATTTTTGTCAAAATTGATAATTGCTAGTGATTTGTGATTTTGCATGACTTTGTATGCAGCCTGGGTATGAAATTGCACATACATACACATTTAAGGCCAAGTCCAAGTAATAAATATCGCATTGTCGTCTTTGATTTGTAGTCACTCTTGCATACTTTTATAGCTTAAATTATTCCTGACCTTGTAGTCATTCATGGGTTGGATCAAGTGCCAAGTAATTTTTCTACTACATAATTATTCAATGTTGAGCTACCTTTCTATTGTAGGATTTGCTGCAGAATTTGTCTATCTTTCCAGGTTCCCTATATTCATGCTTCCTTCACCTTTTCCTAGAATATTCAAGTTCTCATTTCAATTGACGAGTATTGTTGGTTTGGAAACTGCCTCAAGGGTTACTTTGTAAGTAAACTTGAGTTGTTCATGATCATCCAAGCCTTATCGTATCCATATGTGGCAAGATATGGAGCACATGAAAGATCCCAAAAAGATATAACAAAGTTCTTATGGCTGGTTTTCAACCTGATGTAAACTTTCTGTTCTGGTGCCAAATACTTATTTCTATTACACATACATACTCATTACTTTTTCTCTCCCAAATTTTTTCTAATGTTAGTTTTAACCATGTAGGTACTGCATATCAGTTTGGTACAGACTTATGACATTGCCGATCAGCTTGAATAGCCATTCACAAGCACAACTTTATACAAGTATAGAAGGAATTTTAGCCCCTTCCCTCCCAAATTCTTAACTACTGCAGACTATTCCCCACTACATGAAGGACGATATCATTAACCCCTCAATTATATGTACCCTCACACACTCTAACCAATGCAACACTATCATTACTAACACACTCAAGTCTTCCCCAATTGTATATGACTGCAGTTTACCAATACTGGAACATTATTCCCCCCTCACTGCACTTGTAACTTCCAATTACTGCTGCTATTCTTACACGAAGTCTGAGCATCAATAACACGCCCTCTTCACTACTATAGACCACAAGCCTGGTACCTAAGCATGGGTTGCTACTGCAACATAGTGCAACTGTTGTGCAAGTGCACAGCAGACCCAATGTTCCTCCCTCTCCAAACAGCAGTACATCCCTCAACTCTCAACCACAACAAGAACACAAGACACATCCTCTCCAAAATAGAAGAGAATATACTCAAGAAAACATGCTAATTAAGGTCATCCCCCACTTATGCAGTCTTACAAGTTATGCATTTTTCTTACTGAAGGCGGACATAAATCTGTCTAAATTCTAAAACATGAAAATTTGGACTAGGGACGAACATATTTCCCAACATGCTGATGGCAGTGGCCATGGTAGACAATTCTCATGAGAATTGGGTGGCTTTTGGTATGAAGACATCAATATGTATCATACAAACCAGACCCTAATAATCAATAAATTCAAGTCGATAACAAAAAAGAGTAAGTTTAGAAAACAAACCAAATGTGGGTTAGGTACAGCTGGCACTCTAAATTGTTTCAAATGATTGTTTGATTATCTTGTCTAGATATTGAACATAAATCAGCTCCTATCTAGTGCAATACCTAGTCTACTGATGACTTTACTGAGCCTGATAACTTAAGAGACGAACCTCGAGATGACTTTTGCGTTTCGTTGCCATCTGAGTTTAAGAGAAAAAAAATGAAAAATAGATTAAAACTAATAAAGGAAGAAGTTTTCTCATTTTTCTATGTTTCTCTATGGTTTCCTCTTATAGTAGAATGAAGCCTGTGGACGTTCCAAATGTCCCACTTCACTGTTTAATATACATTTGCTTGTACATTAAATTATTTGTAGTTTTTCATGCCAACATGTACGTATTATTTTTTGGTTTCAGATATTTATTGTATTGATCATTTTTCCTTTTTTTATTTTAAATTGATCTTACATTTTACGATTCCTTGGCGATTGGCTTTGTGTGATACAAGCTGTCACTGAACTTATTTGACATTTACAACATCTGAGCTTTTGTTCCTCGCATATTCTTTGGGTTTGAACGTTTGATAAGTTGGTGAATTTTTCCAGTTAATACTATCCTTCTAATAACATATTTATTTATTGTTTCATTTGCTCATGTTCATCACTTCAGTAGTTGATGGTACAAAGCTCGTAAGCAAGGTCAGTATCTTGAATTCAATTTGGATATTGAATTTAGCCTCATGTTGGTTTCCTATTTCCAGTTTTCTTCTTCATGCCTACCAGGTAGCTTATGAGCACCATCTTCATCTACTTTTAAACAATTGAGATATAAACATCTTTTATCATTCTAAAAAGAAGTTTAGCTACTGCTTGTATTTCTAATATGTCAATCATATTTCATCTAATAAATAAGTATATAAATAGTTTAAACTTTTGATTTTAACAGAAACTTGTTGTATGGGCTTGTGTTTCTCTATTCCCTTTCCGAATATCCATACTTTTGTTCATAAATGATATGCTGATAAGCTTTTGCTTAGGTACTTTTGTTAATGATTGAGAACCCCGAATCTATTAACACCTTATAATCATCATGTAACGTCCAATTCTTATACTTATGATCTGTGTGGGGTTGATTCTGAACATGGTCACACTATCTTTTAGCTCGTGATTGACGATGGAGGCGAATGTTATTTTCAATAGTATTCCATACAAACAACTGTACCTTGAATTTACATTGCCAGGATATCCTCCAATTTAATATAAATTTGGACTTAGCTCTAAAATGGATCCGATGATCTCATACCTAGATCTGGTTCCAGCATCATTGAGAGTTTAAACTGGATATCAACTAGACATGTGCCTTGTTAATTGCATAATGGATACAACAATTCCTAAATGTGTATGCTAACATGTTCGTGGGTGCTTTCCGCCTTCCTGATATACTCAAGTAAGTCTCTGTCGCAAATTACTTTTCCATGAGTCTGAGGTCCCAATTACTTATAACTAACCATATTTCTGGCTTATTCATGTGTTTTCAGGTAGCCAATGCTGCTAGCAGTCATGGATGTGGATCGGTTTGTCAATGGATGCGGAAAATTAAATATATATGTTTTGGACTTGTGTAAAAAGTCGTAGATTTTATTTTGTAAATTAAGTGAATGCTTACTGATGTAAAACTTGATGGGAACACTCTTAAGTGATGTAAGACTTGGATTTCATTTTGTGAACAATGAGATATTACCTTTAAATATGTTTTATAGAAATCGTTTTGTTAATGTTGCGGCTACGCTTTGTTAATGTTACGGCTACCATATGCATTTTCGATTAAATAAAATAGTTCTGTATGAATTTTTGTTGTATATAAAATTCAATTATATATTTTATATATAAACAGGAAATTAGTAATTCCATAATAATTTAAACAATTGTTAAGTTTTTCGGACGATTATAGTACTGTAACAAAAAGTAAATTACTTTTTTTGGGAATTTTTAAAATTTTGTCCCTTATTTATTAGGACGAAATATATCTGTTATAAAAACATGTTTTTTGGGACAAATTAATAAACCGTCACACAAAAGCATAAATTTGAAAACTTTTGAGACGTTTTGCCTAACCGTCCTTTAACAGTAATTAGGACGACAATATCCGTCCCTAAAGTTTTTGCCACGTCACCCTAATGGGACCGTCCATTCCCGTCCCAAAGGCCGTCCCAAATATTTGTTGGGACGGTAATTGCAGTTTTTAAGACGATTTTTTATTGTCCCCAAAGGTCACTTTTTTTGTAGTGACACTTGCATACACTCTCAAAAATCCTTCCCAAATAAAAATATCATGATCTCAATCAATAGGATATGAAATAGAAGAAAATATGGGTCCATGATGAACTAGGTATACGACATATTAAAGGGTATAAATAAATTGAATCAATTGATTTGCTCCCCCTCAAAATATGCGTATATAGTTCCAAAGCACTTATAGTATAAAATATATAACTAAAAGATTTGGGAGAAAATCAACTATGGATTTTTTCCCCTTGCTCAATGCATATAAGGCTACAATATCGTCACAAGACGAATAATGTCATCTTTAGTCAAGAGAAGATATCCAATTAACAGCCGCTAAAGATGAAAAAAATCAAAAGAATATTCCAATAAAGCACGTATAATCAAAAGATGTCATACATTAGTCTATATAGAAGGATCTCATACTTAAATATGATAGATCAATGTATGTTATCCTTTGAGAAAATGTCATCATGAAAAAGAATAAAGTCAATTAAGAACAATCATGATGATAGACAGAATATAGCTCAAAAATAAAATAAAAAATAAAACTCAAGCATCATGTCCATGATTATCTATTTAAGAAAGAATCAACCAATTTATTACTTTACATGGACTAGGTATGTTTCACCATATATGTACCCATCAACGGGTAAAAAATCCAAACCTTGCTAATGGTAAATAATAAACCATAAAGTTCAGATAGCAAAGGTCCATATGTGGCAAACCATGAGTAGTCAAAGTAGAGTAATAAATTAGTTTGATAATCATATAATAAGATAATATAGGACACTACAACAAAAAATTCTTTTAATGACGGCTAAAAAGTGTCATTAATGACGAACCATGACGCTTTTTTTTTCACAGCAACCGTTATGAAAACGGGTGTTATAAATTTTTTTAAAAGCGTCATAAAATAACCGTCATGAATAGTTTCTATAAAAGCGTTATGAATAGTTAATATATAGTGCACAATTCGGAACAATTTTAAAACGTCATGAATAGATAATATGTATAGGCTCAATGCAGCACATTTATAACACTTTATACTATTCAAATTAGCATATTTATAATGCTCTATACTGCACAGTATATATTACATTCCAAAAACTTAACATTATATATCACCATCTTTATTACATTTCTCAAAATAGAGTACATATCAACATCTTCATTACATTGAATATCCAAATACAAAATGTACCCAAAAATAGGAATAAATCTCTCTTTTGCTAACCAAATTATTAGAAATATTTGCTTAAGTAGATTCTGACCATGGATCTTCTCTCTGCCATCTCTTGAAGATATCGGAATTCCCAAAGAGAAGTAGTGTCGCAGCTGAGCGACGACTTGGTGCTGCTGCAGCCGGCGCCGTCGTGGGAGAGCCTCATCCTCTGATCCCTTACTCTCGCCTGAACCCTCACCAGCTGAGTGACAAGAATTTGTTGTTCTTTAGCCTGTTCAACAAAAGCAGGTGCCTCACGATGAATTGGAAGGAAATGGCTTGTCTCTACAGAGGAAAGAAAACAAACAATCATAAGTTACAAAAAAAAAAAACAAATACAAACCCAAACATCATCCCAGTTAGTGGAGGACTACTTGCAACCAGTAGCAGTGTTTTCTTTAAGTTATCAACACCAACAGGCTCAATCAGACACTAACTACGACCACAGAGATGGGGAAACATAGTCCCAGTTGCAAGTATTGTATCACTAATCTCCTTAAGAGGGCAGTGGACATAAATGTTGTTGTTTTTTCCACCAAGGAAGAAATAAAGCTTCAGGTAAACAACAATTACTAGAAGTGAATTAATTATATCAGGTAACTTTGCCAATATTATGAACTAAAAAACTAATCTTTAAATCTTTAATGAAATCCTCCACAATAACTTACTTAAGTCACCCTTCTCGTCGATTGGTTCACCAATGACATTAATGATGCGTCCAAGGGTAGCTCTACCAACAGGAACCTGAAATGATTGCAGAGAATGAGAATAGAGAACTACATACATCATCTTGACAAGCAATAGTACTAAAAGAGAGAACATAGTACCATAAGTATCTCTTTATTATATGTAAATCGTGGCATAAGACAAACTAATTTAAAACAGGGATAATCCACCAGAGTAACATAGGAGGACCCACTAAACAACTCAACATAATAGAACATTGAATGCATCGTGGAGAAATTTATATCTTCCTGATCAACAAGATAAGATTTGTCAGATCTTCTTATAAGTGCAATATGAATTATAGACTGAAGAAAAAAAAAGATTTTTTATTGGAATATATTTCTACTTAAAAGAACATATATAAAAAGCATTATGATAGAAACAAACCATACTGCTACTTGACCATAATGATTGCTCACTCACAATTAGCCCTCCAGATTCAATTAGACTATTAGATGTGCAGTTAGTTTCGCAGGACTAGATTTGTGCAAAAGATCTCTTACTTGATACAATAGGCAGATTGCAGTCACTGGAACAAACAGCGTGAAAACTGGTCATGCAGCCTGCGACATAACTCCTATGGTGCCCAGAATCTGTATCACTGAAAATGCGCACCACGCTAACTTTCCTGCAATCTCCAGGTCTAGCACACTTTGGTCTGTCGAAGCCTACTGGACTTGTTCTTGATCGTCTAAGACTGAAAGGACATAAAAGTATATATACGCTCTGTTTATTGGCTGTTTTTATATTTTGATTTAATATTTCTTCTTTATGTAAGTTGTGTTAGTTTGATGAATTAATGAATAATAAAGTATCAGTGTCTACTAATTTAGCATTACTCATGTTAGACTACTACTAATAATGAATGTCCCATCGAATAATATTGTTATGGATCATATAATGAAACTTTGAGAAGGGGATAACCAGCTATGATTGATGTTTGAAGCTGCTAGAGTACGAAACGAAGCAAAAAGTTATTGTGGATTTGTTTCCTATCCTATGTATCAGTGAAAAGTGTATTACACTCATATGAATATCCTTCCTACATATTAGGCACATAGAGCCTATGTGGTTGATTCAACAGTCATAGGTTCGCCGTATGAAAACTTATGATTCTAATGAAAGAAAAAGTCTATAATCAGTGCATATGCAAACACAAAGTAAAATAGATGTGCTACCTATAACTGGAAGTAAAATCTTTAAGCACCTGGGTCTCCACACGAGCATGCTCGACAAGTGGATGTTATTTTGGTTATTTTGATGCGTTAGAAAAAAAATCAAGTAGCGTCTTCACTCCAATTACATGTCATGGATGGAAAAAAAAATTTCATTTACATTCAGTCCACCATTGCCAAAATAAGGTGAAACCTAAAGCACTTGAATGAAGGTTGTGCAAAATAATATAAAACTTGCTAATGTTAGAGAGAAATGCCCTTAAAAATCTACAAGAACGAAAATTATTCCTATAGAAGAACCGAAAATTTGGTATATGAGTCCGTCATAATGGAGACATGTACTATGAAGATATATTGCTTATAATAATAGCAATGACAAATATCATCAATAACTATGATCCTTCAGATAAATTTATATAACCAGTTTTAGGCGCTCCCAAATGCGATATTTCAAGTTTTTCAGAATAAATTTCATTTTTCATGATTGTTTGACAAAGATCAAATTATGTATTTGTGGAAATCAAAACACTCAAGTATACCAATCAATCTAATGGGAACAGTTTGACATGGAATGACCACCACTAACTGTACAAACATAAAGAAAACCTGCCAGCAGAAGAAGAGGCGGAGATACGGGACTATAAAAAATAGGACACACTGGCGCTTCTATCGGATAAAGAAGACCATCTGAAGCACAACGCAGGAAACAAAAGCAGCGACCTAGAAGAGATCACAAAAGTGAAGCAAAAACAGAAAAAAAAAAGGCCAAAAAAAACAGAAAAGCAACGAGGCCAAAAATCATATGCCCCTCCGATCAGCGGCTAAAGCGTCCCGCTCCAACTGACATAGATGATCAGATTCCTAATTCGGAATGCTAGGGGGATCGCGAGCAGGCAGACAATAAACAGACTGAAGGCCCTTAAGAAACTCCCCAATATTTCTGTTCTCGCGATTGTAGAATCCAAGGTTACGGAGAAGAAGATCGAACACTATAGACTGAAGCTGGGCTTTGCTTACGCTCTAGCCGATAAAAACAAAACATGAATACTTCTTGGGGATGAGATGACCTCTAATGACATAGCCGTGAATGACAAGACATTATCAATTATGCTCGATCATCCCGAGCTTGCTAATAAGACTGTCATCTCCATAGTTCATGGATGGGATACGAAAAGCAAAAGACGTTCTGTGGGATCACCTTCTCCAAATTAAAGATAAATCCCTGAGACTCCTTAGATTTGCGGAGGAGACTACAATGCCATTACTTTACCGGACAAGAAGATCGGTGGCAGAGAACCGGAGTACGACTCCGTAAATGACTTTAATCGGTTCATCTTTGATGCTGATTTAGTTCCTATATCCTTCTCAGGTAACACTTTTACCTAAAGCAACATGAGGGAGGGCACGAATAATCAGCAGTCGTGTCTCGACCGTGTCCTGTCCAATCATCAATAGAATGAAATGGTTCATAGCTCCACGGTGAACCATCTTAGTAGGACGTAATCCGATCATAACCCTATGCTTCTCGAGATCAAGGTATCGGCTCCTAGAATCAGTAAAACATTAAAATTTATTAATCTTTGGTGCGCTCATCCGGCGTTCGATGAGGTGGTGAAAAGAATTCGGAACTCTGTGTCGCACCTTAACCCACTGACCAATGTGGCACTCAAAATCAAGAAAACCAGTAGGGAATTAGGTAAATGGAGCAAGCTCAAATTCGGAGACATCTTCCAAAAGAGCAGGATAGCGGAAGATGCAGTCGCCAAGGCTGAAATTGAATTCCTAGAGGAGGCATCTAAGGAAAAACAAAAGCAAGCTCAACTTCTTAAATGCGGCGCTGAAGCAAAGACCTGCCATAGAGGCGGACTTCTGCCATATGAGTGTAATACACTTTTCACTGATACATATGAGTGTATTTTCTTACAAAACTTACGGTGATCGGCGATCCGGTGTTGAGCACCCGCTGTCCCCTCACCAGCCCGCCCGCGCGCGCCCGCCCGAGAGGCCGTGCCAGAGCCGTCGACGTCAGAGCCGTGCTAGAGCCGTCAGAGAGGCCGTGCCAGAGCCGTCGGCCCGCCCGCGCCGCCAGCTCCCTCCCCATCTCCTTCTCCCTTTCTATCTAGGTTTAGGGTTTTGTATCTAGGGTTAGGGTTTTGGAGTTGGGGGAAAGGAAGGAGAAGAAGATGAGGAGAGGAGGGTGTTGCTAAACTAGAGTTAGGGTTTTGGATCTATGGGATTTTGGAGTTGGGGGAGAGGAGGGAGAAGAAAGGATCGGAGAAGGAGAAGACCAGAACCAGAGGGAGAGAAAAAAATTTGTTGAAGCGCGGGATTTTGTCAAAAAATGAACTTAACAAATATTACAAGTTTGCCACCGCTCTAAACTATTAATAACGTTTTGTTTTATAAACGTTATAAAAAGCCCAGAATTAGCCCAAAACCGTCATAGAAAAAAGGTATTTTTCAACTTAATAACGCTTATGTATCAGCCGTCATTAAAACTCCTTGTCGAGCGTCATTAAAAGGGTTTTTTGTTGTAGTGGGACAACTCAACCATTAGGATCTTTTATCAATAAAAATAAACAAATTGAACATGATCCAACAAATCTCATAAAGAAAATCCCAAATCCATACTTATGATAAAATCTCATAAATTAATAAAAAATAGAAAAGAGTCATTCTTATTTAAATGATTGCAATTATAATCAAGAAGAGATGTAAAAGATAATATGATGAAATCATGACTCAAAAGTGAAAGAAATTTAAGAGATACTTGCTAATAACTAATATGAAAGGAAACTTAAAGAAAGGAATCACAAACCTCCAAGAGAAACAAGATATAGTCAAGAATTTTTAAAACTAGTTTTAGAGAACAAACAAATGCATCTAAAATAGGATACAAATTACTCTTAGAAGAATCAAAAATCTTGTTTATGTAAACTAGCATATGATATATAGATTGAAAAGAAAAATAATAGCTAGATGAGTGAAAGTGAACCAAATTATATAGCTTAACAATATATCATAACTAAGCAGGCTACATAAATAATTAAGATTAATGAGGTAAGTCATTAACAAGATAAAAGTGCTCACTAAATCTTAAGTCACTAACACTAAAGATACTTGCTCAAGCATAGAGTTCACAAAGAGGACAATACTTTTTGAATGAACAAAATGATTTATAGACTCTTTACTAAGCAATGATAAAAGCAAGAAGATAGCAAAATACATGAATTAGACTCTTATCAAGTAAAGGACAAAAGAGATGTTCATGAGAACACAATAAAATAAATCTCTTTGCCAAGTATTGAGATTAGCCCAAGATAATAAAATGATAGATCGATATAGAGAATGCAAAATATTATAGCTATAATAAAATAAGTGTATTCTCTAGAAATGGAAAAATCTCAATACAAAAGCTCAAACCATAGTAGCTAAATTTCATGAGAAATATGATGTAACAATTACATGTATTCTCATGTGCTACAAAAACATCATTGGGCAACAATAATTCAAAAAGAAGCATAAACCCAAGGAATGAGCAAAGAAAGATCATTAAGATCAAGAAAGCTAAATGCTAAAGATATCAAGAAGTACATTTTTTAAAGAGCTTTCATAGTGCACCATAGTAAATATATAGAAGATATCGATTTGAAAATGTGCACTAAAAACGGAGGTAAATAAAAAAATACGACAAAGCACAAAACCATGTGATTCTTAAAAGAACTTCCATAAATAGTCAAGTGCAAGACATAAATAAATATTTTCTCTCAACATCCTAACTTAAAGGTATAAAACAAATGAATATTAAAAGTTAGGAATCACTTATATATATGAAATTAAATATATCACGAATAGGCATACATGAAAAAGATCAAAAATCAATTAAGAACATGTATCCATAATGCCAACCAAAAAGTCAAAAAGATATCATCAAAAGAAGACTTTAAGGAAGAAGCTAATTGATTCAAGAAGAACAAATTTGGTCAAAGAAATCAATAGCTAAGGTATGAGATAAGCACAAGTTTGAAGGTAACAAGTATATTTAAATACTCTTCAAGTCAATATAAAACTTTAGCTTAACTCATATGCCCACATAAAGATATTAAAAAAAAATAACAACATAAGAAATACATGATCTACATAGAGATGGAAATTTTAATAAATATAGTCATGTATCCTTAATGAATGTTTGAAAAACTATCACAAATTCAAAACACATATAAATAAGCTTTATTAGGCAAAGACATAATTGATTCTCAAAAAAATAATCAAAATAAAATGTGAGAATCAATAATGAATATATTATGTGAGCACAAGGTTGAAATGGAAGTATAAGTATATACTTGTCAAGTGATATGAGGCTTGTGCTAAACACATATATTCGCAAATACCGATTTAAAGTAAATAAGACATATTTTAAAGAGAAATCGGTAAGCAGTAACTCTTTCAAAAACTTTAAAGACGGAGAGTTAAAATCATATTAACTCAAATCAAAATTAAGCTCCTATGGACTAGAGTGATATGCATGCTTTATAAATAAAAATTAAGAATAACGAGCATGCATATATAAATGTGTCATACTAATAGAGAGTGAGTGATAAACTACATAGTGTGAACTAATCATTTAAGCCGAGTAACTAGTCATGCTAGATAAACGAATTAATAAGAAAATTAACTAAGCATGCTAGTATTATATCTCACATTGATTTATATAAAAGGCAACTAAAGGATATCAATGTGAGATGGTAGCAAGACATCAAGTAAAACATGCTAGATTCTACAAATATAAATAATTTAAGGAGAATCGATTAGCATGTTACCAAAGTGGCTCTAGTGGCCACGCTTGTGTTGGTGCAATTGCTTGGAAGATGACCTTTGAGCTTTGCAACCACCAACATGCTCCTCGGTGCTGTCCCGATACAAGAAGCTTCACCTACAACATTAGATGAAGACTTTGGTATCCAAATAAACTTGGATCCACATTTATTAGCTTTAGGGACCCACATACTATTTACTCTAGCATTGGTAGAAAAATTCCTACGAATAGGACAAGTGAAGCTCATGTGTCCAATGCGAAAGCAATAGAAGCACCTAATACTAGTGTGTGTACATGTATCGGAATGAGCATGGTTATGAACATGTGACATACTAGAATGATGAATATCTCTAGAGTGAGCATGAGAAGATTTTGTTTTAAGACTATTATGTTCTAATAGCAAATCATCATGCATGCAAGTAAGAGAATCAAATTTAGCATTTAAAATATCATTCTCTTTTTCAAATAAAGCAATTCTAGAGATAAAAACATCATTTTGTTTCTTTAAAGTGTCAATAGAAGAATCGTGCAAATTATTTAGCTCATGAGTTTGCCTCTTAAGATCTTCTATTGATGAGGAAAGAGATTTAATTTTCAAAATTAAAGCCTCATTCAAACTCTTTAAAGAAATACATGATGAGTTTTGAGAATCAAGTCTAGATAATAAATTATTGTTTTTATTTCTCAATAACTCATTAGCTTCTTCTAAATGAACAACCTTTTCAGAAAATTCTTCATTTGTAAAATGAAGGTTATCAAGAATCTCTAAGGATTGTTTAGCCATGGCTTTCCACTTAGAGCATTTCTTGTATTTAGAAGAACCATGATTGTCTATGCTACTAGTAATAAAACCCTCTTTATCGGAGGAGGAGTAGGAGGAATACGATGCTATAGAAAAATAACAAGGATCTACTCTAAGGATGTTAAGCCTAACAATAGAGTCCTCGCTCTGATACCAATTATAGGAACCCTAGAAGGAGGGGTGAATAGGGTCAAGCTAACTAATCAAGCACTTAGCACAAGCTAATGGGCAATTTAAAAATATAAGTGCAAGAGAAGAAGCAATAACAATACCGACACACGATATATCCTGGTATCCTCCCAAGAGGCACTCCAGTCCCGGAACTCTCTCCGGCTTTAATCCACTATTTGAGTAAATAGTTACACACAAGTTTGGATCCGAAGAACTCGCCAACTTCTTACACGAGAGCTTTAATCCGAAGGCCTCTCCGACTTCAACCGAGAGTTTGGATACGAAGACTCCCCAACTTCATCCGAGAGTTTGGATACGAAGACTCTCCAACTTCAACCGAGAGTTTGGATACGAAGACTCTCCAACTTCAACCTTTCACAATAGGTTTTGATCTCCTTATGCAATAAGACGAAGATCTCACTTTTCAACTCAATAACTCTAACACAATTTGTGGATGGCAAATGAAAGCTTTGTAGAGTTGTTTGTGGATAGGCTTTGGTGGTTTAGAAATTTTTAGGCTCGAAGCATCAACCTTGAATGAAGGGGTTCAAGGCTATTTATAACCAAAGCATTGAAAAGAGCTTAAAGGCAACTTTTCAGACAGCGACCGGCATACCGCCGGTATGAGTCGGCATACCATCGGTATACCGGTCTGGGATTGCAATGGCTCGAAATATAGCCGTTGGGATCATTTAATACTGGAAATCCGACCGTTGGACTCTCAACATTACAAAATCGGTATACCGTCGGTATGATCCGGTATACCGTCGGTATGCCAATTTTGTAGACAGAAACTTTCTGTGAACAAAATTGGTATACCGTCGGTATGCACCGGTATACCGTCGGTATGTCGGTTTTTATCCAAAAATAATCCAGGGCTGGTTTCTACCCTAGCTTTCGATTTTGCCATCCATTTCTTGTGTTTACAATTATTCCTAACACTCATTACAGACTCCAGATATACTGTAGCAGGTACAGGCTTCTTCAGAGTCATGAAATGATGATGGCATGGCTTGGCTTCTTCCTTTGATAGGTGTTGGCTTTTTTCCTTGGCGACAGCTGTCCAAAGATATCCAGTTTTCGAAAACTGAATACCTTTCGGGGGCTTCGCCCCCGATCCCCCGACGAGGGGTGCTGTCCCCTCGACCTCCGTCCGCTGACTGGGCAGCGGAACCCCCTAGTACGTGGCTCTAGAGATGTCATCAGGTGGTTCAGAGAAATCTTGAGGGATCCATCGTCTTTGGCCCACCATAATTTCTTCATTGCATATGTCCACATTGATCTTGCTTATTGCTTTTCTGTATATACATGTTAGACGAACAAAGCAATATATATAGTAGCAAGTATGATAAGTTTAATGCACATTAGGACAATGCTGAGTTTAAGTATAAGTGCTAAGGTGATAGCATAAATGTTAGTGATAACATAATGATTAAACTTAATTGAATGACCACAATCAAAATCATAGTTTTGATTTTGGCAACCCGATTAAATTTAAGATAGATAAGCTCATATCACTAAAATGTAAATCAATAGGCACATATCACCAAAGGTATAAGTATAAGTAGAAATGATATAGCGATAGTATGAAGATTAGTGATAATGAAATGCTAAACTTAACATATTAAATATATTCAAAAATATGATACAATCATTGGGCTAACAACCTGGATTAGAGGGACGCTGAACCATCTTTCTTGGACTGTTGAGAGTCTTCAAAAGTGGAGTTATGGGACAAGTCTTTGACGCGCAGCCGAAGCTTCAAAAGTCACGAACGTCGTCGAGCTAGTTGGCACGTCCTTCCTGATTCGCTGGACCTGCAAAGAGCGAGGATCAGTACGATCACATGTACTGCCGAATGGCTAATTAAAATCCAAGCTCTGCATTTGATTCAAGAAGTTTCATAAACATGTTAGCTAGCTATTTCTGTGATCTTTCTAACCATCCTGCTCGTTTTGTATGTTAACATGTTTTGAGGCAAGCATATGAAATTATATAACATTAAGCAACTATCATATTCATCCCGTGCCACGTGCATTTGTTAAGCAGTAAAAGGGTGTGGAGGTCACTGGCAATGTCAAGCCATTTCGGACTATAGCTAGGTTAGACGGCGACTCTTTCGCGGCGGGTAGCGAGCCCTGTACAAAAGTTCCCGTATAACCCACGCCGATGAAAGGCTGGCGCTTGCTATACTCGTTCATCCTGGGCCGAATCGGTCCCTTGGCCTAGGCAACCGTTCAAGAAAACTTTACCTTGTCGATAAGTTGTCCAATGACCATTTTACGGAGTCTCGTTATGAACTTAGTCGATTTACTCACTTAGCCATATCGTTGCGATAAACGTTAATCGATTCATTCATTATTTTGCATAGGCTAAGTATAATTGCATAAGGAAGCTTGTTTTCCATTTCAAAATCGGCAGTTGACATCAAGTATCTCGTGAAGAATCATGCCACGATTTCTTTGATTCTACACTATTATGACAAGCATTCATTTTACTTCACATATTGATTTTTGAAGTAGAGGGACGAGGTGAAGGAGGTCAGCCATTCGCCTTAGAATTGCTTCAAGCGAGCGACCGGTTGGCTGCGCTGACGTCGCCTACGCGATCAACTGCAATCGCATAAGCAACTGATTAGAACACTGTTTAATTCAAGGAATTTTGATAGGAATACGAAGCTCGAAAACGCAAGTCAAGAAAATCCATCAAAAACATTCACGAAAAAACGCATTCATGAAAACCAAAGCCAAAGCCAAATCAAGTGCGACATAAAAATCGGAGCAACGGGAGGTCTCTCTCGACTCAGCAGCGGAGCCAATCCTCGAGGCGCAACCCGCTGAATATGGAACTTGGTTCCGAAGAAGCCATTCCATAACGTGGAATGGATCTTAATTCAACCGTTCCCGTTCGATCAACTCGACCGATGTTGACCTATCGGTCCCGACCGAATCGATAGCGACAGTGTTCCTTTCTCGCGCACCCCGTGGACGAAAATGGGGCACGATGTAGGGCCGGGGCACTACAGTATACGAGCAGGTTTGTTATTGAAAAGCAGTATACCTGTCATGACTGTGTTAGATGCCAATGCCTCATCTCGGGTCATGGCATAGACGTGTCCATGGGCATTGGGGCGATGGTCTTGGCTATTTTGTGCCATAGTTTGTTGGGCTCTTGGCGCTGGACCCTGATTACTTGGACAGTGTTGTTTATGTTGAGGCACTGTTAGG
Organism: Iris pallida; assembly: GCA_029216955.1. Taxonomy (NCBI): domain Eukaryota; kingdom Viridiplantae; phylum Streptophyta; class Magnoliopsida; order Asparagales; family Iridaceae; genus Iris; species Iris pallida. Next base: position 2,896,485 of record JANAVB010035619.1, read on the forward strand.
TTCGGCCTTATAGTCGGACAGTTTACGCGCTGAGGGCCCGTCTCGCCATAGTACCAGCATCCGCCTTCAGAGACATGACATTCATTTGCATGGTGTCCGAAATTATTGTATTTGTTGCAGCAAGTTCCTGGGTTCCGCCCTTGGTATTCGCCCTGATTGTCGTTGTTTGGACGCTTGTTCGTATTGTTTTCTCCCATATGGCTAGGGCGCTTGTGGTTGTATGTTTGCACAATGTCGACAGCTCCTGGGGGATATTGGCGTTCAAGGCGGAGAGTGTGATTCAGAGACTCGCCCACGGTCTTGTATTCAGGCACCGATACATGGACAGAGATAGATGGACGCAGAGCCACTTCTAACCGTCGAGCGCGACTCTCCATTGTTGGCAAGAATGCTCCAGTAAATTTGGCTAATTTATTGAATTCTGTTGCGTACTGCCGCACCATCATGTTCCTTTGCTTCAACTGTATAAATTTATTCTCTTTTTCTGTCGAATGGCTGCAGAAAGGTACTCGATTTCAAATGCCTTTCTGAATGTAGCCCAAGGAATCGTTGTTGTCTCGTCTTCACGTCGGATTGCTCGCTTTTGTACGGACCACCAATCATGCATGTTCAATCGGAGTAGAAGTTGTATACATGCGACTTTCTTTGAGTCATCGACACCCAGAAGTTTAAAACGGTCTTCCAGTTCCTTCAACCAGTCGATCGCCAGAGAGGGATCTTCAGTACCGTTGAAGGAAGTGGGACAATTCTTCATAAATTTTGATACCTCGAAGTTGGAACTTCTTGGTGTTGTAAGTAGGCGCTCGGGCATTTCGGTTCGATTTCAATCGGTTGGAATGCATGCTCGATCACGACAGACATTGTCGCAGAATTATTGTTATTGGCCATAACTGTCTGGACTATCTGTTGAAGAGTGTCAAGATGCATCTGCTACAACTTAAATTGGGCCTTGAATCGGTTCTCAAACTGAGTATGTCGTGCCTCTATCTGCTATCGTTGGAGCTTATTCTAGCGCCGGTGTAACGCTCCAGTCCCAAAATATAAGGACTAATTACGTAGACATGCCAGCTGTATTCATATGAAGTATATGGAACCCTCGTATGTATGCATAAGCTATGAAATGTAGAAAGCCATAAAACTATTCTCATCCACCAATAAATATATCATAGAATCAACTTATAAATGTCATTTGTACAAAAACGTTGGGCGAAGACAAATCTACTACCAACTAAAGAGAGGAAAATACATAGCAATGATGGAAGAGTCAAGCAAAGAGAAAGATGATCTAAGAGCTAGCATCGCGAAGGTAGATTGTAAACTATGGCCTTGGCTAGAGCACCTGCAAAAATCACAAAACACACCTGGAGAAATCACCAGGTCCTCAGAGGGACGTAACAAAATACAGGAAGAACATGCTATTATAACTGTAAATGTAAACACTATAAAACTACAACACAACTGGGTCCCTAACCATCTATGTGATATGTACTTTGAGGACAACGTTCTACCCAGGGGTTGTAGGATCAGTAGAATAAATAAAGAACGGCAGTAAGTAGCGCTCATCCGAGTCACTATCGGATAGGGGCAGAAAGTAGTGCTCATACGAGTCACTATCAGCCCACCCATGTGTGTAAAAGTAAATGTAGCCCCTACGCTAGTAGCTGTCCTCTCCCCCCTAATGATACTATACATGCGTCGTAACAACGACACACCAACACATGTCGCTTCCACAACATAGTTTTTATACTTAATAATTGTCAAGTCTTCTAACATGTATCTATTGACAATTATTTCTAACGCATGCGCACGGGTGATCAACCAACACGCAAGTGACCTATATATGGTACTCACAGCTCACACACAACTCGTGATAAAATCGTGACAAGTTTATGAGATATACTAAGTTGACGGTAGTCCCTTAACTCTAAGTCCACATGCAAGAAGAAAATAATAAACGAGAAATATAGATACAATAACTGAAATAAAATGCAACTAAATGTAAGCAACAAATATGGCAAGGTATCTTGCCTGGTGTGGTGTGATGTTTCGTCAAGTCCTGTTGGTCCAATAGTCGGGGTCGATAAGTAAAGGTCCGATATTCACGAAAAAAATAGGGAAGGTTGATTAGTCATGATCGATGGGGATATCAAGAGGAAATATTTATGGAATACGTATACTATGCTTAAAAAATATCTATAATATTTTAAAGCTAGATTTTTTTATTTATCACAAAAAGTTATTTGGTAAATACTCGTAAATACCTAGAAAATTTTTGTATAAATTTTGGTAACTATATTTTAGTAAAAATATTTCTAAGTTAAATACTTGAAAATACTTATATATACAATTATTTTAGAAAACTATTTTTTTCCTTCATTAGTCAAAATATTTTAACAAATTTTAGGAAAATATTTTAGGATTGTGGAGTTTTGTCAAAATAATTTGGAAAGTATTTATTATCTATTAATTATTAAAATCAAATAATATAATCATAATAATTTTGATAACAAACACTTATGGTACTTTATATACTAATAATACAATCTAAATAATATATTATATAATCTAATTTACACTATAGGTTATAGTGTATTCCAATGGGAAGTTAAAAAATAATATCCACAAAATTTTTTGAAGTACATGAGCTGCTTTAATAAAACTAAACATAAGAAAAAATATAAATGGGTTAAAGAACAGCAGCAGCTGCTACTTCTCATTCTTTTTCGAGAGAGCAAAAGAGAGGGGAGAGAGAGGGAAAGGGGGAGCGGGAAGAGAGGAGAACCTACCGGGGCTCTTGGTGGTCCAGGCGGAGGACGGGCGGTGGCCCGGCCACCCGAGGAAGGAGGTGGCGGTGCCGGATGCGGTGCCGATGAAGGCGGTGGCTTGGCCGCACACCCGGATGCGGGCGGCTCCAGGTTCTCCGATGGGAAAGAGCGGCTGGTGGTGGCGGCGCCATCCTTAGTGCGGGGAGTTATGCGATGGAGGAAAGGCGGGGCACGGATTGTGGCAAGCCAGACGGAAGAGGGCTGGCTGCCGACGCGGCTGAGGCGGAGCCCGAGGCGGGCACGGCGAGGTACCGGAGGAGACGGCGTACGGGGCTCGACGTTGTGGAGGAGGATCGCAGCGGCACCAGATCTGGGTCGCGTGGGCCAGTAGTGCTCCGGGTCGGAGGGCGCAACGGTCCCTCGACGATGCCAGGTCAGGTGAGGGTCTGGTTTCCCTTCTTGATTTGGTGTTCGAATTTTGCGATGATGGTGGTCCGTATGGTTTGGGGTGGTTGCGGTGACGGTGGCAGCAGGCTGAGGGTGGGTGGCTGTCATAATGGTAGTGATGATGACGGAGATGGTGGTTGGTAAAGGTACTGGTAGTGGTGGTTATGGGGATGATGATGATGGGGATGGCAGTCGGAAGAGGGTAGCCATGGGCGGAGGTCCGGAATTGTCGGACCCTGGAGAAATAATGTATTTGTAATGGAGATATTATAGTGGATGGGATGGGACACGGACACGATGTACGGGTTTGGTGGAGAAATTATATGGAAAAGAAGCAAAGGGGCTCTCCTTATATAGGAGGTGGAAGCTCCCAGTTGGATAAGGCTTTGGATTGTTTAAACTCCCCCAAAGATAATTCACATAATAATTTAAATAATTTTAAATCAAAATATTAATATCTTTCTAAGATTTAAACTAGCAAATTCTTATATTACATTCAAAACCGTTTGATATTTATTTTAAAACTCAAATTTTGATTTAAATCATAAGTACAACATTTATAATACTTTTTCATAAAAATTTAAATAATAATAATTTATAAATTTTGAAAATCACAGTAATAATTTGAATATTTGAAATAAAAATAATTTTAAAATTCAATTTTTACATAAATTTCATTTTCCATATTTGCATAAAAATAATATTTGTGAAACATTATATTCGCACAATAAAAGTAAATACCACTTTAAAGTAAATAAAAATAAATTAAAATATTTAACTCATATTATTTTGAACCTATATTATAGCTATAAAACGTTTTCAAACAAATATGTACCTCGCACATATTCGCACTCGACGAGAAATTATGAAACGCAAGCTCGCACGCTATGTAAATTGCGACGAATGCGAACTCGTATGCGACGTACAAATCCGAAGTATAAAATAATTACCAAATTTATTTTAAAAAATCATAGTATAAATTTAGGGGGTTTACAGTCGGTTTGCCTCGGCCTGACGTTGTTGCGTCTCTAGCATATGCAACATCCGTTCCATAGTGGCATTCGAGGTTTCAAGCCTTGAGCTACTCGAGTCGCTCGAGGCACTCTCCTCATTTACGGCCGCAGCTTCTCCAACTTTTAGAATATAAAAGCAACTCTCGTTAGTTTCAAAAAATATCATGGGTTCACTGTATAGAACAACTCATCTCATCGACACGAGGTCAACGGTTCGAGACTAGAGACTCGAGACTGGAGGCCAAGGACGTAAAGCCGTGCTCTGATACCATTATGTCATGCCCCGATTCCGAAAAATCGATAGTCATCCCCCGGGCGTGATGCCGTGCGAACCTTGGTTGCGATCGCACATGGCATAGTCATAAGGTTATCCATAACACAACAGCTAAAAGAGTATGCAGAAAAATTGAACAACATATTGAGGCAGAGAAACTTTTCTTTTTATTGATAATAGACTTTATTTACAAGACTCTATTACAATCATGCCGTGTGGGCTTTACAAAATGATTCGATTACAAAATAAATGCTGATGAGACAGTCATTCCATACATACATCCTTCAATTTACAACAAAAGTATTCCAGGCACCTGGAATGGAGGAAAGTCGGGACATGTTTCTTAGACTGATGCAGAGAGTCTCCAAAAAGTTGAGTAGTGAGAGTTTTCGACGCGCGATCGAAGCTTCAAAATACGAGCGTCGCCTTGGTTAGTTGGCACGTTCCTCCGGATTCGTGACACCTGCGGATAGCGAGGGTCTGTACGATCACATGTACTGGCGAGTGGCTAATTAAACCCAAGCTTCCATTTGTTCAAGCAATTTTATAAAAACATGTTAGCTATTTTGTGATCTTTCTGTAACCCCACATTTCCAATTTTAGGAATTTTGGATTTTTCTAATATATTTTAAATGATATTCAGGTATATTTTAATATTTGAAATTCATAGATAATATCTTTGAATTATTATATTTTGGTAAGTTAACTAATGAATTAGGAGTAACTAATTGGGAGTGCTTCCCAAGTTACTAACTAATTTGGTCCCCACTCCCTAACAAATTTCTAACAACTTTTCTATCAATCATAACTAATCTCTAACAGAATTTTTGAGGGTTCATGTAATAAGTAGAAAGGGGAAGGGCTTTGTTATTAATAGCCTTTTGAGTGGAAGGGGCTATCTGTTAAATTCCCTCTTCTCAAATTTTTCTATTTATTGTGACTGAAGAGAGAGAGAGAGAGAGAGCTCATTTCTCTCATTCTCTTCAGAGCTCTTTACATTTTTCCCCAATTTCCCTATACCCGAACTCTAACCCTAATTTATTGGCGTCGGCTTCCTTCTTCGGCCATGGCGGTGGCACGGCAGCTTCTCAGTGACGGTGGATCCTCTCCCACCGACTAGCTGCCAATCTCCACAGTAGCAGTGGCAGTTTCGACGACACTCCTCGAAGTCAAGTGATCTTTCCCAGAGGGGCTCCACTAGCGACGGCTGGGCGAGTGCACCGATTCAACTGTTCTTCTCGACAACCGATCTGTTCTTCTCGGCGACCGTTTCTCCGCGAGTTCGCCGTTGCAGTTTCCAGCGGCGAACAACTTCTTCAGCACGGAACTCTCGTCTTGAGTGATCTAGGTCAGGGATCGATTTCCTTTGATATGTTCTTGATTCATTTTGAGATGAGTTTTCTTCTGAATATGAGTTTCCTTTTGATTTTGGTTGGCCAGCATAGTGAGATCTGATCCGATTGCGTGGATCATCGGATTGAATCTCACCTGGAATTGTTTGAATCGACAAGTCCTTGGTTCAAATTCGAACAACTCTTGGTAAGTTGTGGTTCTCAATTTCAAAATCCAATTAGAAGTTGCTTTGTTTGATGAATCGATTGGTATTTTCTTTTTGTCTAGATTCTGAGTGATGACGACTACTTTCATTATTGGAGTTATTTAGACGTTGGACTCAATCACTGGTAAGAGATGTTCTTACTGTCATTTTTTTATTTGAGAACTTGTGAATCGAGAAGAACGTTTTGGTGTCCTGATATGGTGCAGATCTGTTCGGTTGTTTACTGCAGAGGATTCAAAGGAGGTTCGTGTCCAGTTCTGTCGTGTCCCTATCACCAATCATTTTCCTTAGGTAAGTTCTACTCTCTCTTCTTGGGTTAAGCCATTCTTTGCTGGATTGTAATATCATTGTGGTGTTTCTTGCGTTGCGAGCGTGCGTTCGTATCCTCTTCTTTTGGTGTCAGGGTCGTGTTGGGATCGTGTCTGGACGTATCGAGATTCACCAATCGATGCATAAGGCAACGCATAGTAGTGCTTTATGCATGTGAGCAGATGCTGGGATGCTGTGTTGTGTCTATAGCAGTAGATCAGGAAGACCAGACCAGTAGTTAGCAGGTGTCGGGAGGTTGATTTTGATTCGGGGGATAACACTCTGTTTGAAATATTTTTTGTATAAGTATTTCTGTAGAAGTCTTTCTATTGATTCTGAGTTCATTCTGTATGATGTTCATTTTTCTTTTTGAATTCAATTTTGGTGTTGATGGCCTCTTTTTGAGTATTGAACTGAGATTTGAGTATACTCTTCCTATTTTGAATCTGCATGGGCGAGTTCTGTTCTCTTTTATGTTTGAGTTGATGCAGTGTGAATTTTCCTTTCTATTTCAATCGATTGGGTTGTATATGTATATATTTTCTAGGTTTTGTTCGAGTAGAATTGGAGTAGCAGTTGGATTGGTGTTGCCTTCAGAATTCGAATTCAACTGTGCTTTGCCAACCTTCGTAAAGCCGAAGGGGAGTGATAAGTTGAGTTGGACTAATATAGTAAGGGAGAACCTGGTGTTAACTTTTGTGAAGTAGCTTTATGTTGTTGAATGCGAATTTATGATGGGAGCATTGACCTGTGTGTTAGCTTTTATTTTACAGAGCTGATAGGTCAGATAGGTGACCGTTAAGTTTAAATTTAAATTTGTTTTGTTGTAGCTATCATACTGAACCATGCATCAGATTCTGGGATTCCATTGAGTTGAACCATTGTGTATTAGAAGTTGTGAATTTAGCATGTCTGACTCATCAACTAAGGAGAACTCAGTTGTCAGAAATGGAATTGTGACTTCAGTTTCTTCTTCAAACAACATGCCTAATCTAGCTAAATGTTACTTAACTTGGTATATTTTATAAATTATTTTATGGTGAATAGTAGGGTGACCTTAGCAGAGCTGGGGTAGTGATTTTAGAGGCATTAGTAATTAGTAGAGTTATTATATTCTAGATTTCATAGTAGATCTTTGTGAAGCATTATTTTAAAAACAAACCTTTTTGGATATACTACCTATATCATTTCATTTGGGTATGGTATTTCAATGTCAAATTTTGTAAGAGATTTCCTACTTATGTGCTTAGGAGTATAGATTAGTGGCATGTCTAATTTATCCATAGTTGATAAGGAGTATGGCTAGTGCATTAATATAAGTATACTATAGATAGCTAGTTGATAATTGTGTAGAACTTAATCAAATTGTACCTAATAACAGGAGGACTTACAGCTCTACTACCTACCCTCGATCACCCTGAGCAAGGCAAGTACACTCCTCGGATTTGCTCATTTACTTCATGTCTTGTGCTTCTATTTCATGCTTGTACCTTCCTGTTGGACACGATATTACACGATCTTGTCATGTGTCTTGTTCCATGAGTTTGCTTGTGTCTGGGAGGAAAAATACTACAGGTGTGTGATCAAACCCGAGTTACAATTCATGTTAATAGCTTAGGCCTCGCACTGCGCACGCGGGCCCTAAGTCGTACCTTTATGCCTGTACCATGTTCCCTGTTCTACCTAAGTCGATCACACACTCTGGAAGTATTTCAAATATATCACACATGTCAGGTTCCTTGTATATTCATGCTCAGGTACCAGGTTATAGTTCAGGTTCATTTCATTATACTCTTGTGTTCATTTCATCATGCTTGTTCTAGTTTCCTGTTTTGAGATTCATTGCTTATTCATATTTCATCTTCATGTTGTTCTTGTTCATTTTCTTGGATATACTTAGCTCCGCTCCTGACTAGATATGTTGCAGGTGTACTTACAGGATATTATTCTACCTTATGGGCCAGAGCCTGGGATCTTAGCTGAGCATGATGGAGACATGACTTAGCTAGAGGCTTCAGGTTTAGACTATTTAGCTTTACTCCTAGATATTGTTTTCTTAGAGTTCATAGCATATTTTATTCCTGTTGACTCTGGTACCTTTACGTTATATGGACTTATGGATTATGGTGGTCTTTCTGGGATCGTTTATAGATGCTGTGATTTGTATTTATTTATATTAACTTATTAGTTTCCCTAGCTTGGTACAGCTTACTACATTGAGTCTTCCAACGTAGGCTGGGCGTGTCCGATTATTCGAAAGCGGGTCGTGACACTTTCTAACTGGCCTGATTGATTAGCATGTTAACATGTTAAGAGGCAAACATTCGATAGGTAATGAAACATAACTTACGATACGTCTTACCCACGGCAGAGCATGTCGTTGCAGCGTAGTTATCATGTTCCTTCCCTGTCATATTTATGACAATCTTATAATTTATATGCAAGTGTGGGTCACTGGCAATTCAAGCCATCCTGGACGTATAGCCTGGACGAGACAGCGACCCTTTCAGCACGGATAGCTAGCCCCGCTAAAAGTCCCGAATTACCCGTGCTAGCATCTAGCACAGCTATCTTGCATTCCTCCTAGGTCGAAACGGTCCCGTGGCCTCGGGTTGTCGTTCGAGGAAGCGAAGCCTTGCGCGCAAGTTGTCCATGACCGTGCTTAAGTTAACAAGTTATTCAAAGCACGTTTTATGGTATCGTTGGGACTATTATGTAATCGATTTATTTACTTGGTTTTGCAGATCCTGAAATAATTCTCTCTTTTCTAGAACCTTATCTTTTCTCTTTTTAAGCATAGAACTTGTATTTTTTGAGTAAATTATTCTAATTCGATACAGTTATTCGAGTTCTTGTTTTTAAAACAGAGGGTCGAGATGAAGGAGGTCAGCCACTCACCTTAGTCTTTTGCATCAGGCGAGGGACTGGTTGGCTGCACATAGACGTTGCCTACGCGATCACCTGCAATCGCATAAGCAACTGATTAGAACACTGTGATATTCAAGGGATTAGATATGAATGCAAAGTTCGAAAATGCAAGCCACGAAAACTATCGAAAACATTCACGAAAATGCATTCACGAAAATCAAAGCCAAAGCCAAATCAAGTGCGGCATAAAAACCAGAGCAATAGGAGGTCTCTCCCGACTCAGCCACAGAGCTAACCTTGAGGTGCAACCTGCTGAATATGGGACTTGATTCCGAAAAAGTATTTCCATAATAAGAAAAGGATCTTAATTCAATCGTTCCCATTCGACCGAATCAACCGATTTCAACCTATCGGTCCCGACTGAATCGGTAGCGACAGTGTTTCTTTCTCGCGCATCCCATGGATGAAAATGGGGCACGATGTAGGGATAGGGCACTACATAGATTGTTATTGGCATTGGTAGTAACTCATAATTTGGAGTAATTGACGCAAATAGATGTCAAAATAGATTTTCTATGGAGAGTTGGAGGAGAAGATCTTGATGAGCAATCTGAAGGATTTATGGAGGTCGACAAGGAAGATCATGCATGTGAATTCAAATTGTATCTATATGGGTTGAAGAAATCTCCTCGATAGTAGTACAAGCACTTCAATTATTTTATGGTGAATAAAAATAAATCTCGATGTGAGTGTGACAGCTGCGTCTACTCAATAGACTTAAAGATGGATTGCTAATATATCTATATTATATGTCTATGACATGCTAATTTCTTCCAAAGATAAGGGCACTCAAAGCTTCACTGAGTGCATAATTTGACATGAAAGACTTAGGTGGAGTAAAGAAGAATGTTGGGATGAAAATTCAATAAGACATGAACGATAAAAGTCTTTGGTTACATACAGAAGGTTCTTTAGAGATTCAACATAAAGAACTCTAGACAAGTGAGCATCCCGATCATCGATCATTTCAAGTTATCTCCAAAGGGTGTCTAAGGTCAGAGGAGGAGAAGGTAAAGATGTTTCAAGTTCTGCATGTGAATGCGGGGAGATCATTGATATATATGTCGTGGTGTGCATCCGTCTCGATTTGCCATATGCGATCAGCTCAGTAAACTGATTCATTTGAATTCTAGGAAAACTTCATTAGGAGGCTTTAAAGTGGATACTTTCGTATATTAAAGGCTCTAAAAGATCTCGGATTATTGTTTCACAAGTCAGAACATAGATCGAACCAGTTGCAGGGGTATGTGGATGTTGATTACATTGGTGACTTAGATAAGAAAAGATCAACTACGAGATCTGTATACACACATATTCTCCAATTAGTTGGAAGTTGATACGTCAGGACATCGTATCACTTTCCACTACAAAGTTAGACTACATGATGGTAGTCGAGGCATCCAAGGAGGTAATTAAGATGACTTATTATAGCAAGTTTGGATTCGAGAATGTGTAGGTTTTTGCTGTTTTGTGATAGCCAAAACACATCGAAGTGAGGTTTCAAAAAATATGATAGTAGTGCAATAATGAGATTGGTCTTTTGAAGCTTGATACTAAGATCAACCCAATGAATAATGCTAACAAAGGTGATTCCTATGGAGAAGTTCAAGTCTGCCTTACTTTCGTTCAGGTACTCAAGTTGGAGGAAGGAGGAAGGTTCTTGATCTCGGTAAGAGGATTATGAAAGTTACACGGTTATGGGACAAAGACCTTACTAGTTACCATTTCTCACTTATAGATAAAGATCGTGTAAGTGGTCGTACTCTGTTTTGGGCAAGATTGTGACGGTAGTTTAGTTTCACGTATCAAGCTAAAGACAGTGTCAATGTGAAAAAAAAAACTAAGGTCTGAGATAAAGTAAAAAAAATCACAAGTATTAACGATGTTCTTCTGAGGTGGCTAATTAAAGAGAAGCCAACGTAAAGATTGTTATATATGACTCGTATTCAACTACGGAGTGCTACAAGCATCGTCCGATGATCGAAGAAGTCCGGGTTGAAGATATATTAGCAGCATCTGCCGTGGTATACCACAAAGTATAGAATCGTTCTAATGGATTTGGGGCACCACATTTTTATGCTCGTCAAGCATATTGGCGGCATGCAGACAGCATGTCACGACCCGCTCCCATAGAAGCGATCGTCCTCGCTAAGATGTGATACCGCACGAGCCTAGATTGCGCTCGTGCAAGGTAGTTTCATAATGGTCGATTATAGCGGCTGCGACGGGGTCGTCGCACAGAAGTCCCGAACAGAAATGTTGAACATGCAGCAAAAATTTAGAAGCAAAACACAAGTTATTCAAAAGTTGTCTTTATTGATATTGAACAATAAGATTACAATGGGGCGCAAGGCCATGATTACAAGTCTCTCAAGCTCACTTTTTTCTTATTTTACAAGTCACCCTGCTCTCTCTCTCGTCTTTCGATACAATGCTTGAGTCAACGGATGCTTCGAAAGGTAATATTTATACATTATGTCCCGTATAATTCTTGACTCCATACGGCCATATGCTTCGCCAAGGAACTCCGTGCCTCGACGCATCCAAGCGAGCTTCGCGCCACGAGCTTTTACCTGTGCCTGTACATAAAAACTGTGTGGGTGTCAGTACTCAACTGTACTGGTGGAGTGAGCTCCTCGCCCACCCATACAAAACTGACACGTTCATCTACTTTGTGCAGCTTAATCCACTTTTTGATTGTCTTGCTAGTCTTGCCTTAGGATCAGTTTTAGGACAAAGATGCCTTGGCCTATACTTGGCAACGCGACGATATGGTTGTACGCTATTCGTGACTTCAATATATATACGAGACAGTGTCTCGCCGAGTAGAACTTATGTAACTCGGCCGTGCCAAGACCTTCAATTCTTTCATGTGCCTCTAGACCATTCTCGTGCCAACAACGTCAAGGGGACGACTCGTGCTGGTCGTGCCAATAGACATGATCATGCTTTAAGATCGAGGCCGTGCCTCCCAAGGATCAACCCGACTTAACCAACTTGCCTTACGGCCCTTCATGACTTAACTCGAGATGATGCCACATTTATGCTGAAGCACGTGTCCTTGCTATAGCCAACTCTTAGGCTCCAGAATGGCACTGCAATTGTGCACACCTAACTCGTGCCGATTCAAGGTTAGCGCTTGCTCTAAGTATAACTCGTTAATCCAACACGTAACCTGCTAGTACTCGACGCCATCCAAAGGCATACACGCGGTTAGCCGCTCTTATACCGACACATCTATATGAGTGGTCACTAGCAATGTCAAGCTATCCTGGATCTTTGCATACGGTGACCATCCGTGTGGCGAGGTACGAGCTCCCACCGAATGACCCGCAGCCTATATTATAACGGTTCACTTCAATCGAGTCGTACCGTCGATGAAGGCCGTACAATACCTGCAATTCCTCCTAGGCCGACACGAACTCGGCGCCCCAGGATCGTTTGAAGTATTTATCCTTGCGTGCAAGTTGTCCAATGACCATGCAAGACTCAACTCGATCTATCAAGTACTTTCTTAATCATGACCATACTTTCCATCTTTTTATCGAGACTTTCAAGTAGCGGGACCGATCTCGCGTAATTCCTTATCGAGACTTATCGAGACTCCCAAGTAGCAGGATCGATCTCGTGAACGAGACTTATCGAGACTCTCAAGTAGCGGGACCGATCTCGTGTGCTTCCTTATCGAGACTCCCAAGTAGCGGGACCGATCTCGTGAATGAGACTTATCGAGACTTCCAAGTAGAGGGACCGATCTCGTGAATGAGACTTATCGAGACTCCCAAGTAGCGGGACCGATCTCGACGACAACCAGTTGCATGGACTTCCTTTGTCCGTGACATGCTTTTTACTAAACCCACCGTGGCTCGTACCTTAGACAGACCTTATTCTCTAAGCGACGCTATCGCTCAAGTCACATACTTTATATGACGAGCCTTGTTCTCGTGGGACTATGTGACTTAGCAACCGTAGAAAACAGGAGACAGTGCTTGCTATGACTTCGATAGCCCAGTACAACTCTTTTCTAACTTATTCGGACAACGACTTAACGAGCAACGGCTACACCAAGCTTCGCATCGAGGGAACGTCCTGTGCACGCGGTCGACTTGAACAACCAAGCTCTTTGGGTGCCTAGACTTAAGCCACAAGCCGTGCAATACGACTTAAACCACGGGACATGCGAAGGCTATGCCAAGCCTTGGACGACGGGACCGTGCATGCTTTATTAAGCATTCATGCGGGTGACGCCTATTTCGAGCGGGTGACGACGGGACCGTGCATGCTTTACTTAGGCTAATTCGAGCGTTGTGGCAACTTAGCAACTTAGGTCAACTTCCTTCTCCCAAGCCACGGGACGAAGGACCGAGTGTCGTTTGAAAGCACACTGAGAAGACTTCTAAGCAGACCGTAGGACCGTTTTCCATGTTCTAACACATTTCGACCTGTCAGGATTATTTCCTTAGCTATGTGGAGGCGTCTCTTTTATTATCAAGCCTAACTTGTGCAAGTTGAAAACATGCAATTTATTATGTGAAGGCTAAGATGAGACAAGTTCACCGAAACTACCCCACCTGAGCGAGGAGTCGCCTCGACCGAGCGAGTTTTCGAGCAGCCGTAGCAAGGCTAAGTTCGAACGCCGTCAGCGTTTCGATTCCTTCGATTGACTGAGCGGGACGGGGAACTACATCAAGCCTAACTTGTGCAAGTTGAAAACATGCAATTTATTATGTGAAGGCTATGATGAGGCAAGTTCACCGAAACTACCCCACCTGAGCGAGGAGTCGCCTCGACCGAGTGAGTCTTCGAGCAGCCGTGGCAAAGCTAAGTTCGAACGTCGTCGACGTTTTGATTCCTCCGATTGACTGAGAGGGACGGGGCACTACAGTAGCACATTATATTTGATGCTTGCCCTTTCAGACCAGAACATTAATCCGACGCTTTTCGGACCAGAACCTTAATATGGTGTTTGGACTTTATTAGCAACATCATTCAATATATATTGGATGACCAGAACCTTCTTGGTTTTAATCTGGTGATCACAAGCACATTATATATATATATATATATATATATATATATATATATATATATATATATATATATATATATATATATATATATATATATATATATATATATATATATATATATATATATTTATATATTATATATATAATTTGGTATTTGAAAGAAAGTTGCTTTTACTATCTAGAAGTTCGAAATCTAAGTTGAAGTTAAGATTCATTAGAGATGGCAAATGTTCTTAGCTCTTGTCATATGGAGTGGATCTACATGTATAACATACAATTTTATTAGTAATCTTAATGAACAATTTTCTAGAAACTCGATTAAATTATAGAGTGCGTAATTTTTCTTAGCCCATGTGATAAAAGTTGTATAGTTTTGCAATTGCATATGTGTATGTCTATACGGACATATAATCAGAGAGCATAAAAAGACCATGTTTGTGGATTGCTACTTCTGTTCTTTTTTGGGCCAAGTTTATACATTGAACTTTACTTTATTGATGTAAAGTGGATGTTCAAAAACTTCAAACTTTTGATGATGTACTGAAGTCTACAGATTTCATTTTATTAATAATTTCAAGTATGTAATCTGCTAACTCATTAATTTGGTCGACATTTGCATATTCATTAATTTTGTCGACTTCTTTTGTGAAGATATTTTGGAGTTATTTCTTCTTGTTAATGTCTATGTTCATCTGTATATTTTCAATAGACTGTTACATAAATTTTGTTATGTTGATAATGTTCAATTTTGACAAATTAAAATTCATGCTCATGCTTTTGATTACTATATTTGAGTTATAATATTGTAAATATGTATGTACATAAAGATTTGGACATGATTCAGTCATGTAAAATTCAGTCAACATTCAAATTTGGTGTTTCTTTTAAAACTAGCAATAGTTGTCTAACGTTCTGACTAGACCCATTGAAACAAGATATCGCCAAAGTGACCTCTCTTGCGTAGTGGTCTATGAGGGATGTTGGATGTTTGTGTGTGTAGATTCATGCGAGTATTAACCGGCCCAAAAGAAGGTTAATACTTGGCCGAATTGCACACATACTTATGGTGATAAATGTGTGACAATTATACGATTTACATGTGAATAATTATCCAATCCAAAGATAGGCTTATTATTTGACATGACTTACTGTCAACGTTTGATCACTACACCAAGAGTACCACTTGCAGTTAATATCACTGTCGAAAGACTTGATATTAAAGATGTACTAGGTATCTTGAGATGGAGTTCACCATTATTTGAATTTGTTTGACTATTTTTTATTCTTTGGTTATTAATTAGAGCATATTTGTTTATTTGTTTTTGTTCTCTTTTCAGCTAGTGTTGCTATAATATCTGCTAATATGAACTCAATTCCAATGTTTAATGGGACAAACTTCAAGGACTGGAAATAGAACATTTATATTGTTCTCGGCTGCATGGATCTAGACCTTGCACTTAGGATTGAGCGTCTCGCTACTCCTAAGGATGACAGTTCATCTAGTGACAGAGCGAACTTTGAGAAGTTGAACGCTCAAACCGCATGAGTCTAATGATCATAAAGCGCAGTATTCCAGAGGCATTTAGGGGTGCAGTATCTGATAAGGTTACTAATGCCAAACAATCCCTTGCTGAAATCGAGAAGCGACTTGCAAAGAATGATAAGGCAAAAACAAGCACACTTTTGTTGCGCTTGATTACCATGAAGTATAAAGGCAAAGGTAACATAAGGGAGTACATCATAGAGATGTCTCATATTGCTTCAAAACTTAAGGCACTTAAGCTCGACTTGTCGGATGACTTGCTCGTTTATTTGGTGTAACACCCAATTTTCCAGATGAGGATAATTTTGAAATTTTGTAATTATAATAATTATTATTGATATTTATTTCATATTATGATTTTTGGTGATTTTTAATAATTTTTAAACTATTTAAAAACTGCTTTGAGTCATGACTTATGATTTTGATGGGCTGTCAGTGAAACCCTAGTGACTGCATGACCTAGAGCCTAACCATGTCATTAGGATGATTTAATTATCATTTTTAGCCTAGGAGTAAATTGATCATTTTGGCTTATTTGAATTTTTTTAATTTATTTAATGAATTGGTGAATTCTAGTTGACTTTGACTTGTTGAGACCTAGTGGACTAGCCTAGAACCTAACCCTAGCTATGGTAACCCTAGTCTAACTTAGGTTAACCTACTTTTAGTCATTAGAGACTAATTTTGGAATAGGAGAATTAGTTTGAGTGAAATCATTTCATGATTTATAGTTTAATGAAATGACTTATGATTTCATGACTTAATGACTTATGACTTGGCCCATGGCCCATAACTAGAAGCCCTAACCCTAACCAAACCCTAAATGACCAACCACATAGGGATCCCCACCCTATATAAACACTTATTCATTAGGGTTGCCTCCTTTTTATCATTCCAACACTTGGAGAAAAGAAAGGTAATTGTCCCCCTTCCAAAAATCCCCATAAATCTATTTTAATTCCTTTTTAATCCTAGTCTTTTGCAATAGGTTCTAATTTCTATATATTTTATAATTTTGGAGGTTAATCTCAGCTTTGGGCTCATTTGGAGCATTTGGCCATCAAGAAGAACACCCCCCATTTGGAGCTTTTCCATACAATTTGCACCTATAGGTAAAACCCTTTAAATTGATTTAAATTTTGATTTTCTTTGCATGTAGGGCTAGATCTAGGAGTCCCCTAGGTGTTCCTAAAATTTGGGTGGATTTCGTGTCCGTTTGGTGTCCGTATCGGACACGTGTCATAGGGTATGTAACGTATTTGATGAAATGCTTGTGAGAATTAAATATTATTAATTTCAAAAACTAATTACATGATTTTGAAGCCCTTGGCATGCTGATCACGAATCAAATACACTGAGCACGTTTTAGAGCCGTGTCCGTGTCCAAAATGGACACGAACACGCTGCACGACACTGTCGTACAGTGTCCTGCTGCTCGGGTGTCCTAGCAGACACGACACGGCGACTCAAGCCACGAAACTTAGTGCACATGTTGTCCTAATGACTAAAATCCTACCCACAAAATTTTGTGGGATCTCGTCGACTGTGCGCAAAGAAATCGAGGCTGCACTGTCTCGTGCTCCCTGTGCACACACGTGAAATTCCTCACTGACACGCTTTCGTATCTTGGACATGACACAGTTTGATGGCGGTACAGATACTTGAACACGAGCCCCTATACCCCTTCTACCTATGTGCACGACCACGACACACTAGGTAGGACACACGTGTCCCTAGCTCACTCGACATACGTGCACGAGGCTGTGCCTTTGCACAGTTTCTGTCACATGTTGACACTCGTGTTTGACACGACTTGGACACAGTTTTGACACACCATGGACACGTGTGTATCACACACACTTGACCCCCCCTCTGACACATGTTGTATGTTTTGATTTTGAATGATTTGGTTTCGAATATGCAATATGTATGGGCTAATTTCAGTTCTCGGTTTGACAGTATTTGAAAATTGGGTTCGATTGAACTAACAGTAAATGGGAACCTAATTTTCGAGTCACTGATTCATTGTTTACTGTTTTTAATGTTTCCAAGGATTCAATTCGATTTCAAATGAGTTCATACATATGCCTGAGTCTAGATTGAAGTATTGATAGGGTATTCAACTATTTTCTGAAATTGAATGTATAGTGATATATATATATATATATATATATATATATATATATATATATATATATATATATATATATATATATATATATATATATATTTTGGGTGAGTATATATATATAAGTTTTGGATATTATCTACCTATATATGTTCAGCTTTTTGTGGATTGAGTGTGGGTTCATATAGTGTCATGTATATGTTTAGTATTGGTATCATAGAGGGAGCTGTGAGTTGGAGGGCAGTAGGCAATGCCTAGCCTTAGCTTGCCCTGCCTTGGTTTGCATTGCATAGCAGTAGCAGGACTGCCCTCATGAATGTTTGATTGGGAATTAGTTTAGTTCATTAATTATTCAACCCCTTGGCCTTGTATCAGTCTTTAGGATAGGGTCATCCTGATTTCAGTCCCCTTCCAATGCTCCATGTTTTGAATGTTCTGAAATTAAACTCAGGAAATGTCACATACACACCCATACACACACTCTTTCTCTCATTGCCATTGCTAGCCTTGAATGTTCAGTCCCAACAGTGTTGGCTGAAATTCATGTGTATGTTCAGTCCAGCTTTTGGACTTTTAGTTCATTCCACATACTCTTGAGTATCAATTCCATTGCGAATTGGTATCAGCTGCAACTGAGAATGTATAAACCTGATTTGAATGTTAAACACTGAACTGAGGTTTAGGGTTTGAATGGCTATTCAATCTCAGGTTTCGGGTTCTGTCATTGCACTTCCTAAAACACTGTTAGACTATTTTGAAATCCTGAGATTATAAATGAAATGATTGAGGTTTGGAGTTTGAATGGCTAGGCCATTTCAATCTCAGGTTTGTGGTTGCATGATTTGGTTTGGGGGTAGCAGGGAAATGGGTTATAGGTTTTCGAGTTGTATTGACAATTGGTTAAATGGGATTCACAGGTTGTAGTGTGTATAGTGAAGTTTTAGAGTGATAATAACTGAGATTCTAATCTCTGAAAAACCTGAGAGTTCAGGATAGTGAGGACCTGAGATAGGGTTGAGTTTTGAAGAAATTAAGTTTATGTATCAATGACTTTATTTCAGTTGGTTTTTCACTGTCAGTTAATGTATATTGAGCATATTCTTGAGATGAAATGTATGTTAGTTTAGTTAGAAAATACCTGAAAAAGACTGAACTTGAGTATTCAAATGAAACACTGAGACTTAAACCTGAGATACACACAGCCCCATGACTCTAAACTGTCATTTTTGAGACCCTTGACACACACCCTCTTGTGATTCACTGTCACTTGTTTTCAGTTTTCTGAGAACTAAAACTTCCAAACATCATACTGTTTTCATATACTTGGGTTGTTCACTATTTTCCTAATGTCCCACACACTCTAATGTCCCTATATCTAAGACACTGATTTTCCCTAGTGTAGCACACACACTCTAAGTCCCTGAGAGCACCTTGTTTCACACATTTCCTGCACCCTTGTGAACACACCTAAGCTATTGACATTACACATACACACATCATTAGACACTACACACACATGTGTATATTACCACACTAGCACACACAGGCATATGCCCTTGAACCCTCTTCACTCCCCTTGCTTGACAACACACTACACCCTCTATATGCATATATGACTTGTACCCTACATTGAATGCTAGGCAATAGCCTATATGGTTAATTATATACATTGTGTGCATATATGTATATATGTATTTTTTTGTGTTGGTAGCTTGTGTTAGCTTTGTGATTGTGTGTGAGTGCTAGACTAGGCTTGGCTAGGCTTAGTGAGACTTGTTTGACTAGTGTAGTTGACTGGAGTTGACCAAAAGTCAACATTGAGTCTAGATGTGACCAATTGACCTAGTTGACTGGTGTAGTTGACTTGGGTTGACCCGGAGTTGACCAAGTTTGACTTGGACCTAGTTTGACCTAGACAGTTGACCAGGTTTGACTTAGAGTTGACTTTGACCTAGATTGGCCTAGAAAACATGTAGATTGCATCATAGACTTCATTGGTCTTATTTTAAGCACATTATAACCTATATTTCTCTGTTTAGGACATTGTGGCTCTGGTGCAGACATCTGATATTATACTACTCTTTTCAGAGTAGCAGACGAGTACATTCTCTGATAGTTCCTTCATTTATTTGATGATTACTGTGATTCAGTTCTAGTATAGTTCTATTTGATTCTCTGTCACAATATGTATTAATATTTTAGATTCATTTACTCACAATACATGTACTTGATTTGTCTAACCCTATTACTCGAATCACTCACAAGACTCATCTACTCGAAACACCTACAAGTATTAAATGTACAAATCATACAAGAATCATCATTACAAGAACGATAGCCATCGCTGCTGGGCCCGGTATGCGATGTGCCCTATTCAACAAGAATCACCAAACAAGAATGATAGCCATCGCCGCTTGGCCGAGCGTGCGATGTGCCGTATTACAAGAATGATAGCCATCACCGCTTGGCCGAGCGTGCGATGTGCCGTACTCATTACAAGAATCACCTACAAGGATTAGTGTACAAGAATCTTACAAGAATCACTTCACTCAAATGATTGAGAAGAATCATCTACTAGAATCATCATGTACAAGAATCAATTACTAGACTCAAATTGTATTAGACTCACATTGGGATTACACTCAACTTAGATTGTACAAACTGGACTTATAACATGTTACCCTAGTTCAGCTAGATCTTATTTTGCAGTCTTCCTTGCCATCATTCTTCTTTTATTTCATTACCTTACTTTTCTTGTACCTTTGCTATTTCTCTACATCATTACCTGTATAAAACTGCCATTATCATCAATATAACTGTCTATAACTGTTTTATAGTATTTGTCATTACTTGGATTTTCTGGATGAGATGTGCTCGTTCCTGTCCTGACTGGACCTGTTGAAAATTTTACAGATGACTGCCCTGGGGACACATGTCCTATATGTTACAGACCAGGAGATGGCTTACCTACCTATGGCCCCGACACTCAGGAGTGATCGGGAGTTTAGTTAGTCTGTCTTGTTTTAGTTTTCCTGTTTAAATCTGGAGTTGTATATAGAGATTTGAGACTTGAGATGTATTTGAGATTGTTTGAGTTTGTTGTTATTTTTATTAGTAGTTTTGTTGTCTTCAATTTTTTAGTTATATTTGGTGTTATCTTATCGTGCTTAGACTGTGATTGAGTTACACCATATCTTATACTTGTCCTCCGTTCGGAGTTGATCATGATGAGTACACTATATACTGCATGAGTTGATGGTTAGTTAGAGACTTAGAACAGCGTTCTACCGCCGACACTGCGACGTAGGCTGGGCGCTGTTACGTACTCGTACCCTCACAGTGGGTGCGGGTCGTGACATTTGGTATTGCTCTCACTTTCTACACAGTACAATCAGTTCAAGGTCAGTTCCAACTGTCAAAAGGAAAAATGGACTCTAAATGAGCTCATTTCGTACTGTGTACAAGAAGAAAAGAGATTGAAGCAAGATAAAACTGAAAGTGCTAATTTGGCTACCACCCCTAAGGACAAGTATAAGGGCACTAAGCGAAAGAATACAGAAGCTACTAAGGGTCCAGTGCAAAAGAAACAACAAACTGAGGCTAATAGTTGTTTCTTTTGTGGCAAACTGGGACACGTAAAAAAGAAATATACAAAGTACCACGCATGGCGTATAAAGAAAGGTATATTTTTTTTAATTTGGTTTGATGTTAATTTAGCATCAGTATCAAGAAACACATGGTGATTAGATTTTGGTGCAACTACTCACATCAGTGTTTCTATGCAGGGTTGCCTGATCTACCGAAAGTCAATTGATGGTGAAAGACACATCTATGTGGGTGACGGCAAGTCGGTAGAAGTGGAAGCAATAGGACAAATTTAGGATATTAGTTATTATTGAATTTTATAGACAATTTTATCTAAAGCTTTTATTGTACTGTCTTTTAGACGAAATTTAGTTTCAGTTTTCTTGTTGACAATCTTATTTATCATTATTCATTTGCGAACAATAAAGTTTGATCTATCTTTAAATTCAAAATAATGTCGGTATTTTTTTTACATGTTCGTGACATGCTATTATCGCTTGAAACTTTTGTGTCCTATAAAGAAACCTTGCATATGGAACCACGTGATACTAAACACAAAAATAAAGATTTGTTTTTAGACGAGAAGTGTAATATTTTTTTAGGATGTTGAGTTTGGGGGATAAATAAAGTCAAAGACATTGTCTTTGAGGAGGAATCGATTGTGATTCCTACTATCACTTTTGACGATGTGCATGATTCTGCACCTGTCATTGATCAAGAAGTGAATTCGGGGCCTCAATAAGACAATGTCGAATTACCTCTATAAGTCGATGTTGAGCTACCTCAACAAGACAACATAAAGGTACCCCAGATTCAAGATAAGGTAATTGTTTCTGAGGAACAAACTCAAAACCTCAAGAAAATAGGAAAGAATTGTTTTTAAAGAGACTTTCTCTTCGGTTTCTTTGAAAGACTCTTTTAAACCAATCATAGTACTTGTTGTACATTTTAATGTTAAGTTACATCAAATGGATGTCAAAACGGTATTTCTCAATGGTAACATTGACGAAATAATTTATATGGTGCAACCAGAAAACTTTGTGTCAGGCAACCAGAAAACTTTGTGTCAGAAGACCCAAAGAATATGGTTCGCAATCTGACAGAATCTATTTATGGACTCAAGCAGGCTTCTCGTCAAAGATACTTCAAGTTTCACCAAGTGATCTCGTTTGGTTTTGAGATAAACACTATTGAAGATTGTGTGTATCACAAGTTCAGTGGAAGTAGGAATATAATTTTCTGGTTTTGTATATTGATTAAAGTATTTAATGCAAACCAGGTGACACATATCGCTAGAGGAGACAAATTCAGTCTAAATCAAGTGCCCTAAGATTAGCATTAGAATTAAAAAAATGTAATAGATTTTTCGTTCATGATCAGTTGTAGGGAGTCTAATGTATGCTCAAGTATATACGCGTTCGAATATTGCGTACATAGTTTGAATGTTTGGCAAATATTTAAGCAAATATGGGATGGATCATTGGGTAGCAGCCAAACTACTTAAGTTATTAATATAGAACAAAGAATTATATGTTCTTTGTAGGAGATCGGATAATTTTGGAGATCATAAGGTATTTCGACTCCTATTTTGTTGGATGCCAACACAGCAGGAGATCCACTTCAAGTTATGTTTGCATGTTGACTAGTGGAGATATTTTGGATGAGTGTCAAATAGACACTCATAATTTTTTCCACCATGACATCAAGGTTTATAGAATGCTGTGAGGCATCTATTCATGGAATGTGGTTGCGAAATTTTGTCACAATGTTGCGCTTACAGTACGGTGTTGAAAGACCACTTAAATTATAGTGTGACAATAAATCAGTAGTGCTGTATTCCAATAACAACAAAAACTTGTATAAATCAAGGATATTAACATAAAATTTCTAGTTGTGAAGGAAAGAATTCAGAATGGTTAAGTGTCCATATAGCATATTATGAAAAACTTCATGTTAGCGGATCCACTCACAAAAGTATTATCACATAGGATCTTTCATGAGCATACTGCTCATATGGATGTTATCTCAATTAAGTATATGGCAATATAGTGGGAGTTTGCATTTTATGTATTTGGGTGCTATTTGATTTTGGACACATTTATGTATTAAAGTATTTTGGATATTTATCTGATCAAATATATGGAAATTCAGTTCATTATGTTAAAGTATTGATCTCACTAAATTTAAGGAGGACCAGTTGGAAATAGACATGTATTGATCACATTGCGTGTAATTTCCATGCTACGCATCCATGATTGATCTATGTCGTTTAGCTATATTGATATATGTGACCATTGATGGTTTAGTTAGCTATATGTGACGAATGCCACTTTGATCCTATGTTGATATGGTTAATGGACGAGATTGTCCGGATATACCCTAAAGATTAAGATAGCAATTTATGAGCTCACTAAGGTTAACACAATTATAAGGTTACATATATGGCCCTGTGGGAGTGTTGAAATTATTCAATAATTAGTGGCCACATATGTAAAATTAATTGTGTTTGGGCTATCTAAATAATTAAGCCAAATTAAAGTGGTCTATTTGAAAATTGGCTTAAGGGTATAATTGTCATAGAAATAATGTGTAGATACCGTAAATAAATCTAATTTGATGAGAGGCCAAATTAGAAATATCAAAACATATAAATATATGTATTCATTAGGGTTATGGTCCCCAACTTATACGGCCATCAAAAGAGAGGTTTTCTCTTTTTCTCTTCTACATTCCCATCAACAGAAAGAGAGGGAGAAATGATTCAGATTCTTCTTTGTCATTAAGGATCGTAGCAAGTTGGAAGATCGAACCCCATAAAAGGACGGCGGCTTCAAGATCCATCAAGCCTAGCAATAGATTCAGGTATGCTTCCGCAATTTAATTTATGTTCTTCATCTCATGAATCGATAGGGTACAATAATTTCTAACAACTTTCCATTACAAAGTCAAAAAATATGATGGCAGTTGAGGCATCCAAGGAGGTCATTAAGAGAACATGTTAGCGAGTTTGGATTCGAGAATGTGTAGGTTTTTTGTGATAGCCAAAACACATCGACATGAGGTATCAAAAGAGATGGTAGTCGGATAAAAAAAACATTTTCTCTTCATCGCTGTCGCTCTTAGGCCATCTACAAATGGGGGAGGGTTTCTATCTCTCCTATTTCTATCGGTGATGTAGCATGGAGAGTTTCTATAAAGATTTCTACAAGTAGAAATTCTCATAAAAACTCTCAACCTCTCATACCAATTAATATTAGATCCCACTTCATTAAATGAATGTTTTTATTGTTTTGCCACATAGGATAGAAATGAATAACCATTACAAAGTATTTTTGTTTGTATGCAATTACTATATAGAAACTCTACAAAATAGGATAGAAATTTACTTAAAGTACAATGTCAAATAAGATAGAATCATTTATAAAAACCACCATTGGCGATGGCCTCAAATAACCTATCTTAAAGTGAACGTAGGAATAACTCGAAAGTGATTCTGATTCAAGGACACATCTAAACAAAACTTCAAACTTAGTCAACCCCTTCTGCTTAAAACAACTTTTCAAACCCAGCGCGACCTGCAAGAGGTGTATAGGTCGCGGATGAACGCCAAGAACATAAAGAAGTAGGCCCACAAGAGTCAGGATCAAGAGGCAACCAAAATTAGCTTCGACTATAACTGTGGAACATTGTGAGCCCTTTCAAAAATCAGATCATAAATCGGATCATGTTTAGATGTGTGATTTTGCTTTAGTTTCCAAGCAGGATGTAAAGTTAATTTGTTGATGGAAAAAAAAACATTCTTTAAGCTGGTAAATTTCCTTTTAACACCTCCCATTCTACTTGTTCATGCTTCAATGGTTTATTGTCAGGTTTCTTATAAATTGTGATACATAGAAGAGAGGGAAACAGATACTTTCGAACATAGATAAATTTCGCGTGTCCTGCTGTTATCTTGGAATCTCGGACTGTCTGATATGTGTCCGACATGATACGACACAGACACATCTTGGAATTTCGGAGTGTCGACAAATCGGTGATCATACAAGCTGTTCCCTAAAATCTTCATACTGGATACAAATTTCCTTTCTATTATTAGTAGGTATTCCCTTTTTTACATGAGTAAACTCACATAGATAATCAGCATTCCAAAGCCATCACCAAACCAAACCCAACTCATCTGAACCACCTCAAATGGAGGACACAAAGCCCTGGCGCCGCCAGCTGACGGCAATGGGGCTCCTCACCTTATGCACGCCATCACTCCACGAGATCCAGCCGAACTGCCGCTTCCCCGAAGCTCCCAGATCGGCGATCGAAGCAAACGTGATCTCGTACGACAAGCTCTCCCCTTCGGAATCGAACTCAAGCCTGCTCGGACTCACCGTCACATTCACATTGGCCGGGCTCGAGACCTCGACCTCGTAAGCCGCCGCTCCGCTCCCGACGTTCCTCACTTCCCTGCTGTAAGTGACGACATCGGAATCCGACGTGAACACTACGCCGAAGGACGGGTAGTTCAGTCCGCCTGCACTGCTCAGTTTCTTAGCTACATTGGAACAGTTCGCACTCATCCCGTCCCTGGTTATGACTGCAATCTGCTGGGGATAATAGCCAACGGAACAGAGGAATGCAACGTAGTCGTCCGGTCGCAAGTCGTAGACCAGCCCCGGATCGAGCGCTCGGTTGGGGTCGACGTGGCCCGACCCTCGGACGAAAGGCGTGGACTCGCCGCCCGTGGCCAAGTCCTTGATGATTTCGCCCGAATTGTCGAGGTTGTAGGCTGTGGTCATGAGGGCGGACTTGATCGCCGCCGGGCTCCAATCCGGATGCGCCTTCTTGAGCAATGCCGCGATCCCGCTCACGTGGGGGCACGACATCGAAGTCCCGGAGATGATGTTGAACTCGACACGCCTCTGGTCGATATCTAGGTCGGTTGGGGAGCTCTCTCCGGTCCAGGCCGCCAGTATGTTGACTCCGGGCGCAATCACGTCCGGTTTGATGATCTCCGGTGCACGATAGTTGGGGCCTCGGCTCGAGAAGGACGCAACCTTGGGGGCGGCCGGGTTGGAGCCGATGACGGTCCCCTGGAAGACTAGACCGGCGGTTGGCGAGGGGTCGGTTTTTATGTAATTCCGTATCTTGTTGCCTACTTCTTCGCCGACCATTGTGGCCGGAATGAGGTGCGAGTCGGCGAGGAGCTCCTCTCCGCTCTCCGCGGTGTTGGCCATGATCATCCCGACTCCGCCGGCCGATTTTACAACACTGCCCTTCTCAACCCTAGCATTGCCGCCACGGTCACACACGACGATCTTCCCCTCAACCTTGGACGAATCTAGATAGCCCGAGATACACAGCCCGGAGCCGGCATCAGCACCGGACACCAACGGAAGCAATTCGGTAGAATCCAACGGCTCCCCAGCGTACAGCGAAACCCCCGGCAGCACCGACCCGTCCCCGAGAACCACATCCGCAGGGAACTCCCTGTCCAGCGTCGACGCCCCGACCGTGAGTATCCACGGTGCGACGTTCACCGCGGTGTACTCCCCGGGTCCCGAATTCCCCGCCGAGCACGACACGACCACCCCGTGCCGCACCGCGCCGAACGCGCCGATCGCGATCGAGTCACGGTAGAACGCCGGCGGGTATCCGTTCGCGCCGACGGAGAGGGATATGACGTGGACGCCGTCGGCGATGGCGGCGTCCATCGCGGCGAGGATGTCGGAGTCGTAGCAGCCGGAGGCCCAGCAGATCTTGTAGGCGGCGATGCGGGCCTTGGTGGCCATCCCGCGGGCGGTGCCGCGAGCGTACGTGTAAAATCCGGCATCGGGGACCTCTGAGCCGGCGGCGGTGGAGGCGGTGTGGGTGCCGTGGCCCTCGGTGTCGAGAGGGGAGAAGGAGGAGGCGTCGATGGCGGTTTGGCCGAGTTTGGCGGCGGCGGAGTAGCCGTGGGAGAAGAACTTGGCGCCGACGAGCTTGCGGTTGCAGGGGATGGAAGGATCGCAGCTTCCCCTCCAGGAGGAGGGGACCGGAGGGAGGCCGGCGTCGTCGAAGCTGGAGCGGGAGTGGGGGTAGATGCCGGTGTCGAGCACGCCGATGATGGTGTCGGACGCGTAGTCGGAGCGGGACCAGAGGCCGGAGGAGGAGTTGGAGAGGCGGAGGAAGGAGGGGGTGTGGGTGGTGTGGGGATGTCTGACCCCGTCGCGGCGGACGGAGAGGATGTGCGGGTCGCGGCGGAGGTGGAGGGCCTGGGAGGGGGTGAGGACGGCGGAGAAGCCGTGGGCGGCGAGGGTGTAGTTGTAAATTAGCCTGGGGGTGGGGCCGGGGACGGAGCGGAGGAGATGGGACGAGGAGGGGGAGGAGAGGGAGGGGGACACGTGGATGATGTAGGTGGTAGGGGCTTCGGTGTTTGCTGTTGTGTGGTGGTGATGGAGGAGGAGGAGGAGGAGGAAGAGGGAGGAGGTGGTGGTGAGTTTGGGTTCGGCCATGGTGGATCCGATTGGGGAGGGGATCCGATTGGGGCCAATGGGGTTGGGAATGGGATATACTCGGTCGACGAGAGTGTTATTACTTCTTTGCCCCTGGGATTTGTGGTTATTATAGGTAATAAGAATGAATATGGTTTGGAAGAACGGAAAGGTCGGAATGGTTTGATCGTAATTATCTGTTAGATGAAGGGTGAAGTCAGAAGGAGAAGTTAGATTCGTTTGGATCCAATCATAAGAGAGACGTACTAGAGTCTAGACAACGTCTAGCTTCTGACACGTTGCCGAGAAATAAACCGCAGGATATGGTTACGCTCCTCAAGGAATAATAATGTGCCACGCGTCTATTGTAGTTAGGCAAAAGAAGTTTGTTTGGGAATCTGGGATTAGTAAACTATTATGTTTGTTTGCTGTTTGGAGCATAACAGCTGATTTGTATATTAACGGCACAAATGACGTGGCCAAGTTTAGATCATCTAATGGAGGTATTTACGTAGAAGTTTGATGGACGAAAATAAACTAACTCGTAATTTTCCAAAATAAAAAATAAAAAACGAAATAAAATGACGGTTTGCAATAGCTGTTGTTTTCAAAAAATTAGAGACAGTCCTCTCTTCTTCTTTTTTTAGCTTCAGAGAAACAGTTTTTTAATAACTGCCTAAAATTCAAGAACGGAGCCAGAAAAAAATTTAGGAAGGGTAAGAGCATGGATGAAAAAAAATCATGTGATAATAAAAATCTACAAAATAAACCTATAGAAAACACACCTACAAGATTTGAACCCTGGACTACATCAAGAATCTTTCACTCAACCAACTAAGCTAAAGCTTACACATGTTAGTATAATGGTAGCTCTTTCTATTTAATTTGAAAGTCCGGACTATAGTCCAGAATAGTCTACTTTATGTTCCGCCACTGCTGAAATTTTCTTTCAGTTATGATAAAATGGATTCGTTAATATAAAAAAATGGTTAGTAAGAATAGTTATTATCAAACAACTTTTACATAATTAAAAAAACAGAAGAAACAAAAAATATTTTAAAAACACTATTGATGTGCACGTGCAAATGCACAAGGAAAAAAATGTTAAAAAATTTAATATAAATATATTATAAAAAATTGTCAAACTTAGAATTTGAACTCAAATAATCAAAAAAATATCTGGTACCTTAACACTTGAGTTAGACTATTTAATTGTACATATATCTTATTAGATAATTAAATACTTAGTTATTTTTTTAAAAATAATTAGTAAAATATTTAGGTAGTTATTTATTATTATATTTTAAATTTATTTAAATGGTTGATGATATTCATACGATTTAGACCGCTTATTTTTGAGCCGTTTTGATGACTCTTTATATAATTTTATATAGTAGAAGATAAGCAATACAAAATCCAATTATATTTGTACCGAAGAAATGACCTACCAGTTGGGGCTGATAAAAATTAAAGTTACTAAGGAGGTCTTAGTTTCGAGCCAAGGTCACTAGTTATACATTCTAATAGTCTCATGGGAAAATATATCCGTTAACAAAAGGAAAATATATCCGATAACAAAAGTCTT
Source organism: Iris pallida (assembly GCA_029216955.1). Taxonomy (NCBI): domain Eukaryota; kingdom Viridiplantae; phylum Streptophyta; class Magnoliopsida; order Asparagales; family Iridaceae; genus Iris; species Iris pallida. The sequence continues at coordinate 2,926,114 of JANAVB010035619.1, forward strand.
CAGCCAATATTCATATTTTCGGACTTTTTTTTTTGTGTGGATTTCTTTACTGATCGTCTCTACAATTAAGCATACTACAAAGTATGAAAAGAAATCAAATTTCCAACATACTAAGGGTGTCATCTGTCATGCAAGCATCACATTGGCATAAGATCTACGAGATCCAGTCCGGTAAAAGGTGTATTTTTGAAAAAAATTATTAAGTGAGCCGGACTCATATATCATGATTCTTCTCAACTTGATGGCATAGGAATACATGAGTGGGTACAGTGGAAGCATGGAACAATCATCTTCATCTTCATGCCATCAAGTAGAGGAAAATCAAAGTATACGGTAAGTCCGGCCCACTGAATAATATCTTATATTTTTGGGGTAACCCACTGTTAGTCCCGGGGCTTGATCAAAGATGGTAGACTCGATGTCGAGATCAGAGGTTCAACAAACGTTCACCTTCTGATTATTCTCAAGATCCAAGAGGAACACTATAATATAAATCTGATTACAAAAGCAACAATAATCAGAAAGTAAATCTCACGTTCTTCCTCGCAATCGCAGTTGCTGACGGACAGAACTGAGTTCAGAAAATAAATCTCACGTTCTTCCTTGCAATCGCAGTTGCAGACGGACAGAACTGAGGTACAACTCAGATGAAGGAGAAGAAAGAAGAAAGAAGAAGAGGAAAGGTTCTTGCTGGGGTGATTAAGATCACCGTTGCTCAAAGCAAGATTCGCCCCACCACGATCTGCTTCCAGGAACCAGCAAGTTCACGAAGAACTTCTGGAACGCTCGTAAGTCAAAATTTGAGACTTGAACGGGCTTCCTGGACTTTACAGACTCCCTTAACTCTCTTCTTGGTGCATCTTTCAAAGGAGGCCAAGGGGCTCCATTTATAGAGTGGAGTTGAGACTTCACCTCTTCTCCTATCCGATGTGGGACTAAAATACCAATACTCAAAAATAGAGTTTGATATTTTAGATCATCCCACAATCAGCATAGAAGTGTGCCAGTCCACGCCTACCCCCCGAACACTCTCGTGCATGCACGAGACATCCTGGAGTCCGTGTCCGAGTCCGAGTCCGCACAACAAAAATCAACTTGCATCCTTGTTGGATTTAATCCTTTTTTCTTCTAGAAAAATAATCCCACATGGCACAAACTTGTGCCCCACTACACCTCATGTGCACACATCAACACAAACAATGCATTATATTGAGATACTCACCATTTGGTGTAGCCGATGTGGGACTATCTTTTCTAGTCCAAAGGCAAAAACATCAATAATCTCCCACATATCTCAATATATGGGTTGAGCGTTCCCCACAGTGACTGTCCATCATGCATTAGGAGAGATGTCGCTACGACTTGAATCTTCCCGCATAGGTTAAATAACAGCATGATACAAGAATGGACAAAGCCTTGAATTCTGCACCATAACTGCAATTCTTCCTACTCACATAATGATATCAACTGTGCTTCTGGCTGCACATTGAAGGCCTTGTGCCAGCCTGGCATCAGTGTATAATTTTTGGGCGTCTACAAGTTTACCCTCAAGAGACGGCCTGATATCTCTGTCCATACACTATAGGTGAGTTCTTTATAAAGAGTCATGGTATGAAGCATTGCGCTTCTTTGCGGTGCTACGCCGCTATGACATGGCTTAAAGTCGAGGCTTTACCCCACCTGGGTACCTCATCGTAGTGTCATACTACTGTAGCATGAGGTCACAGGCCTCTTTGTAGTGCCAAACTACCCAGCATGAAGCCTTGCGCTTTCGTGCGGTGTTACGCCGCTATGACATGGCTCACAAAGCCGAGGTTTTACCCTACCTGGTACCTCTTCGTGGTGTCATGCCACTGTAACATGAGGACGTCGTCCTCTTTGTAGTACTGTCTACCTCTCTTTATTACGATTATCATACAGCATTAGGCTACCTGCCTATTTGCGGTGCTACTCCGCTGTGACTTGGCTTGCAAAGCCGAGGCATTATCCCTACCTGGGAACCTCATGGTGGAGTCACCCCACTGTAGCATGGAGTTACACTCCTTGTAGTGCTGCGCTACCGTGCTTCCTGTAAAGCACTCTAGGCATTCACTCTGCCTGAGAACTCATTAAGGCATTTAAGCCAACCTTCCCACAGGATCCGTTTTTCGCAGAAAATAACAGTAGACAACAGTGGTTGTAGGTCCGTAACCTCTCCATGTCACAGAGGACAAGTACCCACCGTTTCTGATATTCTTATGGTTAATAGTCCTCCCTTGAACCAAAAGCTAGATGCCTAGTAGATTTCTCTTTGAATTAATAGCATAAAACTTTATGGTAGGATTGTAATAACACAATATCAGAATGCCTTCAAGCCCATTTTACAAGCTGTGTCATCGACCAGCTAGCGCTTGAGGCCCTTGGTGAACGGATCCGCCAGGTTCTCCTGACTCCGAACATCAATCACTGCAATGACACCTCTCTTGATGAGATCGTTCACTGCCCTGTGCTTCAACCGCACAGTTCTCTTCTTCCCGTTGAAGAGATCATTCGATGCCACCGCTGCAGTCGCCTGGTTGTCGCAGTATATCGGAATTGTCGGTATCTGCGCCCCAACCACTGGAAGATCATACATGAGCTCCAGAAGCCACTCTGCTTCATCTGCTGCGGTATCAAGTGCAGAGAACTCAGATTCCATAGATGATCGCGAGAGCATAGTCTGCTTCTTCGACTTCCACGATATAGCAGCTCCACCCATAGTGAATATGAATCCACCTGTGGACCTCTCGCTCTCTAATTCTGAGCACCACCTGGCATCACTGAAGCCTTCCACTACCGACGGATCTCCGCTGTAGTGCAGTGCATATGTCTGAGTCTTTTTGAGATATCTCATAACCCGTTTCACAACTTTCCAGTGCTCAATGCCTGGGTTGCTCGTGAAACGACTCAGCATTCTCACAGCGAAAGCTATGTCAGGCCTTGTGGCAGTAGTAGCATACATCAAACTCCCGATTACGCTTGCATACTCCAGCTGCCTGACGCTTTCCCTTGAATTAGGCTTCAGTTTCAGATCACACTTGTACGACGTATCGATTCCTGGAAGATCCTGATACCCGTAACGAGTGATCATCTTCTCAACATAATGAGACTGTGACAGCGCTAGTCCAGTGTCTGTCCGGATGATCTTGAGTCCCAAGATAACATCAGCATTCCCCAAATCCTTCATACTGAACTTCGTCGAGAGGAACTTCTTTGTCTCCGTGACACAGCTTATATCCGTACCTAGGATTAGCATGTCGTCCACGTATAGACAAACGATGACTCCTCTTCCGTCAGTAAACTTCGTATAGACGTACTTGTCTGTTTCACTGACCCTGTAGCCATTTGACCTTATGACTTTGTCAAACTTCTCATGCCACATTTTGGGAGCTTGTTTTAAACCGTACAGAGATTTTACCAACTTGCAGACTTTGTCTTCAAGACCTTTGACGATAAACCCTTTCTGGTTGTTGCATGTTGATCTCTTCGGTCAGCTCGCCATTCAGGAATGCCGTTTTCACATCCATCTGATGTATCACCATCTTATGTATCGCTGCGAGAGCAATCAACATTCTGAATGTGGTCATCCGGGCTACTGGATCATACGTGTCAAAGTAGTCGATCCCCTGCTTCTGAGAAAACCCCTTGGCCACCAACCTGGCCTTGAACTTGTCAATAGTTCCATCTGCTTTCATCTTCTTCTTGAAGATCCATTTGCATCCGATGGGTTTCGCTCCTTCAGAAAGATCAACCAACACCCAAGTGATATTTGAGGTGATGGAATCAATTTCATTGTCAATCGCCTCATTCCAGAAAATATCATCTCTGGTCTTCATCGCCTCATCATAGGTAAGCGGATCTGCTTCCACATGATAGGTGATGAAGTCATCTCCGAAGTTCTTCGGCCTCCTCGCTCGCTTCGACGACGGCTCAGCGAGTTCTGGTTCAACCGTTGTTTCAACAACAACATCTTTTTGGACTACTTCTTTATTGAAAACTTCAGTTTCTTGCGTACCCTTATTGTTCTCCGGTTTATTCGTAAGAACAATATTCTTGTGCCTTGCAAATTGTCTTCACGAGATTCGATGATATGATTTGAATCAATATCAAGAAATCTTCGAGCATCACTCTTCTCGGCATACCCCAAGAAGATCATCTTCGTAGTCCTAGTCCCCAGCTTCTGAATGTTCAGATCTGGGAGCTTCACATAAGCCAGAGACCCCCACACTCGAATGACATTCAAGTTAGGTCTGACTTTGAACCAGTGTTCATGAGGAGTTACGTCCGAAGTTGCATACGGCACTCTATTTAGAATAAAAGTGGTCGTCAATGCAGCTTCTCCCCATTAGCATTTAGGAAGATCCGTAGTTAGCAGCATTGAGTTCATCATTTCTGTCAATGTTCTGTTCTTCCTCTCCGCTATCCCATTAGATTGAGGAGAATACGGAGCAGTAGTCTCATTGATGATTCCATGTTCTTTGCAGAACGATGCGAATTCATGAGACATATACTCTACATCTCGATCACTTCTGAGTAGTTGTAGATCGGTTTAACGATCAGCTTCAGCCCTGAAGTCTCTGAACTACTCGAATGCTGCATCCTTCTACTTGAGAAGTCATGCGAATGTGCACTTCGAGAAACACTTTGAACCGGCCTCTGTGGAGAATTGATAAAAGTCACAGATATCTGAGTGTACTAACTCCAGATGATCAGTACTTTAGTTCAATCGTCTGAGCAGCTTCCCAACAGTCTTGTATCTGCACAGACCTTAAACTCCTCCACCTCCTTACCCCCACATTCCGAAGATAAGGTCCCGGTAGGACAGCTTGAGTCTGCTTCTGTCATAGAACAACTCTCAGTCCACTCAATGAAGTAACTTCATCGCCATCAGCAGAAGTTCGAACATTCCTTCAGCACCGAACATCTTTTCGAAGCATGTTCCTCGCCAAGAATTTACCATCTGGCTAGTACGAATGTCCATCTTTCAAGTCTGTATCAGATAACAGACTTTCTGAGATCAGATCGCCAAAAAAAATCTCTGGTACGTGTAACACGCATTCCAGTGTCCTTGTCGGTGGTTAATAACCACTGTCTCGATCTTCAGAAATTCTGCTAGATATATGTTCGCCATCGAGACCTTCGTCATAACATGGCTCGTCCTTGGTTAACAGCTCATTTGAGAGCACACGTGGTCAGATGCACTAGTGTCAGACCACTAGTCAGCTACCACGCTAGATAACTCAACCTGTGCAACACTAGCAACCAAGTTAAGTAATCAAAATAACCAAGTTTAGCTATACCTGCTATTTTGGTTTGGGCTTGGATTTGCATTCACTCATGTAGTGGCCATTCTTGTCACAGTTGAAGTAAGTCATGTGGGACTTGGACTTCTGTTGCTTGAACGAAGGACCGTTCACTTTTAGATTAGTGGAGTCCTTCTTCTTGTGATGAGAAGCCACCTGCTTCCCCTTGAACTCTCTTATCTGCACCAAGTTGGCCTTAGCCAGTTGTTTGGACAGAGAGTCCATCTTCTGTTGAGATCGTATTTCGTCCTCAACGTGGATCTCTTGTAGAAGATCTTCCAAGCTAATGTCCAGCTTCTTCCGATGCATTCTAGCATAGAAGTTGCTCCAACCAGCAGGAAGTTTCGAGACTATCCCTCCAACGACAAACTTGTCGACGAGGGGCATCTTCTCGTCATCTAACTTCTGGCGCAACTTCAGGAATTCCTTTACTTGAGGTAGCATCGCCACTTTGTCTTCGAAGAGCCACTTGTGGTACTTCTTGACGATGAAGATTTTGGACCTGTTCTCATCATCTTCATATAGCTTACCCAAAGAATCCCAGATCTCTTTGGCATTCTCTTTCTTGGAATATGACTCTGCCAGAGAGTCTTCCATAGAATTGAGAATCAACAGTTTACAGATGCTGTTTTCTCTCTTCCATTTGCTCTGCTTGACGAGTGCAGCAGCAATAGCATCGGCAGTTCCTCCTTCTAGGAATCGTCGGTTCATCTTTAATCAACACATGGTCTATGTCCACGAGTTGAAGATTAAGGGTGACCTTCCTCTTCCAGATTTGGAAATATTCTCCGTCGAATTTCTCCAACTTGTTAAAGCTGGTATCGATGAGAGAAGCACTAGAGTTCTCCATCTGCAAGGATCTTGCTTTGAGATTGTTAGTCCCGGGACTTGATCAAAGATGGTAGACTCGATGTCGAGATCAGAGGTTCAACAAACGTTCGCCTTCTGATTATTCTCAAGATCCAAGAGGAACACTATAATATAAATCTGATTACAAAAGCAACAATAATCAGAAAGTAAATCTCACGTTCTTCCTCGCAATCGCAGTTGCTGACGGACAGAACTGAGTTCAGAAAATAAATCTCACGTTCTTCCTTGCAATCGCAGTTGCAGACGGACAGAACTGAGGTACAACTCAGATGAAGGAGAAGAAAAAAGAAAGAAGAAGAGGAAAGGTTCTTGCTGGGGTGATTAAGATCACCGTTGCTCAAAGCAAGATTCGCCCCACCACGATCTGCTTCCAGGAACCAGCAAGTTCACGAAGAACTTCTGAAACGCTCGTAAGTCAAAATTTGAGACTTGAACGGGCTTCCTGGACTTTACGGACTCCCTTAACTCTCTTCTTGGTGCATCTTTCAAAGGAGGCCAAGGGGCTCTATTTATAGAGTGGAGTTGAGACTTCACCTCTTCTCCTATCCGATGTGGGACTAAAATACCAATACTCAAAAATAGAGTTTGATATTTTAGATCATCTCACAATCAGCATAGAAGTGTGTCAGTCCACGCCTACCCCCCGAACACTCCCGTGCATGCACGAGACATCCTGGAGTCCGTGTCCGAGTCCGAGTCCGCACAACAAAAATCAACTTGCATCCTTGTTGGATTTAATCCTTTTTTCTTCTAGAAAAATAATCCCACATGGCACAAACTTGTGCCCCACTACACCTCATGTGCACACCTCAACACAAGCAATGCATTATATTGAGATACTCACCATTTGGTGTAGCCGATGTGGGACTATCTTTTCTAGTCCAAAGGCAAAAACACCAATACCTACTTAGATTTGGGTGGTCATGCAAACTATTCACCTATATCTATACTAATATATAACCCAAACATCATGGGTACCAATAAAAAAAAATTGCAATATTTTCCTACTTAAAATGTTATTCTTTATAGACAAACAAGTTATTCATAACCCACTAACTTGATTCATAACCCTTCTCAATCCTTCAAAAGACCATAAACATGTTCACTAACAACCAATCATGTTCCATCTCCTCTCCGCTCCTCTCTCCGCTCCTGCTCTCTCCCCGCCATGAGCGTTCCTTCTAGAAGCTCCTACGGCAGTAGTAGCTGAATACTCTAAATCTTGGAGTTTGCAAAGAAAGTCATTCATTTCCTTCCTATGTTTGTATGTCAAAGAAAAGTACGAAAAAAGAAAAATGATTCCGTAGAGAAGAAAAATAACGAGAAAAGTGGTTCCTCCATCCAAACAATAAATTAGCTCAGTAAATATGTTTACTGGGTTCCAAAAAAACCACGAGTACCAAAGATATTGCATCAAGGAAACAAGGTGATATTGCATCAGCCACCCATGCTCCAAATGATCATCGACCTTAATAAAAACTTAATAAATAGAATACTTAGATGTGTCAGACTCATAATCAAATAAAAGAACAGGCATTTGACTAAATTAAGGAAGGACCGTATTAACATAATTAAGCATCCCCTAACACAGCAAGATCTACTACACTTGGGACATGACTATACCCCTGTACATTTAGGGCAATCCAAGACGCAGCCACAGGAATACTCTGGGCAGGAGCATGAAGGACAGAGACAACAACACCGTCTGTTCTTGCAGCAAGAAGCTCCGTTGCAGCTGCAGCTACGGCATCGGAAGAGGTTCCAGGGGCAGCAACAGGTCAGCAGAGCGCAGCAGGAAGCTCCCTTGCAGCAGGTGCACGTAGGCAGCTGACAGCAGGAGGTGCACGTAGGCAGTTGACAGCAAGAAGTTCCGTTGCAGCTACAGCATCGGAAGAGCTTCCAGGGGCAGCAACAGGTCAGCACAGCACAGCAGGAAGCTCCCTTGCAGCAGGTGCACGTAGGCAGGCGACAGCAGGACACGTCGGGGCAGCAACAACTGAGGCAATCACCTCCGCAGCTGCAGCAGCAGCAGCATAGGCTCTTTAGACAGGTGCAGCTGCAGCATGTGCAGCTCTTGCGCTGCTTGGAGCATCCAGTGCAGCAGCAAATCCACGAGAAGGGAAAGCACAGCTTTGACCTGCTTGAAGAAATGGTCATATATTTTAGAATGGGAGCATTAAGTCTAAGTATAAGAAAATCAGTACCTCCTTTATCCTGTCACTCTAACAACCATATGCAGTACTAAAAGATTCAAAGAAATACCATAAGACAACTGAGATTTAGAAATATGCCGATATTCAAGGAAATGATTCTACTACATAATGCTAATGTAGTATAGGTGTATGCATACTTCCTTCTTGCTGAAATCACGGATATCCGCACAAGTCTCGAAGACTGTCCACGGAAGTGGTGAAATCTAGCAAACAAATTTGCTAAGGATGTGCACCGAGTGCACTACCCATAAGATTACCTCGAAAGATGTGGCCTGCTAGAGACGTGCACCAAGTGCACTACTAGCAGTATTGTCGCAAAATATATAGCAACCGAGTTGCTAAGGTATTCCAAATTCTGAAAGACTTCTGAAAAGAGTTATGCTCGGATTATGAAGATCGCCGTTGCCTAAAACGAGATTCGACCCTTCTCGTCGATCCGCGCTCTCAGGAACCAGCAAATTCGGAAGAACTCCTGAAACGCTCGAAAATATCACCTCCTTGAACTCAGCCTAAATGCAAACAGAATACACTTCTCGTGTTGTTGCCGTTGTTGCTCGCTCTCTTATGTCTTTTGTAAATGCACTAAGTGCAAGAAATAAAGACTTTGTATAGGAGAGCCAACCCCCTAGCTGCCATAACCGTCCACTAACAACGTGGACCGAAAACCAAGGAGTCAATCCTCATAACGTGAGTGTTACCAGCAGTAACTCTCCATAAATATGACAGTTAACTGAACCGTTACATCATCAAAACTGCGACAACGGAGAAGGAGTTCCCCAGAACCCACAAAATCGTGCAAATCCTGCAGTCTCGCGGCCTCATACTTCACATTTGCCTGCCTCTTTGGCCCTTCATTTGGAGATAGACGCAAGTTGAACATTTTGTTTACTCTTTTGTAAGTACATATCCTAGTCTATTGTGCCATAACTCAAGAGAGTAAGAAAATTGTGTTATTTCATTGATATATCCAGAAGTAGCTTCAAGATGAAGTTTGAACATCACCTCACTGTATAAACCTTACCAAATCATGCACCCTTTTAGGATGTCACTATTTGTCCAGCATTAATATCCATCTTCCTTAAGTCGGTATCAATAACAAGATTATTAGCAAGAGAGGTCATTGCAATCATAGCAAGATTATTAGCATGAGAGATCACTACAATCAGGTTGATTTCTGCTTCCTTCTATTCTTTGGCTTGAGGCTTGGATCTGCATTCTCTCTTGTAATGACCCTTTTTTGTTACAGTTGTAACAGACCATCTTCTTTGGATTTGACTTGAAGCTCTTAGGCTTGATCTTCAGTCATTTTGAACTCCATGTGGAAAGCATACTTCTTTTCTTTCTGCTCAGTCCTCCATGTCTTATATCATGTTTGCTTTGATCAACTGTTTTGAAAGTTAGTCCACCTTGACTTTGTTCTTCGCTTCGTCTTTGATGCAAATGAAACGCATCTAGTTCTCCAGTTTCACTCCGGCGTTCTTCCGATACTTGTCAGTGGAAAACCGGTCCCAGCTGGCAGAGAATTTTAAAAGTATAACCCCCACCATGAATTTGGCATTGAGGGACGTCTCCTCTTCCTCCAGTTTTTTTTTTTTTTTTTTTTCCGGCTTCATGAGCCCTTTTACTTGGGACAACATCGCCTTCTCATTCTCAAACTGCATCGCCATGAGTTTATTGACTAGACAAATTTTTGACATGTTCTTGTCATCCTTGTATTCTTTTTCGTTTGTCACCTAGATGTCTTGAGTCTTCTCCTTCTTGGTATGCGACTCTACTAAACTAACTGCATAGCCATAAATTTATTGACGAGATAGATTTGTGACATGTTCTCGACAACCTTGTATTGGTTTTTGATGGACTCCATATGTCTTGAGCCTTCTCCTACTTGGTATAAGATTTTGCTAAGCTATCCTCACGGGAGATGAGAAGCTTGCACAAGATGTTGTCCCTCTTGCTGAAGTAGGTTAGTTGTTGCGACAATAGCTTCAGAAGTAGTAGTTTAGTGTCTGGGATTGAGGAGATGAAAAGCTTGCATAAGTTGTTGTCCCTCTTGCTGAAGTAGGTTAGCTGTTGCGACAATAGCTTCAGAAGTACCAACAAGGTTCACAGTATCGGTATCGGAATCGGTATCGGACTATTCCTATGAGTATTGGTATCGGCAATATCGGTAGTACCGGCGGTTTCGGATCGGAGTATCGGATTTTTTTTGTATCGAAAAATAATACTTTAAACCGTGAGTCTGGGATTGAGGAGATGAGAAGCTTGCACAAGTTGTTGCCCCTCTTGCTGAAGTAGGTTAGTTGTTGCGACAATAGCTTCAAGGTTCACAGTATCGGAATCGGTATCAGACTATTCCTATGAGTATTGGTATCGGCGATATCCGTAGTATCGGCGGTTTCGGATTGGATTATCGAATTTTTTTGGTATCGAAAAACAAATAATTATTAATAAATTATTTACATTTAAAAATATATATTTTATACATTTAGGTATAATTTTAAGTATTTTCAGTGTTAATTCTTAGTAGTTTTGAAATTAAATGAAATATTAGTCATCCTTACCGATTGGGTTACATACAATAGATTGATTTTCTTCTTTTACGTGCTTTTACAACCTTATTATGCTTTAAACCCTTGCTCATTTGTATTTTTCATTTAATTTTCTTTGCCGAATTGATCGGAAAAGAGATCCTCAATGTCGATATCGGTCAGTATCGGGTGTCGGTCGGTATCAGATCGGGACATGCCAAACTGTATTAGTACCGGCCGTATCAGATCGGTATCGGCCGATACTTTAAACCATGAGTCTGGGATTGTTGGTTTCTTGTGTTCAAAACATACACTACGTTCACAAGTTGAAGGTTGAGTGATCTTCCTTTACTAGTTATTGCACCGCTTTCCATGGAAAGTTTTTATTTTATGAAAGTTGTTGGGCAGGGTAATTCTAGCTTCTATGGCATCAAAGTTATTGAGACACTTGCAAATTATTTTTTGAAAATTGCAAAATTTTTGCTTTGAGATTGTTAGAGAAAACAACTTAAAACTTCACTAAAATCGATTAGTAGACGTTTAGAATTGAAAAATAAAATAATTGTAGCAAATAGAAAGACAACATGTTGGTATTGTTGGGGTGCTTAAAACCACCGGTCCTCAGAAACAAGATTTAGCATTTCTCGTCGATTTGTTTCTAGGAACCAGCAAGTTCCGAATGCACTAATTCACAATGGAATCTATGGAACCCTCCTATATTAGCACCAAGATGTCACATCACTCATTTGGCCACTTGTTGCAGCTATTGGATCATATTGTTGCATATGTAGTGTCTCACTCTTGGTTGTGGCAATATGTTGGCTTGCGGCTTGACAATCCTAGTAAGAATTGGATTCGTGTGGTTTCGATTTCGATATGATCAGGACAATGAATTGAGATCTTATCACATCTATGGGTTGGCTTCTATTGGAATTGAATCTAAGATATAATGAATCGTGTCTTGGAGAATGAACTGTATATAAGAGTCCATTTTTTGTCATTTTCATTTTTTGTTTTTCGTTGGACACTTTCTGTTGTTAGCTTTTCATTGATGGATTTTCGTTGTTGGCTTCTCGTTAGATCTTTACATTGCTTGCTTTCATCAATTTCTGCATTCATATTGAATCATGAGAGAAAGAGAGGAAGATACAAAAAAGTGTGATGAACCTTTGTTGATGTTCTTGTGGGAGAAAGCATAGGCGAGACTTGATCGTCGCCTAGGAATTCCCTTCTCTCGGCAATTTTTCAATCGGTGAGTGGCTTTAGCCCTTCTTTCCTTTATCTACACTCCTTAATAAAAGAATTCATGTTCATTCCTTTGTTATGTCTCTATGATCAATGATGTCTTAATAAAAAGAATCAAAATAAAAGAGAGTAATTGTATGTTGCTATCATTGTTAATTGAAATATTGGAAATATAGATTGTTGGTACAATTGAATGAACCGATGTTTCATTGTTGTCATGGAAAGAATGAAATTCGTAAACACTATAGTGTATTCTTAAAGTAGAAATATATTATGATGCTTTTATGTGGAAGAATGTTTAGAAATGAAGTATTATGTTGTAAATAAGTATCATGAGAAAAAAAATTACAACATAAAGGAAAAACATAGCTTAGGATATATGATTCATGGCATGACCATCAGAAGGAAAGAAAGAAATGATTTACTCGGCTAGATGTTGCATGGTATTATTTTATTTAATGGCATATAAGTTGCATATCATGTATTAGTTATAGAATGCACAAGGTTTAATCTCTCGAACGATCTCCAAGGCACTGAATAATGCCCTGTCTCAACGTCGTGCCCCGTTCCGCATTCGCGAGGGGCGCGATTAAAAAATATTGTCGGCATCGATTGATCGGGACAGATTGAATCAATATCATTTCCTCGTTATGGATCGGTTTCTTCGGAACTTCACACTTCTTATCGAATTCTGAGAAAAAAGGAAAAGTAATGATCCTTTGCTTATACGATTGCAGGTGATCGCATAGGCGACGCATAGTGTAGCAGACTTCTTTCTCTCGCCACATTCAATCAATGGTGAGTCGCTTGACATTTCTCTTCTTGACGTCCTTGCTCTCCAATACCGATAAATGAAATGTTAAATGTAGATGCATAGACACAACGTTGAAATGCTTATTTCCATAGAATTGTGAATCATAGAATCGTTGTGTACACCTTCCATATAACTACTATATCATGAAACTGCTACATGCTTACTTATGTTATGTCTGCTATAGAACTGTGTTAAGCAAAGATTGAATCGATGAATAAATGTTGCAATAAATATGCAGAACATACTGAATATGATTAAGTTTCTTATAAATTCGTAGACCATACTTGAGTAACTAGGTTTTAGTTTCCTCAAACGGCAACTCGGGAGACCACGGGACGGATTTGACCTAGGAGAAAATGGGATAGATGTGTTGGATGCTAGTACAGGTGATTCAAAAACTTTCAACGGGCTCGCAACCGTGCTGAAAGGATCGTCATCTAACCAGGCTATAGTCCAAGATGACTTATTATGCCAGTGACCTTCACATATAAATACAGTTTTTAGTTAATGATATCTGATTGAACATGGAAGATAATGATAAGTTTTATTCAGAGGCGGACAATGCCGTGGGTAAGATTTAAAGTAGCTCTTATATGGATATGCTCTATCAAATGCTCACATGAAATTTGTAACTCCACTTTCCGGTTTTTAAATAAATAAATTCGATTTCTAAAATTATATAATTGTTATTATTAGCTTTAAATAATAAATTAGTTTTAATTTATAAATTTTGGTAAACTATTTTTGGAGGGAATTAATTTTGGGCTACTTTTCAAATTTGAAAAGTTGTTATAACAACTTTGGACCCACCATGTGAATTCTTAACTGATTTTTAAACAAATTCCTGTAATAACGAAAAGGCAGAGAGCCTTTTTGCTTATAATTTTGTTTACGGGGGCTATTATGCAAATTGGGCCGAGCGGGGGGAGTGATGTGCAAAATGCACATCCTCTTTTAATATCATCTTCTGAGAAGAGAGAATGCACTCAGCACTCTTCTCTTGACCATTTGTTCTTGAGCACTTTTCCCAACCCCTCTCCGTAGTTCAAACCCTAAGCCTAGGCCGGCGGTGGCGGTGGCGGTGGCGGACTGGTGACGGCGACGAGGATCAGGCGACGAGCTCCGCTCCTTCACCATAGCAGATTCTCCGGTAGTTTTCGTCCTTCTCCATCAGCGGGATTGCTCTCGCGACCGGATTGCTCGGCGACTCGACTTCTCTTTCTCCGATTTGGCGATAGATCCAACCGATGGTGAGTTCTCGATCCTTGAAGCTTTTCACTCCGTTTCCTTAACAATTTCTCTTGAAATTCTTGATGATTCGAAATTTTCCAAACCTGAGTTGTGTTCTTGATCGAGAATCCAGATCGGTTACTTGCTTGAGTTGATGGATTAATTGAGATTTCTTCTTCGATCCATGGTTTGCTATAAGATCAGGTAAATTTCTGGATGATCTGGTATTTGTTCTTTTAATTTCGGTTCATTGTGCTCTGTTTTGAGTTCTGGATCGAGAATGCTGCCTCAATTAATTCATTTTGGCAGTAAACTTCGATCGTGTCCGATACGTATAAGGGAGTCGGATCTCTTGTTCAAATTCCTGATCTACATCCAGGTAACGATTGTCTCACCGCCTTAAGTTTATGGTTGTATATTTTTAATTCTAACTATGATTGTTCTTTCATGAATCGAATTGTGTCCGAGGGAGGCGTGGGTTCGTGTTCATTGTTCGTGAGTTCGTGTTCATTGTTCGTGAGTTCGTGATCATTGTTCATGGTTCGTGTCCAAGTTTTGTTCGAGTCCAAGTGTTGCTCGTGTCCAGACTGTGTGCGTGTTGCTGTTCTTGGAGTAGGAAATTGGGGAGTAGCAGGGAGCAAGCTGTACCAATTGATTCTTGATTTAAATTCGGTTGTGCAATTGGAGTTTGTTTTCGATTATTTATGTTATTGGTTGTTGAATTGTATTAAATCCTATGTTGAGTTTTGAAGAATTCTTAAACTCTGTTATGGAGTTGAATGCTAAAATGTACTTAACTTCAGTAAGAATATTTTGGTTGTGGACAATAGTTTCGGAATTTCATTTTTTTTGTACTATTTCTTCTTATGTTTGAAACCTGGGAACTCACTGAACCATGCATTCAGTTTAATTTTAATGACTTGTTATAGCATATTGTAATTTCGTAGGTAGTATTATGTAATCTATTGTCAATGTAGTTAATGATCAATAGTGGGAACATTAAGTATAGTTGCTGGGCTGTGTTTTCTTTAGAGTGTTGGACTTTGAACGTTGGGTAGAGAAGTTGGGTCCTGATGAGTGAGCTTTCGAGAGTGAGCTTTAGAGAGCTGGTGTGATTTCTAGTTGGTGAGTCCAGGAAAGATGCCAAGCTTTAAGTTTGAGTCCTATGGTTGAGTTTATGATATAAATAATTGTGTTCCAATTTATAATTTCTACTACCAGGGTGTACTCAATATTATATTGTCACACTCACTTTTCAATTTCAAGGATATTTTAGTAATTGTTATTTATTTCAATTTTTATGATTTTTATTTGAATTTTATCTATTTATTAATTAGATTGATTGCAGTGTGATTTGATTGATTGTAGACTGGTGACTTAGTAGTTTGACCTTAGTCAATCTTCACTAGAAGCCTAATAATGTAATTAAAATTCACATTTTGGTTTTAAAAATTATTTAGATTTAAATCTCTATTTTTGGAGTGGTTTAAATAATTTTAGTCTTTTTAGCCATTTGGCCTTTATGTGATTTTTTAGATATGTTGACTTATGACTGTGCTAGCAACTGGCTTAACCTTAGTGGACATTGTATAGGGGCCTAATCATGCATTAGAATTGTTATTTTTATTTTTAGAATTTATTTTAGGCATTAGATTATTTTTAAGGCTTTTATTTATTTATTTAGCCTTTTTGCATGCTGGCCTTTAAGCTTTTTGACTTGGGCCCATTTCTACTTGAGGAAGAGTTGACCCAAGTGAAACCCTAACCCCTAGAGACCCCCTTGTCCGCCCAACACAGCAGTACCCCCTCCTCTTTTCATCATTTGTGAAATTTTGAGCCTCCACAAAGAAACTCTAAAAGATCCATCTCTCCAAAACTCAAAATTCCTTCATCCGGAGTCCGTTTCTTCCCAAACGAACTCCGTTGCGCTCGTCGAGGAGAGGAGGATCTGCTGGAGCATTTCTGGAGTGGAGACGGAGGTTTTTGCTAGAGGGAAATCGGCCGACACGACAACCGAGGAGCCCCGATCATTGAGTTTTGACACTCAATAGGTAAATCCTAATCTACTATTGTAAATCTGGTTTTTCCTTCATTTTTGCATCCATATAGGTGCCCTAGTCTTGCCCACGAAATTTGGTGGGATTTCGACTCCGTTTGATGGAGGTATCGGACACGTGTCGGTCCTTTACGGCACGTGTTCGACGAAATGCCGCTTAGGATAGAAAGTTGTTGTTTTTCGATTCCGACTTCATGGATGTTTAGATAATATGATTTTGATAAACTTTCGTGAAGACGGATTTGGGTTTGACATCGTTTCAGCCGCGTTTCGGGCGACGGACACACGTGCACGGATCCCGTGCACGAGGCCGTGCGTGCCCTGCTGTCCGCGTGTGATTGCTCGATGCACAGAGCGTATTTTTGCGTGAAAATTTGTGAGCACGTGGGGACAACCTATGCCCTCATGCTCGTAAAATTTCACGACTTTTCGTTGAGCGAGCGCGGAGAAATCGCACGTGCACCGCTCAGCCACTGTGCATTCAGCCTGTCGTTTTTGTCGCGGAGACGGACTTCGTGCGCGCACACGACGCAGCGAAGGCCCGTTCCAGGACCCGGAACATGTCGACCTAGACCTAAACGACCCGTAGGACAAACCCCGAGTCGCGGCGTGGCCCGACGAGGGAGCAGCGAGGTCGGAACCACGCGCACGAGGGCGCGCGCGTGCGCAGCAGGCCGCGCGGGTGCGGGGGCTGCGTGCGTCGTTTCGGGCGGCGTGTCGCCGTGTCATCGTGTCCTAGACCTACCCCAGGACCCCCCAGCTATGTGCACAAGCACGTGGCGTTGTTGCGTGTGCGGCGCTCA
The DNA here is from genome assembly GCA_029216955.1 of Iris pallida. Taxonomy (NCBI): domain Eukaryota; kingdom Viridiplantae; phylum Streptophyta; class Magnoliopsida; order Asparagales; family Iridaceae; genus Iris; species Iris pallida. Next base: position 2,943,194 of record JANAVB010035619.1, read on the forward strand.
AACGAACGAGAACGCACGCGTACCACGCGGTATCGGAAAATTCCGATACGCGTTCTGTGGACACGACACGGACACGATTTCGAACCCGAGAGTATACGAACGCATCACGTGGGTCGAGACCAACGTGTATGCCGAGTTTCGCGGGTTCGTTTGGTGTATTTTGCATTTTGGGTCGTTGTGTGAATTGGATGAGTTTCTTTGATTTCGATTTTTCGAGTTGATATGTGATATTTTGATTTCCAGCGTCTTAGCTTCTAAAATCTGAGTTTTCAGGACTTATATGAGGTTTCGGATTTGTGGGAACCAACATTTGGTTTTGTTTCATAATTTTTCATCAATTATGAGTATATATGCTTGCTATATAGTTTTGTATACATATATTCAATTATATATATATAAAATTCCGTTGAAACCCATTGCTATGTTCATATGCGTTGAGAATGGGTCGAGGGAATTCAATTCCAGATTTTGATTCTTCAAACTATTTCAAACCATTTGCCAATCTTTCCTTTTTAGCATTGTATATCTATATATATATATATATAGATAGTCTCTTAATTGTATATATATGTATATAATAGTATAGTAATTTGGGTAATACCATGATTATGTTTTACTGTTTTTAATCTCAGATTTATCCCATTTCAGTAAGCACCAGTACACACACACACATCATCTTTTGTTAGAAATAGGGTTTGGTTGTATTGTATATACACATGTGTGTGTATATACCTATATGTATATAGTTTTTATGCTTGGACCCTCTTGGAATAGATTATAGTTGTGTATATAACTATAGGAGTCCTAGGACAGATTTGGTTTGTCATTTCGAGCTTAGTTTAGTCGAATTGGCCGACAAGTTGACCAAATTGACAAAAGTCAACTTTGGGTCAAACTTGATCCAATTCAACTCAAACGAACTCCAAATGACCTAGAATTTTGTGTATGACCTAGAAATTAGTAGACGGACTAGTTGACCCAGGTTTGACCAGCGTTGACCAGGTTTGACCAGAGTTGACCGAGGGTTGACTTTGACCAAAATGGACCTAGAAGTATGTAGTCTTGCATTGTAGCTATTTCTTTTGATATTTTAGACTTGGTTGTGACATGTGTATACTTTAAATAGGTTTACATTGCCCCAGTTTAGTTACACCTCATCATCAGCAGTTCAGTTTGCCAGACGAGTACATTCTCTGATCTTTTCATACTTCTTTGGATATGTTCTCTTGTTATAGACTAGTATACTTGATGATGACACGATGTTCACACGGATTAGTACCCTATGGATCTTTTCATGCGATGTTATCCCCTCGGATACATCGAGTATGTCATGTATATGTACTTTATCATGGCCATCATGTACTCCATGTATTCATATTTATCCATGTGCACTCATATGTTATTCATGTACACTCATGACCATATGAGCTCCATGTATACAGTAGTTGTTATCCATGTGCAATAACATAACATGTATTGATCCTTGTGTATTGATTGGGGGCAGGAAGAGTGTAGTTGGTTATGTGATCATTATCTCCAGTAGGTATCCATGTGCACTCCATAGCTGTATCCATGTGCAACCCAGACCGTTTACATAACCAATTCATGCTCTGAATCACGTAGAAGGTTATATTTCTCTATTTATCATATTATATCTCAATTTATATTCTCTCTTGTTGATTTCCTTTACAGCGATTCATGTATAGTTTTCTATAGCTTGCTTTATATGTCCATTCCTGCTATGAACTGTTGTGAGAGATATGTGCTCGTTCCGTCCTGACTGTGCATGTTGAAAATTTTACAAGTATTGATGAGTACTGCCCTACTTATTATGGCATTGGCTTAGATGACACTGGCGACGTGGACCCTCAGGAGGATCCCACAGTCGCTGGGGACTTTCCCGTAGTCTAGCTGTGATTTAGTACTTTATTGTATTTCTATTTGAGACTTTATGAGTTGTACTTGAGATTTTATTCTGGTGGTTTACACCTAGACTTTTATTTTTTTATCTGTGACTCTCTTGAGATTCATTCTTCTATTCCATCATAGTATTGTGATTGAGTTACTTATTATTTACTCTCCATTCGGAGCTTATTCTAGACTGTGTTAGATATTGTGACTCAGGACAGCGTTCTACCGCCGACACTGCGACGTAGGCTGGGCGTTCGTCACTTCTCGTGCCCTTACACTGGGTGCGGGTCGTGACATATATAGTTAATTTCTATAGAGTTTAGTATCTTCTTAAATGTATTGGTTAAACTGTATAATAATATTCCTAGTTGATTTATATATTTATAATTAGTTTAACAAGTAGAAATGGCTAATTAGTTAGTTGGTAGTATCTAGTTAGTGGATTTCATTTTAGAAATTAATCAACTTGTAAATCATTTAAATCAGGCATACATCCAGCTCTATTGTCTACCCGTACTTTTCCGGAGCAAGGCAAGTACTTTTCTACGGTTTTGTGCATTTACATTCTTGTACCCTTTCTTGTGACACATCATGGCACGATATTCATGTACTCCTGTACTCATGTACTCCTGTACTCTTGTTCTTGTACTTATTAGTGTCGGGTGGGGAAATACACTAGTCATGTGACCAATTCCGGTTACTATATCCCTGTGCCTAGCTTAGGCCTCGCATCGTGCACGCGGGTCCTAAGTCGTACCATATTCATGTACTCCTGTGCATGTTCTTACCCCAGCCGGTCACATGGACTATATGTATTTCGATATTGTGCACTTATCATGTCTGGTACTTCAGGATTATAGTTCATTCCTGTACTTTACATGTTCCTGTACTTTACATTCTTGTACTATAGATCCTGTACTCATTTCCTGTATTACTTTCATGTACTTTCCTGTTCATTCCTGTATATCTTTTCATGTACCCCTGTACACATTTCATATCATGTTCATGTTTTATTACCTAGAACTGTACTTTGCTCCGCTCCTGAATAGGATATGTTGCAGGTGAGTTGGAGGTCCTGTGCGACACCTATTATGGACAGGATGTTGCTATTATTGCTGAGCCAGCTGGAGCTGTGTTGGACCTAGAGGTTGCAGAAGCCTAGAGCTTACCTTAGCACTTTACAGTTTATCTTTGTACTTGAGACTAGTAGACTCTATCTTTTATTTTGCTGGAATGTAATAAATTCTGATACTTGTACTTTACTCTGGATTTGGGGACACATTTATAGATGCTGTGATTTCATACTTGTTCATGTTTATCTGGTTAGTTTCCCTAGTATTGTACAGCTTACTTCGTCGTGTCCATCGACGAAGGCTGGGCGTGTCCGCCTCGTATCCGATTATTCGGGAGCGGGTCGTGACATGTTTTTAGTGGTGGCCCATGCAGGTCTATCCTAATGGTACCTAGGTCTTAGCGTACTATTGGGGGACTTGATTTACACTAGGAAAACTTGAATCACAGCATAGAAAAACGGTACATCGGGTACATATGGTTATTATATAAACATTTACATTTTCTGGTAGATTAGGTTTTTATCAATGACAAAGTTTTCTTTCTATTACAGGATGGTCACTACGAGGAAGACCGTGGATCAGCCCGGAGTTGCAGGCAGTTCCGGAGTTGCAGGCAGTTCGGATCAGGCTACACCGGACGTTCCAGCAGATCAGCTTCCACCAGCACCTGCGATCTTTTCGCCGCTACCCTCGACGATGATGTTTGACGGCGCCCAGGTGATGGCGATGTTCCAGCAGTTTATGGAGGCCCAGAATCACCAGGCTGCACAGTTCAGGGAGGCTCAGAGTCAGCAGGCCGCACAGTTCAGAGCGACTGTCGTCGACGCACTCAGGACCAGAGAGCCGGCAGCTCCAGCTCCAGCAGCACGTGCAGCACCAGCAGCACCGAGACCAGGGACAGCCAAGGGGTACCAGAACCTCTGCCCGATGGACTTCTGGGGCGACGAGGGGATCATCTATGCGGATGAGTGGCTGGAGAATGCGGAGAGGACCTTGAAGATGGCACAGATTCCGGAGAACCTGAAGGTGGAGGTGGCTAGCATGCGACTCTTCGACTTGGCCAGAGCTTGGTACCAGGAGGAGCCCCAGTTGACGGAGCCCCAGGTGTCTTGGACAGATTTCAAAACTCTGTTCAAGGAGAAGTTTTTCCCAGAGGTGGAGAGAGATGAGCTGAGGATGCAGTTCGAAACGCTGCAGCAGGGGACGATGACGGCTGCGCAGTACACTTCAGAGTTTACTAGACTCAGCAGGTTCGCAGAGAACCTAGTCAGGGCGCCAGAGGACAGAGCATGGAGATTCAAGAAGGGTCTCACCAGGGAGCTGCGACACGCGGTGGCGATTAGTCAGGCGACGACCTATGCGAGCATCCTTAAAATTGCTCAGGCTGTAGAGAAGGAGGCAGACCCGAAGCTGAAGAGGGACCGAGACATCGACGGCAGCAGTTTCCAGGCACCAGCGAAGAGGGTCCAGACTCAGATTCAGGCGAGACCTCAGCAGCCGGCACAGCAGCATCACCGCCCAGCCAGAGCTCCTGCACATCAGCATCAGAGACAGCAGCATGCAGTTACTTGCACATTCTGTTACCGGCCGGGACACCGCTTCGACGAGTGCCGCAAGAGCCTCGGACTCTGCTTATTCTGCGGATCAGACGCACACCAGATGAGGAACTGCCCACAGGCTGCAGCTAGACTGACTGGAGGACCTAGAGGAGCTGGAGGACCACCACCTGCACCACCCAGAGCTCTACCAGCTGCACCACAGAGGGGACCAGCTTTACCCACTCAGCAGCAGCAGTTTGCACAGCGTCAGCAGAGGGGAGAACCACAGCAGGGACGTGCTTACGACATGGCGGCAGTTGAGGAGGATGAGGCAGTTCCAGGTGTGATCACAGGTTCTATACTTTTACATTCCTTCCCTGCCATTGCATTGTTTGATTCTGGAGCCACACATAGCTTCGTATCATATGAGTTTCTGCATAGACACGGCTTCACACCCAAGCCCACTAGGAGGAACTGTCGAATTATGACAGGAGGAGGGATTGTGCCAGTCAGTGAGATGGTGGATTGCCCTATCACTATTGCTGGTAGAGAGATTAGGGCTCGACTTCTAGTGATGTCATTGCCCGGATTCGACGTAGTCCTCGGCATCGACTGGATGAGCGAGCAGTTTGCCGTAATAGACTGTCATGAGGGGAAGGTGATCTTCAGCCCGCCAGGAGTTCCGCCGTTCGAGATCAGCAGGCGAGTTGCAGAGAGGCCAGAGGGAGTTTATTTCGGAGCTGTTGCAGAAGACCAGGAGTTGCCGCATCCACTTATTGCAGAGTATCTCGACGTCTTCCCCGAGGAGTTGCCAGGATTGCCGCCAGATCGAGACATGGAGTTCAGCATCGACCTATTGCCCGGATCAGCGCCGAAATCCCAGCATTGCTACAAGATCAACTCGAAGGAAGCTGTAGAGTTGAAGGCCCAGATTGATGAGCTGGAGGGCAAGGGTTTTATTCGATCCAGTGCTTCACCCTGGGGAGCACCGGTACTCTTCGTGCCCAAGAAGGATGGGACGGTGAGGATGTGTATTGATTACCGTGCACTCAATAACATCACCATCAAGAATAGATACCCTTTGCCGCGGATTGATGAGCTGTTTGACCAGCTTAGTGGAACGAAGGTCTTTTCCAAGATTGACCTTCGGTCGGGATATCATCAGATGAAGGTGCGGGAGCAGAATATTCCGAAGACAGCTTTCAACACCCGATACGGCCAGTATGAGTTCCTGGTGATGCCGTTCGGACTCACCAATGCCCCACAGTGTTTATGAACTTGATGAATAAAGTTTTTCACAAGTATCTGAACAAGTTTGTCGTAGTCTTCATTGACGACATTCTGATATATTCGAAGACCGAGGAGCATGTGGAGCACCTGCGGATCGTGTTGGAGATTCTGCGGAAGGAGAAGCTGTACGGAAAACTCTCGAAATGCGAGTTTTTCTTGGACCAGGTGGAGTTTTTGGGGCATGTGGTGAATGGAGAGGGAATTTCTGTGGATCCCAAGAAGATTGAAGCAGTGGAAGCATGGGCACCACCCAAGTCAGTAGCAGAGATTCGTAGTTTCCTGGGCCTAGCAGGTTACTACAGAAAGTTTGTGAAGGATTTCGCCAAGATTGCAGAGCCTATGACGAAGCTTACGCGGAAGGACGAGGAGTTCATCTGGAGCGACGCATGCCAGTCAGCATTTGAAGAATTGAAGAGAAGACTCACGACAGCGCCAGTTCTAGCTTTGCCATCGGGAGGATTCATCATCTACAGCAATGCTTCAGGAAAAGGCTTGGAATGTGTGCTGGAGCAGAACAAGAAGGTCATAGCTTATGCTTCTAGACAGTTGAGACCTCATGAGAAGAATTATCCCACACATGACTTGGAGCTTGCAACAGTCATATTTGCCTTGAAACTGTGGAAGCACTATTTGTATGGGGAGAGAGTGGACATTTTCACGGACCACAAAAGCCTGAAATATGTCTTTACTCAGAAGGAGCTGAATATGAGGCAGCGCAGATGGCTGGAACTCATGAAGGATTTCGACATCAGTCTGCAGTACCACCCTGGGAAGGCGAATGTGGTGGCAGATGCTCTCAGTCGATATCCTGTTGCTATGTATCTCACTATGGATCGGCATTTGCTGGAGGATCTTGAGAGCCTTGGGATTGAGATTGTTCTACCGGATTTGGAGGACAGATGATGCACATGCAGATACAGTCGGGATTGTTAGAGAAGATCAAGGAGGCCCAGTTTCTTGATGAGGGACTCCGATGTCTTAGAGCTCAGGCGGAGGCAGGATTGCTCGACGACTTCACTATTGCGGAGGATGGATCCCTGAGGCACGGGAACCAGTTGTGTGTGCCCAAGGATCTGCGGGAGGAAGTGATGCAGGAGGCCCACCAGTCGCAGTATTCTATTCATCCTGGGTCTACCAAGATGTACAAGGATCTGCGAGAGTATGTTTGGTGGTATGGGATGAAGAGAGAGGTTGCCAGATTTGTTTCCAGATGCCTTGTGTGCCAGCAAGTCAAGGCGGAGCACCAGAGACCAGCAGGACTACTCCAGCCCTTACCTATTCCGGAGTGGAAGTGGGAGCATATCACCATGGACTTCGTCTCTGGATTGCCGCGTACTCCCAGTGGCAAGGATGCTATTTGGGTGATCGTGGACAGGTTGACGAAGTCTGCTCATTTCATTCCGTTCAAGGTTGGGCTGTCGGCCGAGAAGCTTGCAGACCTCTACATGCGTCAGATCATGAGGATTCACGGGGTGCCGGTGAGCATCGTTTCAGATCGAGACAGCCGCTTCACATCACACTTCTGGAGGAGTCTACAGCTGAGCTTGGGGTCACAGTTGAAGTTCAGCACCGCCTATCATCCACAGACGGACGGGCAGTCCGAGAGGACCATTCAGACATTGGAGGACATGTTGCGGGTTTGCGCACTCGACTTCGACGGTTCGTGGGAGGATCACTTGCATCTGGTAGAGTTTGCCTATAACAACAGTTATCAGGCTAGCATCGAGATGACCTCGTTCGAGGCGTTGTATGGGCGGAGATGTCGCACGCCGTTATCTTGGGACGACATTGGCGAGAGAGCTTTGCTTGGGCCAGAGATGGTGGTAGACTCAGCTGAGAAAGTCAGACTGATCAGAGAGCGTCTCAGAGTTGCATAGGATCGGCAGAAGCACTGGGCGGACAGCAGCAGACGGCCACTGGAGTTCGCGGTTGGAGATAGAGTGTTCCTGAAGATCTCACCGACTAGGGGCGTCATCAGATTCGGCAGAGGCGGGAAGCTCAGTCCGAGGTACATCGAGCCTTTCGATGTGACGGCACGGATTGGCGAGGTGGCATATCGACTAGCACTTCCAGCTAGTTTGGAGGGAGTGCACGATATTTTCCACGTGTCTCAGCTCCGACGCTACATTCCAGATCCGAGCCATGTGGTGGACTATTCCGAGCTAGAGGTGGGCCCGAGATTGACCTATGAGGAGCAGCCAGTGGAGATCCTCGATCGGAGGAAGAAGCGCTTGCGGAACCAGACTATTCCACTTGTTCGCGTCATGTGGAGACACCACTCTCCGGGAGAGTCCACATGGGAGCGCGAGGACGAGATGCGGGAGCGCTATCCTACTCTGTTTGATTGATTTGATTGTACTCTGTTCCTTATGGAATTCTATTTTCAATAAATGACTGGTGTTGGACCTTTTGTGAATTGCTGAGATTTATTTTTTTGGTCCTTTGAATTTCGAGGGCGAAATTTTTTAAGGGAGGGAGATTTGTAACTCCACTTCCCGGTTTTTAAATAAATAAATTCGATTTCTAAAATTATATAATTGTTATTATTAGCTTTAAATAATAAATTAGTTTTAATTTATAAATTTTGGTAATCTATTTTTGGAGAGAATTAATTTTGGCTACTTTTCAAATTTGAAAAGTTGTTATAACAACTTTGGGCCCACCATGTGAATTATTAACTGATTTTTAAACAAATTCCTGTAATAACGAAAAGGCAGAGGGCCTTTTTGCTTATAATTTTGTTAGGGGGAGCTATTATGCAAATTGGGCCGAGCGGGGGGAGTGATGTGCAAAATGCACATCCTCTTTTAATATCATCTTCTGAGGAGAGAGAATGCACTCAGCACTCTTCTCTCGACCATTTGTTCTTGAGCTCTTTTCCCAACCCCTCTTCGTAGTTCAAACCCTAACCATAGGCCGGCGGTGGCGGTGGCGGACTGGTGACGGCGACGAGGATCAGGCGACGAGCTCCGCTCCTTCACCATAGCAGATTCTCCGGTAGTTTCCGTCCTTCTCCATCAGCGGGGATTGCTCTCGCGACGGGATTGCTCGGCGACTCGACTTCTCTTTCTCCGATTTGGCGACAGATGCAGCCGATGGTGAGTTCTCGATCCTTGAAGCTTTTCACTCCGTTTCCTTAACAATTTCTCTTGAAATTCTTGATGATTCGGAATTTTCCAAACTTGAGTTGTGTTCTTGACCTAGAATCCAGATCAGTTACTTGAGTTGATGGATTAATTGAGATTTCTTCTTCGATCCAGGGTTTGCTATAAGATCAGGTAAATTTCTGGATGATCTGGTATTTGTTCTTTTAATTTCGGTTCATTGTGCTCTGTTTTGAGTTCTGGATCGAGAATGATGAGCCTCAATTAATTCATTTTGGCAGTAAACTTCGATCGTGTCCGATACGTATAAGAGAGTCGGATCTCTTGTTCAAATTCCTGATCTACATCCAGGTAACGATTGTCTCACCGCCTTAAGTTTATGGTTGTATATTTTTAATTCTAAGTATGATTGTTCTTTCATGAATCGAATTGTGTTCGAGGGAGGCGTGGGTTCGTGTTCATTGTTCGTGAGTTCGTGTTCATTGTTCGTGAGTTCGTGATCATTGTTCGTGGTTCGTGTCCAAGTTTTGTTCGAGTCCAAGTGTTGCTCGTGTCCAGACTGTGTGCGTGTGTTGTTGTTCTTGGAGTAGGAAATTGGGGAGTAGCAGGGAGCAAGCTGTACCAATTGATTCTTGATTTAAATTCGATTGTGCAATTGGAGTTTGTTTTCGATTATTTATGTTATTGGTTGTTGAATTGTATTAAATCCTATGTTGAGTTTTGAAGAATTCTTAAACTCTGTTATGGAGTTGAATGCTAAAATGTACTTAACTTCAGTAAGAATATTTTGGTTGTGGACAATAGTTTCGGAATTTCATTTTTGTTTGTACTATTTCTTCTTATGTTTGAAACCTGGGAACTCACTGAACCATGCATTCAGTTTAATTTTAATGACTTGTTATAGCATATTGTAATTTCGTAGGTAGTATTATGTAATCTATTGTCAATGTAGTTAATGATCAATAGTGGGAACATTAAGTATAGTTGCTGGGCTGTGTTTTCTTTAGAGTGTTGGACTTTGAACGTTGGGTAGAGAAGTTGGGTCCTGATGAGTTCAATTGTAATAAAGCTAGCTTATTATACTTGTTGGGCTAATTGAGAGTGAGCTTTAGAGAGCTGGTGTGATTTCTAGTTGGTGAGTCCAGGAAAGATGCCAAGCTTTAAGTTTGAGTCCTATGGTTGAGTTTATGATATAAATAATTGTGTTCCAATTTATAATTTCTACTACCAGGGTGTACTCAATATTATATAGTTAATTTCTATAGAGTTTAGTATCTTCTTAAATGTATTGGTTAAACTGTATAATAATATTCCTAGTTGATTTATATATTTATAATTAGTTTAACAAGTAGAAATGGCTAATTAGTTAGTTGGTAGTATCTAGTTAGTGGATTTCATTTTAGAAATTAATCAACTTGTAAATCATTTAAATCAGGCATACATTCAGCTCTATTGCCTACCCGTACTTTTCCGGAACAAGGTAAGTACTTTTCTACGGTTTTGTGCATTTACATTCTTGTACCCTTTCTTGTGACACATCATGGCACGATATTCATGTACTCATGTACTCTTGTTCTTGTACTTATTAGTGTCGGGTGGGAAAATACACTAGTCATGTGACCAATCCCGGTTACTATATCCCTGTGCCTAGCTTAGGCCTCGCATCGTGCACGCGGGTCCTAAGTCGTACCATATTCATGTACTCCTGTGCATGTTCTTACCCCAGCCGGTCACATGGACTAGATGTATTTCGATATTGTGCACTTATCATGTCTAGTACTTCAGGATTATAGTTCATTCCTGTACTTTACATGTTCCTGTACTTTACATTCTTGTACTATAGATCTTGTACTCATTTCCTGTATTACTTTCATGTACTTTCCTGTTCATTCCTGTATATCTTTTCATGTACCCATGTACACATTTCATATCATGTTCATGTTTCATTACCTAGAACTGTACTTTGCTCCGCTCCTGAATAGGATATATTGCAGGTGAGTTGGAGGCCCTGTGCGACACCTATTATGGACAGGATGTTGCTATTATTGCTGAGCCAGCTGGAGCTGTGTTGGACCTAGAGGCTGCAGAAGCCTAGAGCTTACCTTAGCACTTTACAGTTTTTCTTTGTACTTGAGACTAGTAGACTCTATCTTTTATTTTGCTGGAATGTAATAAATTCTGATACTTGTACTTTACTCTGGATTTGGGGACACATTTATAGATGCTGTGATTTCATACTTGTTCATGTTTATCTGGTTAGTTTCCCTAGTATTGTACAGCTTACTTCGTCGTGTCCATCGACGAAGGCTGGGAGTGTCCGACTCGTATCCGATTATTCGGGAGTGGGTCGTGACAAAATTAACTAGGATGGCTAGAAAGATCACTTAACTATCACATGCTTCACATAGCCTCTTTGACAATTGAGATCGTGTGATTAATTAGTCATTCACCAGTACACGACAATATACTGATCTTCGTCTCCACAGGTGCTGCGAACTAGGGAGACGTGCCAAGAACCTAAAGACGACCTTTGAACATTTTGAAGCCTTGCAAGAGTGTGAAGGCTTACTCAACTTCCTGAAGACCCTGCACCAGTCCAATGGAAATAACTCAACTTTCTTCGATTCCAGGTGCAATGAATGTTTTGGTTGTATAAAGGGGTGTAATGTATGGAACGACTATCTCATCATCGTTCATTTTGAGATCGTTCATTTTGAGTCTGTATGTAAACTCGCGCGGCAACCCTTGTAATAAAGTCTTGGAAATGATGTTATTATCAATAAAACAAAAGTTTCTTTCTATGCAAATGTGTTGATCAAATATTCTCTGTCTTCTGTTTATTGTTGTGTTCGGATAACTTTATGACCGTGCATTATGTGAGTGCAACTTAGGCTCACACGACATCACGTCCGGGGGACGACTATCGATTCTACAGAATCGGGACGTGACATATTGGTATCAGAGCACGCCTATACGTCTTTTGGCTTTCCGTTTTGAGTCTAGAACCCTTGATCTCGTATCGATAAGGTGAGTTGTTCTATATAGCGAGACTGTAATATTTTCTGAGACTAATGTGAGTTGTCTTCTTTTGCCAGAAGTTGCGGCCGCGAACCAATCGGGTACTTTGAGTGGCTCGAGTAGCTCGAGAGCCGAACCTTCTTACAACCCTATGGAGCGGATGTTGCACATGTTAGAGGCGCAACAAAATAAGGCCGAGATATAGCAACGCCAAAACGAGAACCATCAACGGCAAGTCGGGAACCAGCAGAGACAAGCTGATGCATAGCAGACCCAATTCGAAGCTTGATTTGAAGCACAATTTAAGGTGCAACAAAAGCAACTTGATACTCTGCAACAGATAGTGCAGACAATGGTGGCTACTAACAATTCTGCAACAATACATGCTGCCACCGAGCCTATTGTCCGACCTATCGAGCCCGAGCCTCAGCTTGCGCAGCAAAAGAGTCCCACCTTCGAGATCTTTGAGTTCATGAAGGCGTTCCGCACTTCCTTCAACGGCACCGAATACCATTCATTGGCAATCACTTCGAGCTCCTTGGCATTGAAAAATCAAAGTGAGTCGCTTGCGTTTAACTTTCCCTAGTTGTTCGCCAAGAGAAGGAGAACGAGTTTATGCAGCTGAAGCAAGAAAACATGATGATGCGTTAGTATGCTGCTGAATTCAACAAGTTTGCCAGATTTGCGAGCACCTATCTACCTACAGTCGTGAGTCGAGCACGACAATTCGAAGTGAGGCCCTTTATCTATGCTCATGTGATTGTTTCGGAATATCAGATGATGGACGAGTCGCTCAATCACGCCCTTCACCTCGAGCTCCACTACCTTACAACCGCTTTCGACGTTGTGCATAATTTCCATCACAAGTGCCCTAGCCTTGCGGGAGGCAACAATGCATCAAAGCATCCAATCAACGGCGGCTATCAAGGCATGTCCAAGGATCACGGTGTACCCGATGCAACAACAAAGGACACGCTGCAAATGATTGTTTCTAAAGGGGGTTGCTTTAAGTGAGGTCAAACAGGCCAATCGCACTCTTCTGCCACAGCGGAAGACACTTGGCACCCTTCGCAACAGCAGCATCAACATAATCAAGGTCAAGCACCTCAAGCTCCTCTGGCCGCGCAGCAGAATGGCTAAGACCGTCGCCCCAACGTCCAGGGACACGTCTACGTCATGACATGGGACGAGGAGTTCATCTATGATACGGTAGTGTTGGGTATATTACTTTTCAATAATGGGCATGTTTGTGTACTATTTGATTCGGGTGCCACTCACAGCTTTATATTGACGAATTTTGTTGAGAAACACAAATATCATATGACACCTCTAAGTCTTAATCTTAGTGTTAGCACCCCGTTGGGCACGCAATTGCCTTCACACTAAGTCTGTAGGGACGGTTGTATTTGTATCGGAGGTAGAAGATCGTCTCTCGATGCGATAGTTCTAGACCTTATGACCTACGACATCATCTTGGAAATATATTGGCTCGGCGCTTGATCGGCCACCATCGGCTGCACAGAAAAGAAAGTCGTATTCCGTCTACCAGGAGAGACTGAATTATGCTACTCGTGTGGTCAAGTGTCGATGGCATGTATGATGATTTCAACGATATATGCTCAGAGGATGTTGCATTTCGGCTGTGACGGATACTTGGCTCTGTCCGTGACACTTAGCAGGATGGTGCAAACGCAAGTCAAACTAACGTTGTGGCAGAATTCTCCAATGTATTTCCAAACGAGCTATCCGACATGCCACCCGAACGAGAAATCGAGTTCACCATCGACATATTTTCCGACACCCGACCAATTTTCAAAGCCTCGTATAGAATGGCTCCTGCGGAATTGAAGAAGCTCAAGGTCCAGTTGCAAAAGAGATTCATTCGGCCTAGCATCTCCCCATGGGGAGCACCAGTGCTGTTTGTGAAGAAGAAATACGGGTCGATGCGCTTGCGCATTGACTACCGAGAGTTGAATAAGGCCACCATCTTGAACAAATATCCAATGCCCCGAATCGACGACCTGTTTGATCAACTGCAAGGTGCCTCGGTATTTTCAAAGATTGATCATGTACCCACCACTCGCTCACATCGCCCCCTAGAGAGACTAATTCTCTTTACTACCAGGACTCACACTTCATTTCTTTCTTGTTGTCATTTTTAGTCAATCGGGGGCCACTCGTGAGACTAATTCTCTTTACTACCATCACTATTTTCTTGATCGGAGGTTGACCATTCTGCTAGAGACTACCTTCTTTCTTAGCAGAAGTTTATTGGTCAGTTACTGACAAAGTCGCACTTACTACTATTTGTACTTCACCTACGTCACTTGAGTTGAATTTCAAGTTGTGTCGTGATGATGGTGAGATTCTCTCTCAGTATCAACAGATGATTTGCTGTCTTGTTTACCTTACTATCCATCCTTCGGATATCTCATATTGTTGATGTTATCAGTTGGTTTGTCTCGACTCCTTATACTACACAATATGTTGTTCTGTTATGAATTCTTCTTTATTTGAAGAGTACAATAACCATATCTTTATTTATTTTTTCCTTCCTGCTACTTCATCTTTGGAGTTTTCTGTCATTTAAATACAGAGTGTGCTGGTTGTTATTGATGTACTGCTAGATTATGTGTTTATTGGTTATTTTTTAATTTCTTGGATTCAAAGAAGCAGGATTTTGTTTCATGGTCTAGTGTTGAGGCTGAGTGTCACGGTCTAGTATTGAGGCCAAGTGTCGTGTTGTAGGTACTACTGCAGAAACACGTAACTTAGTTTGCTTGTTGCTAAGATGGGTTTTACTGTATCATAGTAGGCTTGTTGCACGGCCAGTCCTGAGATTTAGATTGCCATGTGTGAAACTGGATTTAAAGCCCCATAAAAAATTTCGGTTACAAACGTATTAAAACAATCATCCAATGTGAAGTCATACATTGCACAAAAATATTAAAAACAAATATGCACTATCAAATTCAACAAGGATCAATTTTGAGACATTATGAGAGAGATGTGTGTGTGTGTGGGTGGGTGGGGTGTGTGTGGGGGGGGGTGATGAGGGGGGGGGGGGGGGGGGGGGGGGGGGGGGGTTGGAGAATATCACGTTAAAACTGAAATCCTCTTATCCATTTGCGGCTGGAATTTTTTTTGTAAGTCTAACTCCCCTTGTGAACTGGACCCCTAAATGGAAGTTATACAATATACTACTAGGTCACTACAAGAACTTTGCAACTTAGCCCTTAAAATCTACTACTAACCTATGTTGTCATGGACGACGCCTAAGCGGCCTTGGCGTGCAGATTTTGAACTAGCCGCCTCGACCAGTGGAATTTGTCTCAGGCACAGGTGGTGGGCGCCTAGACGAGCGCCTAGGTGCGCCCAGGGGAAAGAATTGCGGGCGCCTAGGCGTGGAAAATCAGCGTGGACTCCATGGGCTTTATACCAATAATTTTTTTGGGACTTTAGGATTTTTACAGGTTTTGGCTACTGCTAATGCAACTTATATAAAAACAAAACATTGTTGCTGCTCCTCTCTTCTTCCAACGTAGACACCAAGCAACAAGAAGAAAAGCATAGGAAAAAAGAAACGAAAGGAAAAAGCAAGAAGAAGAAAAGCAAGAAGAAGTTACTGCTGCTGCTGTTTTCAGGTATTCTTCTTCTCCATCCTCTTCTTCTCCTTCGTCCTCTTCTTCTTTTCTGCTACTGTCCTCTGCTATGTTTTCTTCTCTTCTTGTTTTTTTCTCTTTTCATTTTTTTTCGAATGTTTTTTTTTTTCGTGTGACTACGGCTGCTTCTCCTACTGCTACTGCTGCTGCTGCCTTCTGCCTTCTCCTTACTGCTCTGCTGCCTTCTTCTTACTGCTACTGCTGCCTTCTGCCTTCTCATTTATAAAAAAACTGCTGGTGCCATCCAATTTTTAGTATTTTTACACATTTACAAAGTAACAAAACTCAAAAATTTTGGGCGGGCGCCTAGGCGAGGCGGGCATGGTCTCGCCTCGCCTTGCCTAGCGCCCAGTACAACATAGCTACTAACATATCAAGAACCCCCAAATTGTCCTAGTAAGAGCCTGTACCAAAAATAGGCCCTAAGCCATTGCCCACCTGCCACATCGCTGGCCGGCCCTGGCTTGTTGCTAACATGGATCTTATATTGTATTTGTTCCTACTACTTTGTAGAGTGACGATACTAGTGCTATTAGATACTCTCCAAGACCAAACATTTTGAGGTTGATTGTTCACTATATTCGCCAGGAATATCTACTTGGGAGTTGGCACAATTTTGTTGATCTATATCACATCTCATGTGCATATTGCATACTATATTTTCAGAGACATTCCTTCTTTCTTGGCATACTTTCATTGGTCGATATACCTTGAGTTTGAGGGGGTTGCTTGTTGTTACTTGGTCCGTCCTTATCAAACTCTCGTTGGACCACCTATATATAGTCCCACATCAGTTACGAGATATATTCTCCTCTGATTTTACTTGTATATGTACCCCTGGACGGCCTAGAGCCTAATAGATCCATTGATTCCATAATAACATATATTTCAGCTCCACAGTCCACCACATAAAAGACCTCTTGTTGGTAAAAATTTCAGTTACTTAAAAAGTCTTTGAACATGCTCCAATTTTTATTTCACCTCCACTTTGCCAGAACTCCAAAGAGACATTTTATATGCACTATAAATGAAAGAGTATGCTTTAATTTAGAATCTATAGTGAAAACTATCTAGAGGCCAAAGATGATAGAAAGTACCCGATCCACTTCAAAAGGTGACAGGATCCTCGTTTCTTCTTGATTCTGGTTAACACAAAAACAAGACTAATCATAATTAAGTGATGCTTGCAACTACACAGGAAAAGGCTGAAGTTGAGGAACATACACAGGTATTAGTGGATCAGGATTTGTCCCTACAAATTCGTTAACCCTGCCAAAATATCATGGTAAATCATTGCCTGTAAGTTAGAATTTTTCCAATAAGAAAAATATATTAAAGAGGATACAAATTACTCCAAAGGTTTAACAATTACTGACCTAAAAGACTGCCTAATTTTGGTTGTAACTCAACACTAGCTGACGAACCAAATGAATTTTAAAAAAATCTTGACACATTGATATTGTTCATTGTCTTACAAGATTTCTAAAGTAATTTCGATATAGATGTAAGGAACCCATACATTAATCAAAATGCTCTACAGGTTTGAACATGGAAGGAAACAATCATATAATATAACAGTTCTGTAAGCAGATGATCATTCAACTATGATAAGTGCACCAAACAAGAAGAAATATATTATATAAAAACAAAAAACCAGAAAATATTATAAAAGCACAAAATCAGAATTGTTTTTGATGCTCGTTACAATATTTTTGAACCCCATGAGTCAATACCTTATTTCCATGCAATCTACAACTTTGAATGAGAGTACTAAATCTAGCAATGATAAAAAACAGGAATCCAAACAATCCTTAAAAGGAATCAACTTATGAGGCTTACTCTTTGCAGCATCTGGAAACTGGTTGGAGTCCTTCAAGTGATTGTAATTCTTCCTGCTTAAAATAAAATTTAATGAGATATTTAGTCCTTTAGCAAAAAGTTGAACTAGAAACATTAGTATGAAAACTGCTAACAAAATTGTTTTCAGTTTAGCAATGCAAGATGGTATTAGATGGGGTCCAAAAAAAGCAATATATAGAAAGTCCTAATAAAGTTCTAGCACAACAAGTAGGCTAGCTCTCACAAATTTCCTCAAACTGAGATCATATGTAGAAGCACCAAGCTTGAAGTAGCAACGGATTAGCCATCTTAAACCACACAGGTAAAGTCCTTTCAACAGCCATCCAAATCTAGGATATTTCTAGGAAGACCTTCCACTATTATCCCAAACTAACCAGATCCTGCAAGATAGTAATTACATGGTGTAGAGAATAATTGTTTTTGTGTTTTATTGATTGGCTACTCCACTACTTATAGGGAGTCTAGCTCCTCTTCATATTACATTTTCCAATGTGGGACTAAATCCCTTATTAGTTCTCGACACTCCCCCTCAAGATGGGCGATAGACATTAATCATTTCCATCTTGTTACATAGCTTCGACAGACTTAATGAACTAAGACCCTTAGTCAGACAGTCTGCTACTTGTTCTTCTGAGCGAACATGATCAATCTTAAGTATCCCTTGTTCCAGCTTCTCTTTGATGAAGAATCGATCGATCTCGATGTGCTTCGTTCTGTCATGCTGAACTGGATTGTTAGCTATACTTATTGCAGCTTGACTATCGCTCAGAAGACGTAACGGTGCTCCCTTGTCCAGCTTCAACTCTGTCAGTAACGCTTTCACCCACAGCAACTCCGACACTCCTAAAGCCATTGCTCTGTATTCTGCTTCAGCTGTAGACCGTGCTACCACAGACTGTTTCTTGCTTCTCCATGAGACCAAGTTTCCTCCTACAAAGACACAATATCCCGTGGTAGACCTTCTATCGTCTATGCAGCTCGTCCAGTCTGCATCGCAGTATCCCTCAACTTCTATACATCCATTCTTCTTGAACCATAGCCCTTTCCCTGGCATCCCTTTCAGATATCTCAAGATCTGAAACACTGCATCCATATGACCCGTTCTTGGATCATGCATGTAACGACTTACTACACTCACCGCAAATGAGATATCAGGACGAGTGTGCCCTAGATAAATCAATCTCCCTACAAGTCGTTGATATCTTTCACGATCAACTGGCTCTCCTGCTTCTGCTCCTAACTTGCACTTCTGGTCAATTGGAGTGACTGCTGCTTTGCATCCCAGCATCCCTGTCTCCTTCAGCAGATCTAGTGCGTATTTTCTCTGTGAGAGAACAATTCCTTGTTCGCCTTCACACACCTCGATACCTAGAAAGTACCTCATCCGCTCCTAAATCCTTCACCTCAAACTCCTTCGCAAGTTTTGACTTCAGCTTAGCGATCTCGACTTCATCATTACCTGTGATTACTATATCATCCACGTATACAGCAAGTATAGTGATGTGGCCTCTTGCATGCTGAAGAAAGACCGTATGATCTGCATTTGCTTGATGGTATCCCATGCCTGTAACAGCCTTTCTGAATCTGTCAAACCAGGCTCGAGGAGATTGCTTGAGTCTATATAGCGACTTCTTCAGTTTGCACACTTTTCCATGCGATGTTCCTCCGTCTGATTCTGTAGCGTAGCACCCTGGCGGGAGTTCCATGTACACTTCTTCTTGTAGGTCCCAATGGAGAAAGGCATTCTTCACATCTAACTGGTATAGCTTCCACCCATAGTTTGCTGCAATGGAGACCAGAGTTCTTACGGTGCTCATTTTCGCTACTGGAGCAAACGTCTCATCATAGTCGATGCCATATGATTGTGTGTATCCTTTTGCAACCAACCTTGCCTTGTATCGTTCCACTTTTCCTTCTGACGTCTTCTTTACTGTGTACACCCATTTGCATCCCACAGTTTTCTTTCCTTTGGATAATGGAACCAGCTCCCACGTCTTATTTTTCTCCAGTGCCCCAAGTTCTTCCATCATTGCAGCTTTCTACCTTGGATCTTTCTTTGCTTCCTGCCAACTTTTGGACAACGAAGTAGAGTCTAATGATGCAATGAAGGCTCGATAATTCGAAAAAAATGTTAGAATAAGACAGGTAGTTGGCAATATCATGTTCATAATCATCAAAACGACTAGGAGCCTTACCCGCATTGATGCGAGAAGATCTCCTTAAGGGAGCAATAGGTGGTGGAGAGATCATACCATCAGAGTCAGAGAGATCCGCATCAGAATCAGATTGATTCAGTACGGGGGTAACATCTTCAAGAGTTGGAGCAGGAGTAGACGAGGGACTTGGTACAGTAGGCACAGGGCATGGTACAAGCACAGTACTGGACTTCTGTTGTCTCCTTCTGTAGACTTGGAGCTCCTTTATCATTGTCTGCTGCTCCCCCTGTTTAACATATGTATCTTCTTCATCTTCTGTATCGGAGTCACAGCTTTCTCCTCCTGTTGTCCAGTTTTCCACGACCGGACATGGGACCGAACCGACCACCACAGATGGACTTATTTTCTCCCCCTCACATCTAACACCCTCTGTATTAGGTGTGTCACCAAACGCTGAACCGTCATCCGAACCA
This sequence comes from Iris pallida, assembly GCA_029216955.1. Taxonomy (NCBI): domain Eukaryota; kingdom Viridiplantae; phylum Streptophyta; class Magnoliopsida; order Asparagales; family Iridaceae; genus Iris; species Iris pallida. The sequence continues at coordinate 2,963,279 of JANAVB010035619.1, forward strand.
TAATATTGTTCCAGTTCTCTGAATGTAACGTCCATGCTGACAAACATCTTCCGCTCAACTGGGCTCCAACACGCGTATCCCTTCTGAGTTGCCGTGTACCCGACAAAGACACATTTAACCGCTCTAGGATCCAGTTTGTCAACTCCTGACCTATTATCTTGGACAAAACATACACACCCAAATACTTTCGGTGGAACAGTGTACGTGGTTGCACCAGTTAGCATCTCTAACGGTGTCTTCCAGTCCAATACCTGAGATGGCATTCTGTTGATGAGATAAGAGGCCGTTAACACCGCCTGCCCCCAAAAGTGTTTCGGGACATTCATAGCCAGCATCATCGTCCGTGCGACCTCCAGCAGGTGTCTGTTCTTCCGTTCGGCCACACCATTTTGTGCAGGAGTATAGGCACATGAAATTTGGTGTAGTATTCCATGAGTGGATAAATACTCAGCAACCTTCTTATTTGTATACTCCGTCCCATTGTCAGACCGTAAGCACTTAATTTTAGTGCCATATTGAGTTTCTACCCGGCGATGAAAGTCACGAAACGCCTCAAAGACGTCACTTTTATTCTTCATAAGGTAGACCCATGTCACGCAAGTATAACAATCAATAAAAGTGACGAACCATCGAAAACCGTTAATACCGGTTGTAGGACAAGGGTCCCATACGTCCGAATGTATCATATCAAATGCAGCTGAACTTCTACTTCCTGAACTCACATACGTGCTTCTGGTATGTTTACCCAACTCACATGCATGACAAAATAACTTCTCTTTATTAGCCCTTTGGCATAAGGACGGATACATGCGACTAATAATTTTAAAAGAAGAATGACCGACACGCTGGTGGTGGAGTAGCAATTCATCTTCTGCACTGCGCCGTGAATCTTCCGGTGGTGTATCTGCTACCAGAGATGCCAATGCTTTGTCCAGTCCAGTCATGTCCAAGTACCACAACCCCTTATGCCATGTGCCAGTCCCTAGTCGTCGTCCTGTCCCCTTCTCCTGAAAAGTCACCGTAGGAATGTCAAAGAAAACAGTACAGTTAAGATCAAGAATAATGGCACTAATAGAAAGAAGACTGACAGGAAAAGACGGAACATGTAAGACATTGGTGAGAGTGAGAGAAGGGGTGCATGCGACAGTACCTTTACCCATGACAGGGCTGGAGTTACCATCAGCAGTCTGAATGCTCTCCGGCGTCGGTAGGTGAGTATAGTCCTGGAACTCACCGTGGGACCCCGTGACATGGCGAGATGTCCCAGAGTCCATAATCCAACCTGGTTGGTGGACAGCTGCTGCAAGAGCACGTGGAGGAATACCTATGCTGGTTTGGGCAAAGCAAGTGATGTGATCCCCCGAGGTAGATGATGCCCCATGACTGCCGTCAGAACCCAGCTTCGTGCTGCGTAACTTCGCAAGGAACTCCTTCTCAAGAGGGGTTAACTCAGCCAGGTGATTGTCACCCCCTTCCTCCGCCAGATTAGCTTTGTGTCCTCCAGAATAATTTTCCCTTCTACCAGCATAACCGCCTCTACCACCTCGACGTCCACCGCGGTCCCGTCCACGATCACTCGACGGACTTTGCAGGAGTTTTGGAGAAAATCTGATGTAACGCCCTGAGTCACCACAGTTGTGGCAAACACCGGCCACAGAGGGAGGCTGATTGAAGGCGGCAAGGGCAGATTTGTCAACAGCGGCTTGCTACCCCTGGAAATAGCCCTTGTTGGACATCAACTTCAATCGAGCCTCTTCTTGTGCCATGGCAGCTATGGCTTCTTCTACGGTTGGAAGCATGGGCTGTGCTAGGAGGACATTCCTTCTATGCTCAAACACAGGGTTAAGACCCTTCAAGAACTTCATCATCTGTTGTCGCGAAATATAATCCAAAAACTTTTGGAAATGTTTCGCAAATCCTGATTCGACTTGTGCATCTTCCATCCCAAGAGGATCATAGTGATCCAGATCAGACCAGTACTTCTTCAACAGTGCTGCATACTCAGAGATGGTATGGTCGTCCTGGGCCACCCTATCAAGTTCATCCTGCAGTTGGAAGACCCGCATAGGATTGCCTGAGCCTGAGTACATATCCTTCAAAGTCAGCCATATATCAGCAGCAGCCTCCATCGCCTCTACATTGCCAGACACCTGGTCGGTCAAGGAGGCTGTTAACCATCCAGCCACAACATTGTTGACAATTTTCCAAATAGCTGTAGGGTGTGAAAATTATGACACGCTGACATAAGACTCAGTCCAAGCCATACGCTCAAAGCCATATGCTCAGTCAAGGCCATACGCTCATCTACAGGCCATATGCTCAGTGAATATTTTATTATTTTCTGGGATGACAGTACGGCATATATTTAATAAAGGATGAATCTGACACGTCGTCTTTTGTGCAAAGGCAGCTGTCCAATGGAGACTAGCCGTCATATAGATTTTCAAAGAGTTGGTTTTGTCTTTTACGAGGACAGCTCAGCAGATCATTAATGCAAAGCCATCATTACTGTCAGTTTTGACAGTCTGTCAGCCGTCATATCTGCAGTCACGACGCTCGAGAAAATCTTTTGACAGTTATTTGAAGATATGGCTTATCAGAGAAGATTGATGATGGCCACGTGGCTATTTCTTCAGTGAGCGTATGAAGTCTATACGACTCCTTCCTTCTTCATTGAGCGTATGAAGTCTATACGACTCCTTCCTTCTTCAGTGAGCGTATGAAGTCTATACGACTCCTTCCTTCTTCAGTGAGCGTATGAAGTCTATACGACTCCTTCCTCATCAAGTGAGCGTACGACTCCTTTCTTCTCCAGTAAGCGTATCAGCTTTATTTTGTTTCTACATCATCCAAGTCAGCGTATAACCCTCCTTCAACGAGGGCAGCGTATTACAGCAACCATATCCAGGATTACAGTCAACACACGTTCTCACGTGTCCTGTACCAGTTATCCACTTCTCTAGAAGTTATGCAACGTGGCATCCAGGCCATCAATCTCTCCTGAACATGCTCCACTACTTTCAACCGCACGCTAATGTGTCTCCATCAGAATTCGTCACGCGTCCCTGCAGTTATGCACACGTCAAGTAACTACCTGAGCGTATGCTTAAGGACAGTTATCCTGAACTCTATAAAAAAAGTTTCTTCATCTTCATCAGACACTACAGACAATTTCAGAGAGAACAGAGAGATTGCCCAGTTGCTGTCCAAGTTCTTCAAAGTTCGAGTATTCTTCATCGCATCGTCCAAGGGATAAAGTAATCGTCTTCTAGATTAGATTCCTACAGTTGTAATTTTCTCAGATACAAAATAAATAAAGTGAATTTATTTATGGAAAACAAATTGGCGACTCTGCTGGGGAAAGCTGTCTCCTCCAATGAGATAGCAACAACTCAATGCGATACTTCGTCGATCGGCTTGACGAAGAAGACGATGGTTGTACAATTCGACCAATCGGCTTATGAAGAAATGCTCAAGGCGAAGGAGGGCCGCACTGCTTCCTCCGCTCTTCCTGCTGCCAAGAAGAAGGGACACTCCGTCTATGTCCCTAAGTCTTCTGCAGCAGTCCGAGACGCTTCTGTCACTTCTCATGCTGACAAGAAGACGTCTTCAACTTCCATGAAGCACACTTCGGCTTCTCGGAACACGGCAACAGTGGCTTCTCCTAGTCACACTGACAAAGTTGGTTCTTTAACCAAGTCAGCGTGTACAAGGAAAACTATCTCTGGACATGTCAAGGTCCCTTCTCCCTCTATTCTTACGACAGCAGTCGGCTCTTTAGCCATTGATGACTCTGAGCGTATGGCATTCAAAGGGCAGCGTACGGCAAAGGCAGTGTACAAAAGCCAACATCAGGCAGCGTACGCTGAGCTAAAGCCAGTATATGCTAATAAAAAGGCAGCGTATGACCAGAAGTCCAAACTGAAGTCAGCGTATGCTAACAAATACAGTCCTTTGACTGTTTCTCAAAATCAGATTGGGGGTTCTCTTCCACAGAACATACAAATGATTCCCCCTCAACTTGCACATCTTGTGCCAACCAAGGAGAAAGACTCTTTAGTCAACTCCTCTACTCCTAAGGTCTTTACCTCTGGAGTTAATTTGACTAGTACTCTTACTAGATCAAACAATGGAAAACGCCTTTTGGCTAATTCCTCCAAAGATGGATTATTACCGACTCCTAGTCGGAATAATACTCATCTTCCTTCTCTCAAAATTTCTCGGTCTGAAAAAGGCAAATTACAAGTATCCAAGACTGATATCAAAGTCAAATCTCCTACGGATCTTCGTAATAAGCTTAATCAGAATCGGTTCGGTTCCACTGAGACAAGTATATTAGACCCTGATGCAGAATATGCCAAGAACTATGTGGCTCAAATTAATCAGTCTTTATACACTCAGGAACCAAGAAGACAGAAGAACAAAAGACAAGTTTCTACACAGAAACTATCTTCAAATACTTCCCAATCTGTTCCTACAGATCTCCGGAAATATTTGCAAAATAAACAGAGAATTGACACTCCATCAGGCTATGATATTGCTCATATTTGCCATGAAAAACATGGTTGCAACTTTCAACCTCGAGTTGTAATTCAATGTTGTTGTTCACCAAAAAGACAATCTGTTTTCGAATGGATTCAATATGAACCAATGTTGGATGAAGATGAACCTCTTTATGCTTCTGTCAACATGACTTCCAGAAATATTGGGGGTAGCATACGGTCTGATGCTATATCAGACTCTGAAGACGGTGTTTATCTTGGCACTCGATCCAGGACCGGAGCCTTGACCAGAGCCTCTTCTTCTTCTCATCCAAGTGGTAATCCGGAGATCACAGAAGACTTCCTTGGAGAGTCCAATTTTCCAGTATTGACTCCTGTAAAAAGCCCTGGGAAAGATACTGATTCACACAGTGATGATTCAGAACAGACTGTTTCATCATCTATTCCTCGAATGATTACCACTTACATGGCAGAGGGCGATCATGAACCCTCAACTAACACCGAAGCTCACGAACAAAGGATTTCTTCCTTAGAACAACAGTTGCGAGCTATGGCAGATACGTTGAATGCTATGCACATTCTTATGCAAGCTCAGCATCAAACTCAGCAAGTCCAACAGACAGCTCCTCCAGTTATATTAAATACTCCTGTTGTTCCAAACCCGGAACCCTCTACTATTCCGGGGGTACAATCTAATGTTCCTGAACAACCCACTCCAAGTCAGTCTGGAGCTGGGGGTGGTACATATGCTGCAGTCCCTCCTCCTAATTACACTCAACAAGTTACAACTCCCCAATCTTCTGGAATTGTTTCTGAAGAGTTAAAGAATCTCCGAACTCAATTCGAGGCATTCAAACAAAAGGATGGTTTGCAAAGGTTAGGTATCAAGCAACCTTACCCGATAGAATGGAAGCAGGTATCGTATCCACCAAAATACAAACCTCCGACCATCTCTTTCTATGATGGGACAACCTCCCCGAGTCAGTTCATTAATCCTTTTAAAGTAATGACTGATCAACTGCAACCAAGTGACGCCCTCCTTACTCGGGTGTTCATTGGATGACTCAAAGGAACGGCTTATGAATGGTATAGAAGTCTCCCTGATGGGTGCATTACCTCATTTGCCGGTTTCAAGCAAATGTTTCTTGAACGATTCTATGAAGGGCTCAATGACATGACCATGTCAGCCCTCATAAGAATTAAACAGAAAAATAATGAAACCACCGAGGACTTCATTGAAAGATTCAGAAGAGAAGCCCTGAAAATGCCTCTCGGAACTCCCGATGCTGTTACCATCGACACTTGCAAGTCGAATCTTTTACCAATTATCAGCATGTGGACAGGGTCCACTCAGTTCCAAGATTGGCCTTCTTTCATTGTCAGTGCCAAGGCTGCCGAGGTCAGTGCTGAGACCTTCAAGGGTCTGGGGGTACAAATGGCTCCCAAAGAATCAAATCAGAGTGCTAGCAATAGTACTCGACCCAACAATCGCAAAGGGAAAGAAGCTCTTGAAGTCAATCTCCAAAGCAGTAGTCAAGAAGTAAAGACTACCCAAGCTACTTCAGCTCCAACAAATCAACAACAGAGATCTCCTCGGCCGAAGGAAGAATATTCTTTCGACGATGATGATGTTCAGGGTATCTTTGAATGCTTACTCAAAGGTAATAAGATTCAATTGCCAGAAATTAAAAAGCCTGATGAAGCCAATAAGACAGATCATCCAAAATACTGTCCATATCATAGAATGCTGGGTCATACAATCCGGTCTTGCTATGTATTAAAAGGAAAGATTCAAGAGATGATTAAATCAGGAGCTGTGACATTAACACCCAAAGACAAAACAGTCACAGCAAATGTAATTTCAATGCAGTTCGGTGACTTCCCTCCCTTAATGGTGGAAAGTGGGATTGTTCCTATCCCCAAAGCAACTCTCGAAGTTATAAACATCCCACCAGCACAGAATGACGGACTTGTTCCTGTCACAACTAAGAAGGGAGAGATCATGTGGATTCACCCGGATTTAATGACGGAGTTTGAAACGTCTTCCTCTTCTCCTCGGAAGACTTCCTCATCTAAAAAGAAGCTCGGGAAGACTAAGTCATGCAATGTGACTTCTAGTTTCACACCCGATTTTTATCTAACCTCTACTTTCATCTCAGCAGGAAATTCACTCCCTACGGAGATAAAATCTGTACCTCAATTTGAAGATAGGTACAAACCTGCTTTTCATTTATACAGTTCACAATCTCGTGAATTGATGGCGAAGATGGGTTATGATCTAGCCACTGCTCCGGGTTTAAACTCAGGCAAGGGACTCCGAGCACCTTTAGCCATCACTATGAGACATAATCAATCTCGTGTTGGCCTTGGTTTCTGGAATGAAGCTCTCATCAAACATAAAAGAACCAAGAACAAAATAAAGAATTGCAGCATGGTTTCCATAGACCTTGAACCAGAATCTGAAGTTGAAGTTCATGCTGGAACTCGGTCAGGAAAAGTATATCTGAAAGATTATGCTGAAGTTCTTGAAGAAACTTCTGAAGTCCCTCCGGTTACAGCTTCAACTCCAGTCTCTACTGAAGAGCCTTTAAATGTTCCTGTTGAGACAGTTCCTTCTAAACCAACAGCAGCTGACAAAGGCAAACAACAAGTCCGCTTCGACAAACCATTGAAGAAGTCATCTCCTACAGGACTTGAAAAGCCTTATAATTTTGATATATTGGCTCAACTAGCTAATACCCCAGCTAAATTATTAATCTTCGAGCTCTTACGCCTCTCTAAAGAGACTCGAGAAACTTTAAGTGAAGCACTGCTGCAAGCAGAAACCTGCTTAACTCTTCTCAAGAAAGTGGAAACAGAACCTGTTTCTCATTGCCATAATGTATTGGAATTTATTCCAAACATTACCTTTACGCAGGACGATATGCTGCTAGAGGATAATCGACATGACCGTCCTTTATATCATACAGGATATATTGATTCTATGAAGGTTGATCGTCTCCTGATTGATCCAGGATCTGCTCTCAGTATTATGCCAAAAGCTATGCTAGACGCACTGAAGATACCTGTACATAGCCTTTCCAACACTATCACTACCATCTTGGGATTTAATCAAGGAAAAAGTGAGCCTTTGGGCAAGATTCGTCTCAAATTTCAAATAGGCGATCTTCGCACTAAAGTTACTTTTTACATCATCGACAATCATGGATGCTCATACAATGCTCTGTTGGGAAGACCATTCTTGCATGAACATAATGTCGTTCCTTCGACCCTTCATCAGTGTTTCAAATATGTTGATGATAATGGAGAAGTTCAAAAGGAAGTTGCGGATCTCTATCCATTCAAAGGAGTTGAAGCTTACTTCAATGACGCTCGCATGTACAAAGATGAATACTCAAAAGTCTTGCAAGCTATGGATAATGATGATGAGATAGCAAAAGTTGGCACTTTTGTTATTCCTGTAAAAGGGCGTATCACTCCTCCGCAGTCTGTTAGATCATCCGAAGAAGGCTCACTGATAATTCCTGTCAGTGGACGTATTACTTCATCACCTGCTCAGGCTTCACAAGGTTCACTGATAATTCCTGTCAGTGGACGTACTACTGTACCGTCTTCGCAAGCTCCACAAGGCTCACTGATAATTCCTGTCAGTGGACGTACTACTCCCCCTCCACCTTCTCAGGCTAGATCAGATACTCTAGTCATTCCAGTCAGTGGACGTACTACTTATCCACGATCTTCTTCAAGGGAGCTCACCTCTTCTGAGCCTTTTGTTATCGATCTTAATCGAAACAAAACTTCTGATCGCTCTTCCTCTCACCCTTTTGTCATTAATTTGACTAAGTCTGATAAGGCTCAGCCTTCTGTTGTAAATACAGTATTTAATATTAATGAAGCATCTCCTTTGCAGTATATTGATGTCTGTAATCATGTACAAAGTTATTTACAATTGCTAGATAACTTGGAGTCATTAACTATAGGGGTTGTTCAAACTCTTCATACAGACGTATTATTGGAATCCATACAAAAATCATACTTCGTGGTCCCTGCTAGAAAAAAAGGAGAAAATCCGATCTTCTTTTATAAAGGACCCCAAAATCCTCCTAACTTGGAAGAAGATGACATAAACGATGATACTGGAAGGTTACAACTGTGTCGCTACAGTCAACAATCCAAAAATATCATCAAGAATATGGGTTATGACTTTAGAACCAGTCTCAATAATGGAAAAGGAAGAAGAATGCCTGTTCGAATTCCTCCATTAAAATACGGAAGGACAAAATGTGGTTTAGGTTACATTGCTCCTACTTCCTTTATCAACATAGTCCATGAAGATTCAAAGTCCGATGAAGACGAACGATCTGAGTCTTCTGATTCTCTCTCTTGGGATTCTGACACGAGTATTGGCGATCTTCATCGTTCTATTTTGTCCGTCAATATGGTCTCTGTTGATGGCCCGCAGGAAAATGATGAAGATGAAGATGATTTTGAAATATCACCCGAATCGGAACAATGGGCTCAAAGATTAGATAATCAATGGGAATTCAGGTTCGAGCAGAGAGAACCTCCTACCGAAGATAAACTGATCCAAATTGATGTTGGTGAAGAAGGTTCTCCTAAACCAATATTCATCAGTGAAAGTCTTTCAGAAACAGATAAGCAAGACATGATCAAGCTTATTCGTGATTATATCGATGTCTTTGCCTGGAGTTACGAAGATATGCCAGGACTAGATCCGAAGATTGCAATGCACAAACTCAATATCATGCCAAATGCTAAACCGGTCAAACAACAACAGCGACGATTTCGTCCAGACATTATGGATGCAATTGAAGCTGAAGTCAACAAGCTTATGGCTTCTGGATTTATTCGAGAGGAACAACATCCTGAATGGGTGGCTAACATCGTTCCTGTCCTTAAAAAGACTGGCAAGATCCGAGTCTGTATAGACTTTCGCGATCTCAATGCGGCTTGTCCTAAAGACGAGTTTCCTCTTCCAATTACTGATGTCATGATCGACAATACATGTGGTTTCGAACGAATGTCATTTATGGATGGGTATTCGGGATACAACCAGATCAAAATGTTTCCAGATGATGAAAAACACACTTCCTTCAGAACGCCGATCGGTACATACTGTTATACAGTGATGCCGTTTGGTCTCAAGAATGCAGGAGCAACATATCAGCGAGCAATGAGCACTATATTCCGCGAACATCTCCGAAAAATAGTCGAATGCTATGTTGATGATATTGCAGTCAAAAGTCGACGAAAGGAGGATCATATCCAAGATTTGAAGACTATCTTTGATTTAATGTGTCAGCATCAACTTAAAATGAACCCTACTAAGTCCTTCCTGGGCGTCTCTAGTGGTAAATTTCTCGGCTTCGTCATTACCGCTAAAGGTATACACGTGGATCCCGAGAAGATCAAAGCCATTCAAGAGATGCGTCCTCCACGCACCTTAAAAGAGCTACGAGGATTTCAAGGAAGAATTGCTTATATCAGGAGATTCATTTCCAACTTATCAGGACGCTGCAGACCATTCAACAAACTTCTGAAGAAAGGTGTATCTTTCGTCTGGAACGAAGAATGTCAAAAAGCATTTGACGATATTAAACAGTATCTCATGAACCCTCCAGTTTTGGTACCTCCCGTCTCGGGGATACCATTTCTTCTATATGTTCGAGCCATGGATCATTCTCTTGGTGCATTACTTGCTCAGAAAAATAAAGATGGCCATGAACAGGCTATTTATTATCTCAGTCGCACAATGACAGGTGCTGAACCGCGTTATTCTCCAATCGAGAAAGAATGCTTAGCATTAATGTTTGCTGTTCAGAAAACGCGACATTATATTATCGGTCAAACGATTCATGTTATTTCCAGAGTGAATCCCATCAGGATTATGATGAAGAAACCTGGTATTCTCAACTCCAGACTAGCTAATTGGGGAATCTTGTTAGCTCAATACGATATGCATTATATTCCTCAGAAGTCGGTTAAAGGACAGGCTCTTGCTGATTTTCTGGCTGCTCATGCAATTCCAGAAGATTCTAAATTATATGATGAGATTCCTGATGAAGTCTTGGATTCAAATCTGATTTCTGAAGAAGTTCCTACCTGGCGTCTATTCTTTGATGGAGCATCTAGAATAGGTCCTAACGGCAATATTATCGCTGGAGTTGGGATTGTTCTTGTATCCCCAGAAGGACTAACTATTCAGAGGGCTTATTCTCTAGATCAATCATGTTCAAACAATGTAGCCGAATACAATGCATTACTCATTGGTCTTCAACTTGCTAAACATCTAGATATTCAATATTTGGAAGTTTATGGAGACTCCAAGCTTATTGTCAATCAGATCAGAGGAACGTATGAAGTTCGTCATCAGGATTGATACCTTATCATCGAGCAGCACTCTCTATAGCCTCATCTTTTGAAGACTTCTTTATTGAACATGTTCGACGAGCCTATAATGCAAAAGCTGATGCTTTAGCTAATCTTGCTGTTGTATTAGCTATACCAATCAGACGTCAGCAAGTGATAGTGGTTTATAACCGAGAACTATTCTGTGTTGAGAATAATTTGGCTTTGGCTTTTCCTCACAAACCAGACAAAGATTCTTTCAACCTTGATGCTGGATCAAAGTTTGACAAAATGCCCTCATCTTCCTCTGATTCTACTATGGAATATGTCTTTTCTAATGAAACAGAAGCCATAATTGAAGACTGGAGACGCCCCGTTTATAGATTTTGTTTTGTATGATATACTTCCTGATAATCCGAGTGAAGCAGCGTCTATTCGACGTCGATCTCTCAGATTCTATTATAATCATACGACGAAAACATTATATCGTCGGTCTTGCGACGGTCTTCTCCTCCGATGCATTGCCGGTGAAGAAACACAACAGATAATTCGTGAAGCACATGATGGTGTTTGCGGAGCTCATCAACCAGGTCCTAAACTTCAAGATCGTATCCGACGTATGGGTTATTATTGGCCCACGATGGTGGCTGACGCTATTCAATATGCTCAGAAATGTAAAGCCTGTCAAATCCATGCAGACTTTATTCATCAACCGTCGGAGTTCTTACATCCAACAGCGGCATCATGGCCCTTTGAAGCTTGGGGCATGGACGTCATTGGTCCCATCAACCCACCATCATCAAGAGGACATCGGTTTATTTTAGCAATAACCGATTACTTTTCCAAATGGGCTGAAGCAATCCCGTTATCTGAAGTTAAAACTTCTAGTGTTATCAACTTCGTCAAACATCATGTTATCTATCGATTTGGTGTTCCTCGGCGTATTATCCATGATAACGGACCGCAGTTCGTCAGTCAGAAATTTACTCGATTCTGTGACGATCATCGGATTAATAATTTAGCTTCTACAGCATATAATCCAGCAGCCAATGAATTGGCAGAAGCTTTCAATAAAACAATCATCAAACTCTTGAAAAAGTTCGTTTCTTCCAACAAACGCAACTGGAGCGAGAAGCTTGGTGAATGTTTATGGGCCTACCGCACCACAGTTCGCAATGCGACTGGATGTACACCTTTCTCTTTAGTATATGGGTGTGAAGCTGTTCTTCCTCTTGAGATCCAGATTCCTTCTCTGAGAATTGCAATCTCCAATGAACTGACAACAGAAAACAATGATCGTCTTCGACTTCAAGAGTTGGAAGCTCTAGATGAAAAACGATTGTATGCTCAACAAATATCGAGCTGTATCAGGCCCGAATCTCCAAAGCTTTTAACCGGAAAGTCAAAATCAGAGCATATCAGAAGGAAGAACTGGTCCTTACTGTCAGACGTCCTATGACCATGACACATATGAGCAAAGGCAAATTTGATGCGAAATGGGAAGGCCCATTCGTAGTGAACAAAGTCTTCTCTAACGGAGCATACCAGCTTGCCTCTATGGATGGGAAAGTCATGATGATGCCTATCAATGGCAAATTCTTAAAGAAATATTATGTATAATATTTTCATCATTCCCCAGCAAATATAAAATCCTTCTTTACAAAAGTTATTTCGATATCGTTATCCCCAGAGGAAATTGATATTCCACCATGTATCATCTTCCCAAAGAATTTGATATTTCGTTTTATTAGATCCCCAGTGGTTTTAATAAAGATCTTGTATAGAAAATCATGTCCATATTACCTCTGAATTTTCTATCTTAGTACGTATCATATTTTCTATTTTAGGAAAATGATATCTCGTCTTTTGATTTCCGAGTCCAAAGATCATGGAAAATAGAATCTAAAGATATCTTTATATCTGAATTCTGTTTTCTCTAATCAGCATTAAACTAAATTTTCTTTGGTTTAGTATCATGATAGAGTTGCAAAGTTTATTTGTATATTCTATTCTATTGAAATATGTCATGTATTATTTACCTCTGAACATGTTTTCTACAAAAGTGTCATCCACAGAATTGAAATCAAGCCAAGATGTTCATTTCTTTAATCAGAATCAAAACATTGCTTATAATTGGATTTCAAAAACATTTCAGTACATGAAAAATGTAAAAGAACTATTTAGGAGGAGTAATGATCTCCTGAATACGAACGATTACATTATTCATCTTCTCATCATGAGCTTTCTTGATTCGCTCTGATGTTTCAATTACAATCCTCCGTTGGTCATATTCTACAATAATAGAACTACGGCGATTGGTTTCTTCAAACTGATTGATTTGCATTAATTCTCGCTCTTGCTGTAAAACTTGACAGCGTTCAGCTTCAGATTGACGATCAGCAGCAATCTTTGATTGTTCATTTTCCATAGAGGCAATTTGCTCCTGAATACGAGCTAGCTCTTCCCTCAATTTTCTAAGCTCCTCAGCTCTTGACGCTTCATCCTTCTCTAAGCGCTCCATATTTTGACGAGTACTTATGATTTCTTCGTCTTTAGCCATTAGCTCTTTGGAAGACTGAGCGAGGAATTCTGTTAGAGCAATATGCTGAGCTTGAGCTTCATTCTCTAATTGAGAAATTTCAGCTGCAGTCAGAGATTCAATATCTTCCTTTTTAATCTCCCAATATTTTTGGATGTTGGTTTCTAAATCATTCAAGAGATGTTCAAAGAAGACACATTGAGCCTCATAACCAGATTGTCTCAAGGCTGAACGTGGGAAACTAGTCGCCTCTCGAAGACTCGAAAAGGGCATAGTCTCATCTTTCATGAGTCGCCTCGAATATGTATCCAGATATGTATAAATAATATCTGAATACATCCCCATGACTTTGGCTATCCCTGTGTCAAAACTGGGAGTCGCTGCAATAATAGGGGAAGGAGCAGGAGGAGCTTCTATTCTTGGAGCTGAAGTTAATGCCTTTGGAGAACTCGGCAGATAGGAACTCCCCTCACCCACCTCAGTTTGAACAAGTGGGGCTTGAGTAGAACTCATAGCCGGTGCAGTTCCTACAGCTGTTGAAATAAAAGAAGCATGATCAAAACCAAAAGATAATAAAGCAGAGACAAGACAAAACTTTGATGAATAAAATATTACCTGGAGTTGGTTCATATTCAGTCTCCTTCGGATCATTCAATCCGGCTCTTAGTCTGTTCAGAGTACTTTCTGACATGGGATTTATTTCACTGCTTCCCGCCCCAGAAGTACTCGGAATTTGAACTTCAATTTCCAGATGCCTCTCCGGCTCTGGTGTCAACCCAGAGTGTTGACCAATGGTCTTCAGTGCATCTATTGGTATTTTAGACAATGATTCATCGTCTATCTCCATGTCTTCTTCTCCAGAAGAATGAGACGACGGTTCATAGTCAACTTGTTCGCTCTCTGAAGCTTCAACAATTGGATTGAGAGGAGTGGCTTCTTTCACTGATTCTCCCAAAATCAGTAAGTCATTAGCCGTTTCAGTCTGATGCTCGGCCTCTACCGCAGGTTGACTAATTTCCTGCGCATCATCGGCTATTGGTGGAACTGAGCCTACATCAAAAGGTCTAGAAGACCCAGCAGTTTCAGGAATATCTTCTTCTTCTGTCTTTACAGAGAAATCAAAAGTAGCTTGCTTTTCTGCAGCCAATCGCATAGCACGATCGGTGGGACTCTCTGCATCCAGACAAATTACGGATTTAGTTTTTGAAACTATTACTTTCCTTCCTATTCTTCTGGTTAAAGGAACAGTAGGATAAGTGTCTATTGGATCACTACCTGTTTCATCAATATTTCTGGCTCGTTCAGAAACAGGAGAATTCCCGGGAATAGAAATTCCTCCGCGACTTCGAGTCTCTGCTCGAGTAGCTCTTTTTGCGGCAGGACCCGCAGTACCTTTACTCCTCTTCCTCTTCGGTGTATTATCAACAGATATACTTTCTTCAGCACTCCCGATAGGCACATGCAATGGTTGATGAAGGTCATCAGAGAAGAAAGTTTCCAAAACATCATCATCAACTTCATCGGTGGCCAGAGGATCTTCTTTGTCATGACAATCCCTAGGCAAGGCGGATTTAGTTGATTTCTTTTCAACATGAATAAAGCTTTTACCTAAGATGCTAAATTTTTCATCAAAGGTATTAGCTGATACATAAAATCTGGCATAGGACGCCAATATCTTAGCTCCTCTCCGATAGTTGACCGGATCTGGCATAGAAAAGGTAGCCCCTGTACCTTTGGCAATGTAATATAGCCAAGCTCTGGCACTATCAACCAACCCGCCTTGATGAGCAAAACACGTCGTTGCATTGCCCACATGCAACTGATCGTAACCAAATTGACGAGCAAATCTGCTCGGAAGATATGGCTCTATATATGTGATGTTGTCACGGCGGCAAATTAAATGAGATGGCCTGATTCTCTTTAGCCATTCATGTTGGACATCATCCAACTCATTAGCACCAACGCCGTCAATCAATCTCCCGGGCATGGTCTCATAACCAATAGGGGGAGGAACACAAGCGAAGCTCCAGAGTTCTCCCCTGTTCAAGATGGTTCTGCAATCAGTTAAAGTATCATATCTCCATTTCGGTATGTGCTTGTACCTTTCAAGGAAAGTGTCATCTGGCCTAGCCATCCCAACACTCATCAGAGATTCAAAATGAAGAAGCAGCCATCCAAACAAGTATGTAAAGGGCATTTCTACCCGGGGAAAGGACGTCAAGCTCTTCCGTGCCAATTCGAACATCCTATCTGTGTATGCCCTTAATCCGGCATTCAGACGGCAGGTCATTGCCGTTAATAGATCCATTTTATACCCAAAAACCAGATGGACTGCTGCGAAGACGACTCCTCTGTGCATCCTGTCTGCCGAACAGGTGCCAGGAACTACGAATTTCCTCAGCCAAAGAGATATAAAACCGGCCAGATGACCTTCATCGGACAATTCTCGGCCACCCTGCTTAATATAGGTTTCTAATCTATCACCGGCCTTGTAGCTGTCGATGTCTTCTTCGACGACAATGTCATCATGATTAGTCTCTCGGATTAATCTGTTAATCTCGGCTTGACTCAAGGGCTTGAATTTTCCGACATACTGCTCGGTCTTTTTCTTCTTTTGGACTTCGTCAGTGCGGCCTTGAAACAAATAAGCCATCCACTTCGAAGAATAGCAATTGGAGTCCCCCTCTCCACCTTGTCCCTTATAAAAAGCTTTACAGATGCTGTAATGACATATTAATTCTTCAAATACATAAAGAATTAGTGGGTTGGCTGCAGAAATCTTATTCATTTCGTCAACAAAAGGGATATATTCTTCATATGGCAAATCTGCCGTGGGTAGCTGAGATATATATGCCATTTCATGAAGGGCGAATCCCATCTCGCCCTTTGGGGTCATGAAGATGCCAGTCCGATAGTTATATCTCTCCGCTAATGCCAAAAATAGATCCGGGTTTGGTTTGAAACCATAAGCAGTACACTTAATGGCATCATATAAACTTATCGCCTTCAACTGTGCACCGAAGTTCCGCAAAATCCATCTCACTAGAGCAGTCCATCTAGTGTTCTCTGGATTTACTAGACCAGTCAGCCTCATTGACTGTTTTGGGTAGATGGCATTCTTTAATTGAACAAATTCATTGGCAAAAATTGGGACTCTGACTGGCTTCAGCAGTGCCGAGTCCTCAGGAGGGAGGGTGGCAGGTAATAGTCCTCGCAGAGATGTGACATGTGGTTCAATACCACTGCGGAACCTTCCTTGACGATATCCAATCCACCCAGCCTTAGCTTGTCGGGATGGAGTAATATCCCACTTCATCTGTCTTTGCTGGCCCGAATGGAATAAACGAGCTATGTTGATACTCTTTGTTAAACCAGTCAAATACATATGCTGATTTACATCACCATCCCTATAGTAACTGTATGACACTTTGTCCAGAGCAGGCTGGGAATTCATGTCAATAGCATCTCCAAAAAGGAATGCTGGCTTCAAATGGGCAACACCATCTACACTTTGTAACGGCAGTCCACTCATCAGGTTCAGTAAAGTATCATCTTCCTGATTGGTCAACAGAGCTATTCTTGTGGAAGGTCCGTCAAATTGGGGAAAACGAACATGAGATAGATCACTTCTATAATTATTTCCCATACTTCCTTCAAATTCTGCTTCCTGAGCCAGAATATCCACTGCAAATGAAGAATAAAGTATTAAAAAAAAAATCTTCAATGTCAAGAGATGATAAAGTTTAACATACGCTCAGTTTTTACTAAGCGTACAGCTCAATTTACGCTCAATTTTCTTTAAGCGTATGGCAGACTCAAGGTTCAGCTTACGCTCAGTTTTCTTAAGCGTATGGCAGACTCAAGGTTCAGCATACGCTCAGTTTTCTTTAAGCGTATAACAGATTTTATCTTAAGTGAATGGTTTTTAAAGTTCAGTTTATGATCAGTTTGAGCATATCAGCGTATGGTTGACAAGATGATCATCAAAAATATGTTAACACGGGAGTTAACGTATCTCAAAGAGACAAATTACCATAGCATATTCTTTTAAAGATAGCGTATTTTGGTATCTCTATCAAAAATACGCGTATCTTACAGATATACGCTCCAAACATACTTTTCGTAAAAACGAAAAATATGGAATACGGCTAAACCCTAAAGAGGGAAGCGTATTTGCTGACGTATTGACCCTAAAGAGGGATACGTTTTCTGAGTTTTGTTCTAACCAGAGCCCTAAAAAGGGAATAGTTATTTGTTCATCATCATCTTCGTCCTCACCATAAAGAGGTTTCAATGGCCGTTCACCGCGTGAAACACGCTGACTGGCCGTCCTCTTGGTAGTGGCAGTGTCGATGGCAGGATGAGATGACTCTTCAGGGGCTTTCCCCTTTCCTTTCGCAGCAGCAGCATCAATCTTGGGTGCCATTAATGGAGATGGAGTAGAAGACGAAGAAGAAGAAGAAAGATCTTGAGTTTCTGAAAGCTCTTTTCTCTCTCGAAGGCAAAAGCTCTGGTAAAGAAATAAAATAGGTTTTGGGAGACCTATTTATAGAAGAAAGAAAGAAGTTCAAAACGGCGGATATTCTCTAAACAAAATCCCTAAAGATTTGCACTGATATTGAGGAAGATAACAGACTCATGCCAGCGTGTCAGGACTTATTCTCACTTTAAAGTTCAAAGTAATTTCGAACTTTTGAAACTCATAAAGTTCGAAAACTTTGAAGGGGGTCTTGTAGGGTGTGAAAATTATGACACGCTGACATAAGACTCAGTCCAAGCCATACGCTCAAAGCCATATGCTCAGTCAAGGCCATACGCTCATCTACAGGCCATACGCTCAGTAAATATTTTATTATTTTCTGGGATGACAGTACGGCATATATTTAATAAAGGATGAATCTGACACGTCGTCTTTTGTGCAAAGGCAGCTGTCCAATGGAGACTAGCCGTCATATAGGTTTTCAAAGAGTTGGTTTTGTCTTTTACGAGGACAGCTCAGCAGATCATTAATGCAAAGCCATCATTACTGTCAGTTTTGACAGTCTGTCAGCCGTCATATCTGCAGTCACGACGCTCGAGAAAATCTTTTGACAGTTATTTGAAGATATGGCTTATCAGAGAAGATTGATGATGGCCACGTGGCTATTTCTTCAGTGATCGTATGAAGTCTATACGACTCCTTCCTTCTTCATTGAGCGTATGAAGTCTATACGACTCCTTCCTTCTTCAGTGAACGTATGAAGTCTATACGACTCCTTCCTTCTTCAGTGAGCGTATGAAGTCTATACGACTCCTTCCTCATCAAGTGAGCGTACGACTCCTTTCTTCTCCAGTAAGCGTATCAGCTTTATTTTGTTTCTACATCATCCAAGTCAGCGTATAACCCTCCTTCAACGAGGCAGCGTATTACAGCAACCATATCCAGGATTACAGTCAACACACGTTCTCACGTGTCCTGTACCAGTTATCCACTTCTCTAGAAGTTATGCAACGTGGCATCCAGGCCATCAATCTCTCCTGAACATGCTCCACTACTTTCAACCGCACGCTAATGTGTCTCCATCAGAATTCGCCACGCGTCCCTGCAGTTATGCACACGTCAAGTAACTACCTGAGCGTATGCTTAAGGACAGTTATCCTGAACTCTATAAAAAAAAGTTTCTTCATCTTCATCAGACACTACAGACAATTTCAGAGAGAACAGAGAGATTGCCCAGTTGCTGTCCAAGTTCTTCAAAGTTCGAGTATTCTTCATCGCATCGTCCAAGGGATAAAGTAATCGTCTTCTAGATTAGATTCCTACAGTTGTAATTTTTTCAGATACAAAATAAATAAAGTGAATTTATTTATGGAAAACAATAGCAAACTCCTTTGAGGAGGGATCATCTGGCACCTTGGTTTGGCCATTGACGTAGCCAACCAAGCCTCGTCCCTTCAGCGTCCGCATTGTCTGTCGTGACCATTTCAAGTAGTTGGACGTTCCTGCCAACTTCGTCTCCAGCTTGTCCAGCTTCCCCATTTTGTAGGGTGACGGATCCACATCAGTATGGATCACACGTGGGGTTGCCTCGGTTAATCTCTTTGATAAAATATCATCAACCAAGGCCTTCATCTCTTCTGCTGTCAGTTTACCACTGATCGAATCCATGGCATCTGCAACGGAGATCCGTCGTCGTCGTCGTCTTCGTCGGCTTCGTCGACGTCGTCGTCTTCGTCGACGTCGTCGTCTTCGTCGACGTCGTCGTCTTCGTCGGCTTCGTCATCGTCGTCTTAACGTAAAGTCTTCAACAGAGACTTTACTAATGCGCTGTCAACGTGGCCAACACCAACGCGCGCATGTAGATCCTAATTTGCAGATCGAGAACGGAAAACAAATAAAGTATTTCTAATTACGGCGGGCGTAATCTAGGAACAGATGGTACAAATAAAGCATTTGACAGCCAACCGTCTTCGAATAACCGCCCACATACATCTCTCTCAAATTAGGATTTTTTTTTTTCTCTTTTTTTTTTTGGAAAAAAGGGGGGGTCGGCAGCAGTAGGGGGGTCGCTGGCCGGCAGCGGGGGGTGGCGTCGGGGGAGCAGCAGGGGGGGTCGGGGCGGGGCGGGGGGCGTCGGGGAGGGAACTGCCGGGGGGGCCGGAGGGGCGTCGGGGGGGGGGGGGGCGGGGAACTGCCGGGGGGGGGGGGGCGGCAGGGGGGCATGGGGGGGGACTGCCCTGGGGGGGGGGGGGGGGGGGGGGTGGTCCAGGAGGGGGGGCAGGAGGGGGGGCGTCGGGGGTGGAACCGCCGGGGGGGGGGGGGGCAGGGGGAGTCGAGGGGGGGGGGGGGGGGAACTGCCGGGGTGGGGGGAGGGCGTCGGGTTGGGAAAGGGAAAGAAAAAAATTTTTGTGGTTATGGCTCTAATACCATGTAGAGAATAATTGTTTTTGTGTTTTATTGATTGGCTACTCCACTACTTATAGGGAGTCTAGCTCCTCTTCATATTACATTTTCCAATGTGGGACTAAATCCCTTATTAGTTCTCAACACATGGCAACCTTTTCTAGTACCGGTAGGTAGGTAGGCTAGCTAGTTGAGCTTAGTTGTTCTGGGATAGGATGCTGATAACCTACAAAGATGGTATTAGAATTATAATCCGTCAACAACAATTTACTAGTATGGCTCAAGGTTTCCTGATGATGTAGGATGTGACTCTGACATAAGTAGCAAATATTAGGATGAGCTTCAAGTCACATCAAGACATTGGCCGCAAAATATATGGTACACATGGATGTTCCCAGAAAACTGTCAAATGAAGGGACACTACATATGCGCCAATTTGATGCCTTGCATCTAATTGATCATCCAGTTGCAGGGTAGTATTCATATCAAGTTCGCATAGGATTTCAGTCCCGCGTCTTAAAACACAGATGGTAAAATAATCTAGTTGAGAAAATCAAGCACCCATTAGGCTGAAGTCATACTAAAGTTGAGCTTTGCATGAACTGTTTTCCAGCCCATTCTTAAATCCACACTAGGCAAGTTCCCGAATTAGGCATCCTGCGATAACTAATGGTATAAAAGATCATAATGATGATTCAAATGGCCAAGCACGTGGGTAAATAGTGAATGCATTACTAAATGGCATCAGTAATTTGCAGGACTTTTTTGATGGACACCTCTGGGTTGAACCTTTGGTGTGAGAAGGTGCACGATACAGCAAAATCTGATCACAAAGACAAGGTGAAGAAATGAAGCTATGGTAGTGTGCATGATAGAGGTTAGTGGTAGCAAGGTTGGACGAAAGATTAAAAAAAATCACAGTTACTAGACAACTCTGCATGGGTATGTTTTGTTCCACAAACATACACCGAACTATGACCCACACATATTTCTCCATAATTGGTGCTTCTTATTGCAGTGAAAATGAAGAAACTTACAATCCGAAAGAACAGCTCTCAGAAACAATCCTACAGTTCAAAGCCTTTCTACCCAAAAACATCTTAACCAAAGGTAAAAAAAAAAATCATAGGAGGCTACTTATAGAGCAGACAATAAGAAATATAAACCTAACTGATAAATAGCTGCTCGAAATTCAAGGTAATTAAACCTCGTCACTTATATTGAGCATAAATCAGACCCAATGCAGATCCTTTCCACCTGCACCTAGATTGATTCTACCCAACCCAAGTTGATTGACTGCAGCCAGCTCAGCCTCTCTCCAGCCGTCTTGACCAAGCCGAGAATTCAGCTTGCAATTTGCTTACTCCCAGCTGTTTAAGCTGCTGATTTCTGTCGTTATCCTCTGATTTGGCTCATCCTTGAACTAATGACAATTTGTCTATACCTTCACCCTTTCAGTGATGCGAATTGTGACCGGCATTGGATGGCGTACTTGTGTGTTTATAACTAAAGACATGACAAAACCAAGCCCATATAAGATGTTAATTAAATCAAATCTCCTTTATATACTTATAACATTAATTCACTTAAAAGGGGGGTCACTTGGAGTGATGGTAAAGCCAGAGAATTTGGTTGGAGAAATAGAACTTGCCTATCCAAATAATTAAGGAGAAGGTGCATAAATTTTGACCCTCCACAAACCATGAATAAGCGGGAGCCTGTAGCAATGGGACGCACATCTCCAGATTTTTTCTGTTAATATTCTAATGTCCACCGCTATTGTGTCTTCATAAGTTCACGAGGTACACTAATATTGACCACCACCTTGTCACCTAGCAATTGCGGTTTGGGGGAGAATTTCTCATGTCCAATCGCATTTTCTATCATCATTCCTGCTCAAGATATATCTTTCATCGACATACTTTCCGTGCAAACAGGAAAGATGAACTACTGGATAGTAGTGGGATTCAGAACCCTGCCTAAATCCACCATCAGGTTCGGTCCCATCACCTACTTAAACCATCTTTAGTCAATCCTGGAGATCTTGTTTAATCCCAACGTCAGTTTTAACAAATACTAAAGCATGAAACTAATTGATTTCCAAAAAAAAGGTTTATCATCAAACACTTGGCACCCATAACAAACAAGACCACTACCACAAACAGGGCCGACCTAGGGGTAAGCCAGACAAGCTTCGGGCTTGGGCAACCACCCTCCATAGGGCAACCCCCCAGGCCATTTGTTTTTCATACGGCCGGCCAAGCCCAAATCCAAGCCTACATTTACACAATAATGCTAAGGAGTAATGCTATGACTACAACCAAAGGGTTACAACCCTTTTACAACTTGCCACGTGGCCGGCCTCCATTGGAGGGGAGGGGGGAGAGGTGGGGTCGGATGGGACCATGTTAGCAGGGGTAGGGGCCCAAATCCAAGCCTACATCAAATCCAAGCCTACATTTATACAATAATGCTAAGTTTACTACCAAACATTTACAACCTTCTTACGACCTACTCTACACCCTGCTAACATGGTCCCATCCAACCCCAGCTCTCCCCTCTCTCCACCAATGGAGGCCAGCCACGTGGCAAGTTGTAAAATGGTTGTAACCCTTTGGTTGTAGTCATAGCATATATATCTCAATGTGCAACCTATAGTCGGGCTAGGGCAACCCAATCCCCCGGGCCGGACCACAAGACAGATGAGCAGAGTCGACCTCCATGACTTCAGTGCTATGACTAGTTCCATGTTACATGTAGCACCCTTTCCATGACCCATTCATTAGAAACTCTTCTTCTCTTTTCTAGATTAAAAAAAAAATGGAAATAAGTTACTCTCTCAAAGATAACACAATAAATAAATAAAAATAAAACAATAATACATGTATCATATAAATACTTGTATCGCCCATTTTATGGGTTGGCATTTGGCAACTGCACTCGAGCAGTGATATAGATATAAATTTTTCTTTTTTGGTTGCGGAATCCGCTTAAGCACATGGCTGCTTTGTTCTGATATCGGACTAAAAGTCTCTTTCGCTGCACCAAAATTATAGAGTTGTTGTAGTGATAGTGATGGTCAAGCGTTATTATATATATATAGACTCTCGTCCTGTGCTAACTGAAGAAGAAGAAGAAAGAGGAGGTAGTACCTGAAGAAAGCCGAGCTCTCGGTTGAGGGTCTGCAGCTCGAGCTGGAGGCGGCGCCGGCCGCAGAAGTCGGGGTACTTGGGGGGCGACCTCGGCTTCGGCGCCTCCACCTCCGCCGCTGCCGACATCGCCAGAAGCAGCAGAGAAAGCAACGGAATAACTACTTTATTCCAGCCCACGCACTCAGCAGGAGCAGCAGCAGCAGTAGAAGCATACGAAAAGGAGGAGGAGAAGAAATAAATGGCGGAGGAGTGGAACAGTATTTAAGAGGGATAAGGTCACCGCCCACTGTGAGTTTGAACTCCTGAAGACGAGAGTATGATTGTGAGCAGAGACCCGCATTTCTTCACTCCACCCCCACTCCATCCCCCCTTCTTATTCTCTCTCTCTCTCTCTCTCTCTCTCTCCTCTCTCTCTCTCTCTCTCTCTCTCTGCTGCAATCAATAATAATGGACAGACAGACAGAGACGGTCAGTAGAAAGAGAGAGGGAGAGAGGAGAGATTTGCAAAAATGAGAAAAAGTGGAGGAGGAAATGAGAAAAGAGGGAAAATAAAAAAGGACAGAGAGAGATTTACAGAATCGTGCGCAATGGGAGAGACGTTCCAGTGAGCGAGGGGAGCGCTCTCTCTGTGTGTAAATTTCTTGGTTGCGTTCTGACCGAGTGCGTTGGATGGCAGAGAGGGAGAAAGAGAGAGGAGGGGGGGGCCGTACTGTACAGCGCACGTGATGTTCATGAAGGATTGGGGGCCACGGTGGGGGTGGACTGTGGAGTGGGTTTTCGTGTTGGTAAAGGTTGTTCACGCCCTTGCAACTTGTTTGGGTTTCCGAGTGTGGGGTTTAAGGGACATGGTCAAGGTTAAGGGAAGATATAATAATAATAATATAATAATAATAATAATTGATAATTTTGTCTAAAATTCTATATTCGAGATATATAACGTAGGGTCTCAACAGATGTTCCATATTATTGAACGTCCCCATTTTCATATATATATATATATATATTATGAAGGTAAGTTATTAAATAATTATAACTTAATTATAACTTGATATCTTCAACTATGTCAATTTTTTTTACTTAATATTCTAAACTTTTCACTCAATAACTTAATAATTAAATTATTAAATATTTTCAACTTCATATCCTAAAATTTAAAAAAATCAAATACTCTTGTCCACCCTGCTAAACCCTACATATGCCTCCCACCCGCCACCCCAAGGGCTGCGCCTTCTCGCTGACCCTCCCCTCCAAACCCCCCCCCCCCCCCCCCCCTTCCTCCGTGCGCGCAGCCGGCTGGACAGCAGCAATGGTAGGGAGAGGACGGTGGTGCAGCCGAGGGGTGGACGTGGGTGGCTGGAAGAGGGGCAGCCGGGGGGGGGGGGGGGGGGGGGGGGGGGGGGGGAGGGGGGTGTAGGGGAGGGCGGCGGGGCTAGGGAGGACAAGAACATTTTTGTCCATTTTTTTCATGGTATCAAGTTGTCCCAAAAAAATTTTTAGAATATCAAGTTGAAAAACCGACATAATTGAGGATATAAAATTACAATTAAGCCAATAATTAATTAAATTTTTTAATTAAATATGAATGCATGTTATGCTCATATTTTTTTGAAATAATTTGACACTCAATGATAACGCTTATAGACATTGCTAAGGAGCCCGTTGTATAAGCAACCTATAGGAGTGTAAACGAGCCGGACAGACATGGACAGTCCACTGTCCGTGTTCGGTCCGAAAATAAAAATGAGTTCGGCCGGACATACACGGATAGTCCATTGTTCGAGTTCGGACCAGACGGACACGGACAATCCACCGTTCGTTAATTCAATCGGACGGTCTGCAGACAAATTAAATATATTACAAAAAACTGTTACTTTATCAAGATTCTTTGATAGTTAGTACAAAAATTAAGTTGAAATGAGATACAATTGAAAGTTATAGAATACAAAAAAAAAAAGTAAAAGGGTTATCGAAAATCCATACTGGAAATCAAAAATTGATGCAAAACCAAAATGATACGACATAATTGATGCAAAATCAAAATGAGTCTCCACTATCGGATGTCCGCGGACGAATTCGGACCGTACATAGATATGATCGTGTTCGGGTCCGATTTTTAAACGGACCAAAAAAATGTCCAAGTTCTGTTCGTTAATTCAATCGGACGGCCTGCGGTCGAACCATTTATCGAGCCGTACTCATACGGATAACGGACTGCTTTGTCCATTTTACAGTCCTAGCAACCGAGCATATGGATTTAAGCAGTACCGATCCTAGGATAGAGCGCTATAGATGATTCTAGCTTGTGTGAGTTTTCTTTATTTTTAATTCAATTTTTTTTGACTTTTCAAGCTTTAGAATATTTAATATATATATATATATATATATATATATATATATATATATATTTTTTTTTTTTTTTTTTTTTTTTGGAAAACCCTCCATTTTATTAATCAAGGCTCGAACACCGAAGCCTGAAAAAGTATACAAGGCGCAAAATGCCGAAGCCTATACAAGTATACCACCAAAAGGAGCAAGGAGGAGGATGGGGGGGCTGGCAACAAACGAGATCTAGGGGAGAATAGAGGCCCAAAAAGCCCTCGAGCTGTGAGTGCACCGGGTGCTCCTTTTACGACATTGGCGGAAGACTTCCCGGATGAGCTGAATGGCTGTGTAGTGGAATCCTTCATATCTTGCTTTGTTACGATTCTTCCAAATGACCCAAGTGGCGGCCGCTGCGACGATCTGGTGTCCGTGGGAGGCCGAACCCCAAGAGTATGCCAGATCGTGGAAGCGCCCACTGCCTGGCGCGATGCTACATAGTTGGTTGAGAATCCTCCAAATGTGACCTGGCAGATCCCCGAGATAGAAGATGTGGTCAATAGTCTCCATCTGGCGGTCATCGCAACAGTTGCAGGCTGATGCTAAGCTGAACCCTATGGTCTTCAGAATCTCGTCGGTGGGTAGTTTCTGCCTGATGACTCTCCACATCAGGACGGACCACTTCTTAGGTATGCAAGAGTGCCAGTAGGGAGCAATGGTGGGGTTCGGGTGCCCAATAATACGCACCGCGCGTCGCGCCGAACGCATCGTAAAAGTCCCCGAGGCCTCGATCGACCACCTCCATGCATCCTCATCGTTTCTGATTCTAACTCCGCATCGGCGTATGCTCTCCACGGTTTCGTTTCCGGACCAGTCACGAATCTTTTCCCAGTTCCAGTCGTTACAACTAAGGTCCCACAGATCGCTAATCCTGACGTTTCTAGGGGTCTCCGTGATGCTCGGGATCAAGTTGTCGCCAATCCATCTCTCCCAGAAGGGATCCGAGTGACCGTCACCCAATTGGAGTCTCATAATAGGTTCGGCGCTAGTCCGCCCCTCGATGATGCGACGCCACGCCGCAGAAGATCGGCTGTTGGAGATGGCACCAGCAGGGTGACTGTGCTTGAAGTATCTGGCCTTCATGAACCTGGTCCATAAGTTGTTGCTGGTCCGGAGGGTCCACCACAGTTTCAACGAGAAAGCTTGAACGATGTGGAAGAGTTTGGTAAAGCCGAGTCCTCCTTCCTCGGTAGGGCGCGCCATAGAATCCCAACTGGCCCAGTGATGCTTGTCCTGGCCTTTGTCCTGCCCCCAAAAGAAGTTACAAAATGTCTGTTCAATCGATGTTAGAACCTTCTTGGGAGGGGAACACATGGCCAGGGTGTGGATTGGGATAGAAGTGAGAACATGATTGATGAGAATCATCTTGCCGCCCGGGGATAAAGTGGCATTGTGCCACCCCTCTAGTTTTTTCCTGATTCGAGATATCAACTCCTCAAATATGTCGGAGTTAGATCTCCCGTACATAAGGGGGCATCCAAGGTACTTGAAGGGGGGGTGGGTCACGTTGAAGGATGTTAAGTTGGATAGACCGCGGGCATGCTCTCGATCGAAGTTATGGTGGGCGTAAATGACGCTCTTGGCGGTGTTGATTTTCTGACCGGAGCATCTTGAGTATCTCTGCAGAGTGTGGTTCACCACTTCTACCGCACCGATATCCCCGGACGAGAATATGAGGACATCGTCGGCGAAGGCCAGGTGGGTGATGAAGGGGCAACCGCTAGAAGTATGGTAGTGCTGGAAGTTGGGAGTATTAATCATGTTGTTAAGGTTTCTGCTCAGGGCGTCGGCCACAATGATGAACACAGTAGATGAGAGAGGGTCGCCCTGTCTAACACCACGAGTGGATTTGAAAAATCTATCGGCCTGACCGTTGATAACCGTCGAGAACCATGAGTTGCTAATGGATCTCCACACAGTGTTATTCCAGCTTTCCGAGAATCCGAACGCTCTGAAGACCCATATAATAAACTGCCAATCCAGTCTGTCGTAGGCTTTCTCCATGTCGAGCTTGATGGCGATGTTACCCCCTCTAGTTGGAAACTTCATGCAGGTGATTAATTCCTGAGCGAGCATGATGTTGTCCTGGATGTTTCTTCCGCGGACAAAGCCGCTTTGCTCCTCGGATATGATCTTGGGGAGCAATCCGGCCATTCTGGTTGCAATGATCTTGGAGATGATCTTGTTTGTGAAAGTGCAGAGACTGATGGGACGGAAGTCGCGGAAGGATTCGGGGTTGGAGTTTTTCGGGATAAGGATCAGCTTGGCGCTGGAAATAGCTCTGGGGTAAGTGGCTCCCTCGAAGAAGGCGATTGCCGCCTCAGTTATGTCCTGTTTGATAATCTCCCAGCAGGTGCGAAAGAACACGCCCGAAAACCCGTCTGTTCCGGGTGCACTGTTCGCATCCAGGGCCCAAACCGCGTCGGTCACCTCCTGCACGGTGGGGAGCGACTCCAGTTGAACATTGTCGTTGTCGCTGATGAGCTGTGGAATGACATTCAGAAAGGAGTTGTCTTTGTGGACCGTCTCTTTGGTGAATAACTTGGAGTAGAATTCCGCAGCGGCCGCTTGGATGTTCTTTTGATCAGAAATGATGTTTCCTCTGTCGTCGGTGATTTGATGAATCGAGAGCTACTTTCTGCGGCCTTTGACACAGTCATGAAAATATTTAGAGTTTTTATCCCCTTCGTTGTCCCATTTCAACCTGGCTTTTTGCTTCCAGAATTCGGTCTCTATTCTGATCCTGAATTTGAGCATCGCTTTGGTGAGGTTCATGGCCGTCCTCGCTGTCGCAGAGCGCTCCGAGGCAAATCTGGCCTCGGCCCGAGATACGTCGTCCTCAGCCGTTCTCACAGCTTGAAAAATGTCCCCATAGGCTTGTTTGCTCCAAATGATCAGGGCTTTCCTCGTTTCTTTAAGCCTGTTGCTAACTCGGACAAGGGGGTCGGGAGCATCTGCCCGATTCCACGCTTCCTGAATAATATTCAAAAATTGAGGGTGTTCGGTCCAAAAATTGAGGAATCGGAAGTTCTTTTTGATAGGGTTGTCAGAGTTTTTTATAACAATCAACAGGGGAGCGTGGTCAGATTCTGAAGTATTGAGGTGGGATAGGCTGGTAGTGAGCCCCATTCCGTTCCAATGGACGTTTGTGAGAGCCCTGTCTAGGCGGGAGTATTGGCGTCGATCTCCTTCCTGCATATTGCACCAGGTGAAAGCATTGCCGGTGAACTGGAGAGATGATAGGTGGGCATTGAAGATGAAGTTGTTGAAATCTAGCATGGCTGATGACGGCGGCGGGCGACCTCCAATTTTTTCATCTCTGCTGGTGATAGCGTTAAAGTCTCCAACACAAATCCACGAGAAAGCGATGTGGTTGGTGTGGATGTCGAGCAGGTCGTTCCAAAGCTGTTTCCGCTCTGAAATTTCGCAGCTGCCGTGCACCGCAGAGAGGATGATGCGGTTAGAAAGGAAAGGGTGTTCCACCCAGCAGGATAAGTCCTGTTTGGCTTCGTGAATGATTTCGAGGGTGACGTCCTCCGTTCCAAGGATCCAGATGTCGCTACTCCCAGCAATGGCCTGGGGGAGACCGAGTTGCAGTTGGATCGATTTTAATCTTTTGGGTGGAATTTTTGGTTCGATAATAATGAGAATATCGATTTTGTGCATCTTTCGGAGGATGGCAACTCTCCTCAGAGTGGGTTTGTTGGCCAGACCTCGCACATTCCAGGATAGAATGTTGATCATTAATGAGAGTGGGGATTGTGTTTTTTGTTCCGCCTGGAGGCGGATCTGGTGAGAATGGTTTTGGTTTCTGCTGTTCCCATCTTATCAGGGTTCCTACTCGATGCTGGTTTGTCTGCCCTTAACAGGGTAGTTATGTTTGTGGTGATCGCTTGGATATCAGATGCGACCTCCCCAGTGTGGTCGATCTGGTTTCCAGCGGAATCCAGCATGGACTCCTCCGGGGGGATGATGATGGCGTCGCTGGAGTCGTCGATCTGCGTTAGGGATGTCTGGAGAGAATAACCCGCGGCTTGAATCTGAAGACCTCTCTGGACCTGGTCTGGTCCGAGGATAGCTAATGCTTCTACCACTTGGTCTGGGGTGATGAGGGGTTGCTCCACCGCCTTGGGATCGTTGCTCACGACGATGGCTTCCGCGGGAGTGGTGATCTGGTTGGGGTCAGCTATGATCAAGGTAGATACCGGCATGACCTCCTCATTAATCGTGTTATCCCCTAAGATACCAGTTGGGACTGGTGGAAGGCCTTCATCTTCCGATTCGAGCGCATCAAACTTATTGAAGAGGGATAGAGCTCTGGATTCGCAAGGACTGGCTGTTTTGCTAGGGTTACCGCCAGAGTCGGAGAGGACGTCACTGGAATCAAATCTGATATGCTTGTTCGGTGGTGGTAAGAGGGGGGATCGAGGAACCCTCCCTCCAGTTGCTGATTGATTGGTCTGGGCCGATTTCTTCTTGAGTTCTGGGTGCAGACGATGACAGTGTTTTGGGCTGTGACCACGTAGATGGCAGTGATTGCAGTACAGAATGTGGTTGTCATAAACGATCTGTTAGGTGTGGATGCGATTGCCGAGTTCAATATTGATGAAGTTGGGGGGCTCTGAGGAGAGATCGATTTCCACGCATATTTTGGCGTAGTTGGCCTTGGTGAGGTTGCTGGTTTCCGGGGCCGTGGCGACATACGTCCCGAAGGAGTTGGCAATGCGCCGAATAGCCGCTGGAACAAAACAGATGAGGGGTAGATTCGGCAGCGTCACCCAAACTGCGACGTTCGCAGAATCTTCATGAGTGCTAAAATCGGGAGTCCACTTGATGATCTTCATCTGGTGGGCGTCAACCCGACAAGTGCCTTTGGACCACACCGTCCTGTGGTCAGTCGCGGAAGATAGGTGGAGGAGCATATGTCTGGGGTCGAGGGGGGCAATGCGGTACTCCGCTGAAAGACTCCAGCTGGCAATAACTTCCTGCACCCTGGATAATTTGGGACATCCTGAGGAGAATTTGAGTACGAAGGTGTGGGGGAAGGATAAGGAAAGCGAGGATAATTCCACTTCGGAAAATGGAATTGTGGGCAAGGGGGATGTCTGCGAGTACACGATCTCCGGAAGGTGGACGTCGGGAATCAAAGGTTCCTTCGGGTGAAATAAGTCAGGACGAAGGGAAGCGGCGTAGGACGGCTGGCTCGCCCCACTACGTTGCGAATGAGCAACGACAGCCGCAGAGGCAACGGTAGCGGGTGCACTCCCAACCGTAGCGACGGCGGTGGTCACCGGGAGATCGACCGTAGGAGACAGGGCAAGAGGAGCGCCAGCGGTGGGTGGAGCTATAAGGGAGCCGGACGGAACACCAGCTGGTGAAGACGAGAGGTGAGGAGGAGGAGGCGGAAGTACCGGAGTAATGGTGGGGCCGAAAGACGGGCCGATCGAGGGTGAGGGAGTAGCCATTGGGGGAACCTGGGAGAAAGGGGAGGCGGAAGAGGGTGGTAGGGAGGAGCCAGGCGACAACCTGCGCAGGGATAGGGCCACACAGCTAGAGTGTGGGAGAAGGCTCCTGGATTGCGCAATAGGGGGAGGGCCCACAGAGGGAGCAGCGCCAACAGTAAACACCTGCGCAACTGGATCGGCGCAAAGGGCCTCCGGGGGGGAGGACGTGCCGGAGGGGCCGGTCTCGGGGGCAGAGGTAGAGGCGCCGGGCGCCGGGGGTGGCGCCCCAACGGGAGCGACGGGGGTGACACGAGAATGCGCAGAGGGAAGAAGGCCACCAAGTGCCTGCGCCATCCAGGATTGATGCGCCACGATAGAGGACATCATGGAGTGGAGGTATATATATATATATATATATATATATATATATATATATATATATATATATATATATATACCACGAGTTATCTCTAATTCTACCAATTACCTTATTTTTGACCCATCTTGTAGTCGCTTTAAAAATGTTTGACTTTTTAATATTCGAATAACAAATATTTTGTCTTCACCAATAACTTTAGCGTATACTTTCTAAGAACAATTTGGTTAATTACAGCTTTATATAATTATATATATATATATATATATATTTATATATATATATATATATATATATATATATATATATATATATATATATATATATATATATATATATATATACCACGAGTTATCTCTAATTCTACCAATTACCTTATTTTTGACCCATCTTGTAGTCGCTTTAAAAATGTTTGACTTTTTAATATTCGAATAACAAATATTTTGTCTTCACCAATAACTTTAGCGTATACTTTCTAAGAACAATTTGGTTAATTACAGCTTTATATAATTTTTTGGACTGAACAACTAAAATTATGTTTAATTGTTGTATCGCTTATAAAACTTCAAATTTGAACGAGTTTCAAATAATTTTTCGACAAATATTCTGTGAGTGCTAACATTATTGGCATTATCATCTAAATTATTACTATTTTTATCATCATCCCTTTCATGTAATATACATTCCTTTTTAGTAAATGGAACAATTTTGTGAGAAAGACTGACCAATATTTAACAGTTTTGTTATTAGTAAATGTTGACTACCTATATCAATGGTAATTGTGGAGTAACATAAATATTTATATATTGTGAATGTAAATTAGCTTCAAGAAGAAAAAAAAATTAATGCTTCACAATCTAATAATAAACAAGCAGAGGAAAATTTTTTATCTAATGTAGTATCTGATACGGTAAAAGAAGTTTGATTAAATCTCCTTCGTAAGATAACTCATTTAGTGTATCTCAATGCAAGCATAATATTCTTAGAATTTGATCCACGACGAATAAAGATTATAGAACTTCTGAATGGAGAGCTTTTAGAGTGCTATTAGAGGTGAGCTACTAGATAAGAAGTTTGTAGAAGAAGAGAATATTAAAGAGAATATGGTTTGAAGCTTCTACCAAGTTCTCTTCAATTTATAGATGCAAAATCTAACAGTTATGACCTACAGGTCAAAAATTTGACCTTTGCTTCTTCTGTTGGGAAAGAAATGCAGAAACCTTTTCCCAAACTAGAGAGTACCTGCGAGAGAACCGAGTAATACAACGCACGAACCAAAACACCAAAACAAACTACGCAGACACAGAGAATTTTTGACGTGGAAAACCCTTACGAAAAAAACCACGGGACGATCGGAGTCCAATCCTGAGAAGCCTTCACTAATGAAATAAAGGAGTACACCCTCTACAAACTTCTCTCAATCCAAATCGGATCCCCACAATACTTAGAAGCAAGAATAATGATTACAAGGCTACGAAGAACAAAGACGACGAGTAGATATTACCCGAACATGATCCTCCTTCTAAAATGGCCTTCAATCCTCCTTCTTCTCTCTCAAAGTTGCAATGGCAATCTTGCCTCTTTTCTCTCTCTTGTGTGTGTTACGTATGAGATTAGGGTTAGGAAAAACCATATGTAAACACCCTAATCCCGCAACAAAACCTGGACCGTAGGATACGATCCAACGGTGAATAATCATCCTGAAAAATGCTTCAGCCTCGACGACACAGAGTTCGGCCAGAACTCTGTGTTCTGACTCCAGAACAGTTATGGACCAGGGAGGCAGAGTTCGGCCCGAACTCTGTCCCCCTCCTTCCAGTAGCTCCTCTGGCAGTTCCCGAGTGTCTCCGTCATCTCCGACTGGCCTCGTCACCTCTCCGAGTTTCTCTGACACACAGACGGCGCTCGTCGCACTCCGGGGTCTTCTCCACATAGGTTGGGAACCCCACCCACTCCAACAAATCTCTCCCTTCACAACTAGGTGGAGGAGGTCGTCATCCCGACGATCTGCCTGCAGTACTCAAACTTTTCCTTCGGTAGAACCATCGTAAGCATGTCCGCTCCATTGTCATCAGTATGAACCTTCTCAAGCGCTGCATCCTTCTTCTCAACCTCATCCCGTATCCAATGATACCGAGTCTCGATGTGCATGGACCGACTATGAAATGTCTGGTTCTTTACAAGGTGAATAGCACTCTGACTGTCGCAAAGCAAAGTATATTGCTCTTGCTTCAGCCCCATTTCCTGCAACAGATTCTTCATCCACAGCAGCTCCTTACAAGTCTCCGTCGTCGTAATATATTCTGCCTCTGTCGTCGACAAGGCAACACACTTCTGCAACCGCGACTGCCACGATACCGCTCCTCCAGCAAACATCATCACATAGCCCAAAGTCGATCGCCTCGTGTCTACATCTCCAGCCATATTAGCGTCGGTATATCCAACCAGCTTCGGCTCATCACCACCAAAAGAAAGTCTCCAATCGGCAGTGCCCTGAAGGTATCGTAGAATCCACTTGACCGCACTCCAATGTACCCTTCCAGGATTTGAAAGATACATGTTAACTGTGCCAACTGCATGAGCGATGTTTGTCCTCGTACACACCATAGCATACATAAGACTTCCCACAACTGAGGCATATGGAAACCGCTCTATATCTTCCTTTTCGTCATCGGTAGATGGACACTGCTCCTCAGTGAACTTAAAGTGGGTCGCAAGGGGGCAACTCACTTTCTTCGACTCGTCCATACCGAAATGCGGAAGTACCCGGTGAATGTACTTCTTTTGGGACAAATGTAGTAGCTTGGACTCTCTCTCCCGGCTGATCTCCATCCCAAGAATAGTCTTCGCTGTGCCCAAATCTTTCATAAAGAAGCCCGCGCCCAGTTGGCGCTTCAACTCAGCTATCCTAGTGGCATTCCGACTAACTAATAGCATATCATCAACTGAGAGCAATAAATGATGAAATCATCCCTGGCAAAATACCTCACAAATACATAGTGATCCGACGTCGTCCGTACATAACCATGCTCCCCCATAAATGACTCAAACTTTCTGTACCACTACCTCGGAGCCTGCTTTAGACCATACAAGCTCTTCCTTAACCGGCAGACCAAATATGACTTGCCCTTCTCACAGAATCCCTCTGGCTGCTCCATGTATAACTCCTCCTCAAGATCACCATGGAGGAATGTCGTCTTCACGTCCATCTGTTCGACCTCCAAGTCGAGACTGGCTGTCAATGCTAGCACCACCCGAATAGACGAATACTTGAGACAGGCGAAAAGATCTCATCATAATCTATGCCTTTCCGATGACCGTAGCCTTTAACTACCAGTCTTGCTTTATATCGAGGGCGAGTAGCATCATCCGTCTGCTTCACTCTAAACACCCATCGATTCTTCAAAGCCTTCTTGTCCTTTGGCAACCGCACCAACTCATAAGTGGAATTAGCATGTAAGGAACTCATCTCCTCCTACATAGCCTGCATCCACTCCTACCTGTGTTCATCTTCCATAGCCTCTGCAAAACTTTTGGGCTCTCCCCCGTCAGTCAATAGCACATGCTCACCCGGTGAGTATCTCGTAGATGGTCGACGCTCTCTGTCGCTCCTTTTCAGTGGAGCCACTGGTGCTGGCTGTATACCAACAACCTCCTCCCCTTCAGAAACTACCTCTCCGACATGCTCATCCTCCTGAGGGACACCCTGACCAACATCAACAGGATGATGATCAAGGTTGGGAGCAACTCCATGTACTGGCTCCCCCATAATTGGATCATCTGCGATGTCTGTTCGAAGCGAAATGACTCTAACTCAGGCAATTCCTCAGCCTCAGAAGGCGTCTCGGAATCCTGAGTGTTGGTCATGGTCTGATCATCGACGAACACCATGTCCCTGCTTCTGTAGAGCTTTCTTTCCACCGGATCGTAGAGTCTATAGCCAAACTCATCCCAACCGTAGCCGACAAAGACGCATCGCCTCGTCTTCGGCTCAAGTTTGGTCCTCTCGTCCTTCGGTACATGCACGAAGGCCTTACAGCCAAACACTCGCAGGTGATTGTATAATGGCTCTTCATCGTACCATACTTTGTCAGGCACATCACCCTGCAAAGGAGCACTAGGAGATAAATTAATAACATAAGCAGCTGTGAGAAGAGCCTCACCCCAATAACTGCCCGACAAGTTTGCTTCTGACAGCAAACACCGTACCCTCTCCATCAGTGTCATGTTCATGTGCTCCGCTACACCATTGAGCTGAGGTGTCTTCGGCGGAGTCTTCTGGTGTCGTATCCCTTGCTCTCTGCAATAAGCATCAAAGGGACCGATGTATTTGCCGCCATTGTCGGACCGAACACACAATAACTTCTTGCCCGTCTCTCTTTCAACAGAGGCCTGAAACTCTTTGAAAGTAGGCAACACCTGATCCTTGGTCTTTAAGGCATAGACTCAAACCTTCCTGGAACAGTCATCAATAAAAGTTACAAAGTAAGAAGCACCACTGTAAGCCCCTGTTTTTCAAAAATTATTAAATTAGTGTTAATTAATTATTAAATGTCATTTTTAGCCTTAAAACAATTTAATATGATTTTAGAAATTTTTCTAGAATTTTTAAATGATTTTAAATGAGTTTTAAAATACAAAAATATTAATTTATAATTTTCTAAATTGTTTTAATATGGTTTTGTAATTTTTAGAATTATTTTTATATCAATATGCAATTTATTAAATTGTTATTATAGCAATTTGCAATTTAGGAATTGTTTTATGCAAATTAAAAATTACATTTTATGAATAGTAGGGACCTGTTTGTAATTCCTAAACTACCCAAGGACCTAAATGTAAAATTCCTACCTAACCCCGACGACCCGACTGCCCGACCGCCACGCCGCCCTGCCCCCGCCATTTTCGGCCAGACCGACCGACCTACGACCGCCCTAACCCCTCTATTTAAACCCCCGCAGCCCCCGACCTAGCCACGACCACCACAACGCCCCACGACCACCCAGCCACCACCGTTCTTCCCCAAAAACCCTAACCGTAACCCTAACTCCGATCATCTACTCCGCCCAGCCCCACCGACGAGCACCACCGCCCGCAACCACCACCATCAGATGCGCCGCGCTGAGCCGCGCCCAGCGCCACCGGAGCGCCACCGCCACAACGCCTACGCCGCCGTCCAACCTCTTCGAAACACCCCCAGCAAGTCGGACACGTAGGTAACAGGACTCAAATCGTGTCGTACGTGTCTCGTTTTCACGCACGAGACTCGCCAGGACACGACGAGCTTAACGCTGTGCTTGGACACGCGTCTTAGCATTCGTACGTGTCGTGCATAGCACGGACACGTTGTTACCTGTGTCCTTAACTGTCTGGACACAGGGCCGATTTATTTTTTTTATAAACTAACCTAAACAGAAATAAAACTAAACTAAACCTAACCCCTAACACAACTGATGGGCTGACCCCCTGGCCAGCCCGACCCGTGTTAAACCCCCCCCCCCCCCCCCCTGAGCGCTCGGGTTCGAGCCCCCTCTTCCTTTCTGTTTTCTTTTTCTGTTTCTTTTCTTTTTCTTTTTCAGTTTTATATATATATGTATATATATATATATATATTAGTATATATATATATATATATATATATATATATATATATATATATATATATATATAAAATATATATATATGTATATAGTGTTTTTGACAGTATTTTATATATATGTATATATATTTTATAGTTAGTAAATTTTATATATATATATGTATATATTTTCATGTGTATATATATATTATTTTTATTATTAAGTGTTTTCTTATATATATATATATATATATATATATATATATATATATATATATATATATATATATATATTGTATATATATATATACTTTATAAATTAAGTATTTTCCTTATACATAGATATATGTACATTTTACATATGTATGTATATATTCACTATACATAATTTTACCTTATTAAAATAATAATATTTATTTTGCACTATTACCAAATTGTATTTTTAGTATATTTAAATTACTGCAACCATTTGATGTCCAAGCCTAGCATGGGTATTTGGGCCCAAATGTGTTTCACACATTCAAGACCTGTACAAGTCATATTGGACTTGATTCATGGCCTTGGGTCCTGTATTTGAACTTTGGTTCAAATTATATACATGGACAAAATACGCAGATAATTAATTATTTAATTTTAATTGTGTGTAGTACTGTTTTTGATTTTCTAAAAATACTTATAGTACTGTTAAAATTATGGAAAAATAGTATTTAGATACTATGTTAAGTTAGCTAATTTAGTATAATTTTTGTAGTATTTAATTTACTGTTTTGCCAGTAGTTTGGCATATGAAACCAAAACTCATTTTCTGTATACTTAGGAAAAACTGATTTTTATAAAATACTTGTACTGGTTAATAAATTCCAAAAAAATTATAATAAATTTCTATGATTAACAAGGATCACTTTGGTACCTTACTTTAAGAAAAACTAGACTTTTTGTCTACTTCAAAAATTGTTAGAACACAATGGTCTTTTGATTTATTTATTGATTAATTACGACTTGTAGCTTTTTGTGTTATTTTGAGTTTTAGCCGTGTTGAACCCCACCCCTCACTAGTGTAAAGACCCTAGAAAGTTAAAGTAGTGTGTCACCCCACATTGGTCTCCTATGCCAAAGTCATTATTTTGGCTAGGTGCCCAGTCACAAGTCGTGTTTCACCAATTAGTGTCCTAGTGTTTTAGCTTAGTGTAAAAGCTAAGTTATTGTATTTACTTCTACAGTGACGAGTTACCAGACATCCATAGCACTGTTATCGCAGCTTGTTTTGTTTTGCTTTGCTAGAGGCAAGTACTTTCTACGAACTTTATATATTGTCACATAAATGAACTGCAAAACCCACCATGTTAAATGCTGATCCTTGAGGTAGCAAGTTAAAACGTCACATGTTGTACTTCCAGTTACTACCATGCTTAGAAAAGTTTTTATGTATCTCTCACATGATAGAATATGGGTTATGGGGAAACTAGTAGCTGAGTACGTGATCATGCCCCCA
Source organism: Iris pallida (assembly GCA_029216955.1). NCBI lineage: Eukaryota > Viridiplantae > Streptophyta > Magnoliopsida > Asparagales > Iridaceae > Iris > Iris pallida. Next base: position 3,001,993 of record JANAVB010035619.1, read on the forward strand.
TTATCGTACCGAGCAAAGTTTATTCTATATGATACTGCGCCGTAGGCCATTATCTCGCATTTCTGTACGGATGTACACCTATGCTTGTGCACTTGTACGTATGTACATTTTATTTACATTGTGCCTCAGTACATTGTACATCTATTGACCGATCACGTACCTGCTACAGTTTTAAACATTACATATACATCTGTCTCTATGACATATGTGTCCTTGTCATGATAGACTATGTGATGCCATGTTTCCAGTTATTCCTCACATGTTCATTTTCATGTTTCATATGCTAGTTTGCTAGATTCAGTACTTGCTCCCGTTCTGACAGGATAACGTTGTAGGTGTCCTTACTGAGGAGGAGTTACTCTGCGATACATATTATGGAGATACTGCCGAGGACCCGGCTTTGCCATACGAGGATGTTCCTGCGGGGAGACTCGTCTAGTTTGCTTAGCTGTTTGGGATATTTAGTGTAGTCATGTATTAGGCTACATATTTTGTAACTGGACATGTATCCAGTTTTATATTTCAGTTCACTTGTACTTGGACATTTTACTATATACGACGACTTTTGTGTTTGGAGCATTTATGATTATTCATCACTTATAGAACTGTTAGCACATTTAGTCTTATCCTGTTGTCTTTAGAACATCTTACTACGTTTTATCTCAACGTAGGCTGGGCATGACTCAGCCTGGCCCAACAATTTGGGTAGCGGGTCGTGACATGTTTTTAGTGGTGGCCCATGCAGGTCCTGACTAAACTGTTTGGTTACGTTATTGTACCAAGCATGCCTGCAATTAGGAACTTAAGGTAATTAGACAACATTAGGAAAGACGCTTCGAACACCTAGAGGAATGCTAGGATTGCAACATAGGAAATATAACGCATGTTTGCTATTATAATTAGATTTTCTTGCATGTGATTGCTTACTTTAAAATAAACCCTTATAAGTCCTTTTTACTTTTATTTAGATGGTGCTTACTCGTTCGTCCCAGTATGTTACCCCCGAGAATGGGGCCCTCCTTATCCAGTCAGCTGACCAGTCGACTGATACACCTCCACCTACCATATTCCCCCACTCCACAGATCCACAGACCCAGATACCCCAACCACCTTCCATATCACAGGCCCAGCAGGACCCGATACTTCCACCACCCCCTATCACTATACCCACCCAGGCTTCCGTCACACTCGACGGGAACCAGCTGCTCACACTGATTCAGGGGTTCCTAACAACCCATCAGGAGCAGACTACCCTACTCCGCTAGAGCATGGAGCGTTCTGTCACGCCCCAGAACCAGAATACTGGAGAGCGGAGGCAGACATAGCCAGCTACGTATGATGAAATGGAATCCATCTCACCATACGGTCACGGCTGTCTAGATATGTGAGGGTTTATCTACAAGCCATCAGTCTCTTAAGGTCATAAATTATCCTATTTTCTCAATCTCAACCAACTGATAATAATCACAAGATATCAGATCACCAAATATACAATTGTAAGGCGTCCCAAACATTACATATCCAGATGATCATGAAGCTAGTCGTACAAAATGTAGGGACTAGCAAGAGTTAAGTCATACATGATCAACCTCGAGTTGCCAATCATGATTACAGCCCGTAGGCAGACAGAAGTAAAGTGCATCGAGCTAACACTTGCTCGGCGGCTAAACGTCTCAAAAGTATATTTTTACAAGGGAGTGGGAGAGCAAAATAAAACCCACTCGTTGCCCTGGTTACGCCTGGCGGTCACCATCGGGCTGGAAGACAGGTAGATCCTTTGCTGCTGTTCCGGTATCTGGCCTTACAAAACCAGCTGGATCAGACCCCAGAAAGAGCAAGTGCCACAAAGGAGGCCACAAAATAAGAACCAAAGCCAGCAATTAGCACAATAGTATAATTACATAATAAGAGACTGTAATTTAAGAAAAGCATGATAGGTGAATATAAAAGACAATCTTGTACAGAATCGATAAAAGACAAAACATATGGGAGAGCATGACAGGATGATATACGATGAGATAATTATGAGACTTTTCAGATAACCAGGTTACAACCCGTAAACCAAACAATGACCGGGGTCATAACCCTTCGTCTGAACAGAACTTGGTTTCTCCCACCATTTATCGGTAAGGTAAATATAAGAAATCAAGATATGCGATTATTCATGATATAGAATTAAGATAAAGCACGAGTAAGCATGTCATGACAGAAATTGTACAGGATCAGGACAGGACAAGCGGGACTAGACTCCATCCAATCAATCACGGCCAAGCAATAAATACGGCTTGCTACTTTAACTAACTAGGGTTATCACAGGCCTAGTTACTAGCAAGATGCAATGAGAATTCCAAGTCCGGTTACCTGTTTGTTACTACCTGAGTGATCCCAGCAAGAAAAAGAAAAGATAGCAGGATATAGCAGACACACTGTAGTAAGATACATGTGTCCTAAGGTACTACGCTCGACGGCGGGCTGGAAGTGCGCTCATCTCGACGGATAGCAACAAATCCCAAGTATATATATATATATATATAAGGCCGGGACCAAAGGGGCAACAGGTAACTGGGAAATTCTCCATGAACTATTTGATCCATCTAGTCATTAACCTAGCCAGATTCAGTATGAATCCCTGACCGTGGTACTCAGGGATCATGCCCTAGACATGATTGCAAGACACACAGGACTCGTAGTTTATACAAGCACAATCAATGCAAACAACCACGGTGTCCAGGCCAATCATTATCACTATTACTTATCAAGAGTGCGCCACGATGGGCCACTATCAAGCATGTCAGGGTACTTGTCAGGAGTGCACCACTACGGGTCACTGTCGTGTCATGTGTAGCAGGTCAAGTTATCAGGTCAGAAGTGCACCACGGCGGGCCACTATCAAGGAGATCAGAGAATACCAGGATCATACTTCACAGAAAAACTCAAAAATCGAACTAGTCAGAAACAATTACTTGAAAATCGTGTTAGGCCGTGTCGGGTCAAGATAGTCGTGCTGTGTTGAACAGATCTCAGGAAAACCCAATCCACAAAAAAGAAACCAAGTCGAGAAATAAAACCAATACTCCAAAAGCCAATGGGTTAAGCAAGGAGTCAGGGGAGCAGCGTACGCACAAAAAGGCACGCACGCAGGAGAGCTGCGTACGCGAAAAGTCATGCACGCAGGAGAGCTGCATACGAGAAAAGTCACGCACGCCGGAGAGCTGCGTACGCGAAAAGTCACGCACGCAGAGGGGCTGCGTACGAGAAAAGTCACGCACGCAGGAGAGCTGCGTACGAGAAAAGTCACGCACGCAGAGGGGCTGCGTACGAGAAAAGTCACGCACGCAGGAGAGCTACGTACGCGTAAAAACACGCACGTAGGAGAGCTGCGTACGCGTAAAAGTCACGCACGCCGGAGAGCTGCGTACGCGAAAAGTCACGCACGCAGGAGAGCTGCGTACGCGTAAAAACACGCACGCATGGGAAAGGATCTTCTTCTCCTTGGCTGTGAAGAAGCTCCAAAAACTTCAAAGCATCACAACTTGGCCATCCGAACTCCAAATCCAGATTTTCAAAGTTCTAACTTGGGTGAAATCGAAATCTCTTCCACATAGAAACATCAAAACCCATAAATATCCAACTTAAATAGATCAAACCATGCAAAATTCGAAAATAGCTAAAACCTAGATCTAGAACAATGGAGACTCCAAATCACAAAAAGCCAAGTTCTAATGTTGATCACCATGTCCTAATCTAGCAAATAGACAAATAAAATAGGGTTCTCATGTGGTGGTAAGATGCACTTGCCTATGGGTGATGGAGAGTTGTGTGGAAGAAGAAGAAGAAGAAGAAGAAAGTAATGGAGGAAGAATGAAGAGAGAGAGAGTTAGGTGGGGATTATAAAGAGGGTGGGTTGTGGTGTGTTGAGGGTGGAGCATAGGCTAAGGTGTACCAATATGCATTAAACCAAACCAAACCAACTCAAACCAATTAAAACCGAGCCAGGTCAAAACCCAAAATACGAGAAATACCGAAATTCCAAAAGTTGAGAAAAATAAAAATACATGCCAAAATCCAGATACAAATATTAATACAAAATACGAGAAATACGGAAAATGAGGGTGGCAACTCTACCCACCTTAAAAGAATTCCGTCCTCGGAATTTAATCAAGGAGCTAGAGATTGTCACGACAAGCTACACTAAGCACATGCAAGTTACACTAAGCAGTTCAATCATACAATCATACAATGCAAGCAAGGAAGGGAAAACGTAAGGCATAAGGAAGACATTATACCTCACGAGTCAAACAGGTAGGGATAACGTGATCGGATATCATCCTCACACTCCCACGTTTGACTCTCCCAAGGAGCGATGAACTCAAGCAACATGAACTAAACTGATAGTCTTGCGCTTGAGGTCTCTCCCCTTGGTCAAACAGGGACACGGGCCTTTCCTCATACGAAAAGGTTGGTACCAATAACCGTTTTCGAATGATCTAGGACATGGCTCGGGTCCGGGATATATCGTTGTAATTAGGATACATGAAACATGGCATGTGTCCTGTATAACGACGGTGGAAAGCAAGACAATAGGACACAGATACCTCTCTGCCGATTCTGGATCTGGGCCTGGGCCAGGGCAAACTGCTGAGGCCTCTGTTGCTGGAAGGCCTGGGCTTGAGACGGCAATGGACCCGGGAACGGGAGCTGCTGTGGTTGGTGAATTGGAGCTGGTTCTGGTGCTGGTGCTGGTGCTGGTCCCATAACCGAGGGACTAGTTACTGTCGACGATGATCTGTTTCTGAACGGACAAGATCCTATCATGTGGCCTGGCGAACCACAAACCAAGCACAATCCCTGTGCTCTACGGCACTCAGTAACAACATGCCCGGGCTTCCCGCAATGGGAACAACCCGTTGCGAAAGGCCGCTTCTGCTTCTGCTGCTGGGGATAGGTCGGGGCAGAATGCTGTAAGAAGGTAACCGAATCTGTCCTCTGGGGAACTCCAATAGTCAAGGCCCTAGCTGCTGGGGCCGGTGCTGAGGATTGGTTCATCTGGTCGTGAGACCGTTTCCGATCTCCGGTCCGGTTTGCTATCCTTCGGGAAGTGTACTCATGCCTCATTGCTGCTCGCAAGACGGCATCAAAAGTTTTATGCTCGAACTGCTCTACTGCCAATATGATCTCCAAGTGGAGCCCCTGCTAAAATTGCTGTGCTCTGTCTAGCTCGGTTGCCACCAAGGTGGGAGCAAACCGACTCAACCTTGAAAACTCGGCCACATATCCGTCGACCGTCCTGCTCATCTGCCTGAGATTACTAAACCTGGTCTGTAGGTCATACCTAGCCACTGCGTCGAAGTACTTGGTCTGGAACATATCACTGAATACCGCCCACATGACAGGCGTACCCAAACTCGCTGCTTGTATAGCCCACCAGCTGCGGGCTAGATCTAGTAACTGCAGGCGCACCACCGCCACCTTCTCTGCTTCAGGGGTCCTGGCTGCCTCCAAGATAACTTCAATATCCTGTAGCCAGGCATCAGCAGCAATAGCATCCTCGCTGCCGTCGAAGAAGGGAGGGTTCAACCGCTTGAAATTGTTGACCGCACTATTCCCTCGAGGACCACTTCCGCTCATAGCTTCTTGTACTGCTTGCTGCAAGGCATCACCTCGACGGTCCTGAGACGCAAGCAACTCACGGATGAGTCCTATCAAGACCCCATCCTCTGACCCTGCTGGCTGAACTGGCTGGACTGGGGGCACTGGTTCTCCAGAAGGCATGGCTCGAGAGGCGGCTGCTGAGGACTGATCTTGATCTTCTTGCTGTTGCTGGGCTGCCGGTCGAACTTTTTCTGGCTGATCAACAGGAGCGATGCCGCTGAAGTAATAACATCAGGAATATTAAGGAAGGACCAGGATAGAACAATGATGCAAGCATGTTATCAAGTTAGGGATTCAAGGAGATAAGAAGATACGAATGGAGATCAAAGGCGAGTACAGATTGAGACATCTATCTGGTAAACCCTCACATTTCTTGATTGACAAGACCTGCATGGGCCACCACTTAAACCATGTCACGCCCCAGAACCAGAATACTGGAGAGCGGGGGCAGACATAGCCAGCTACGTATGATGAAATGGAATCCATCTCACCATACGGTCACGGCTGTCTAGATATGTGAGGGTTTATCTACAAGCCATCAGTCTCTTAAGGTCATAAATTATCCTATTGTCTCAATCTCAACCAACTGATAATAATCACAAGATATCAGATCACCAAATATACAATTGTAAGACGTCCCAAACATTACATATCCAGATGATCATGAAGCTAGTCGTACAAAATGTAGGGACTAGCAAGAGTTAAGTCATACATGATCAACCTCGAGTTGCCAATCATGATTACAGCCCATAGGCAGACAGAAGTAAAGTGCATCGAGCTAACACTTGCTCGGCGGCTAAACGCCTCAAAAGAATATTTTTACAAGGGAGTGGAAGAGCAAAATAAAATCCACTCGTTGCCCTGGTTACGCCTGACGGTCACCATCGGACTGGAAGACAGGTAGATCCTTTGCTGCTGCTCCGGTATCTGGCCATACAAAACCAGCTGGGTCAGACCTCAGAAAGAGCAAGTGCCACAAAGGAGGCCACAAAATAAGAACCAAAGCCAGCAATTAGCACAATAGTATAATTACATAATAAGAGACTGTAATTTAAGAAAAGCATGATAGGTGAATATAAAAGACAATCTTGTACAGAATCGATAAAAGACAAAACATATGGGAGAGCATGACAGGATGATATACGATGAGATAACCATGGAACTTTTCAGATAACCAGGTTACAACCCGTAAACCAAACAAGGACCGGGGTCGTAACCCTTCGTCTGAACAGAACTTGGTTTCTCCCACCATTTATCGGCAAGGTAAATATAAGAAATCAAGATATGCGATTATTCATGATATAAAATTAAGATAAAGCACGAGTAAGCATGTCATGACAAAAATTGTACAGGATTATGACAGGACAAGCGGGACTAGACTCCATCCAATCAATCACGGCCAAGCAATAAATACGGCTTTCTACTTTAACTAACTAGGGTTATCACAGGCCTAGTTACTAGCAAGATGCAATGAGAATTCCAAGTCCGGTTACCTGTTTGTTACTACCTGAGTGATCCCAGCAAGAAAAAGAAAAGATAGCAGGATATAGCAGACACACTGTAGTAAGATATATGTGTCCTAAGGTACCACGCTCGACGGCGGGCTAGAAGTGCGCTCATCTCGACGGATAGCAACAAATCCCAAGTATATATATATAAGGCCGGGACCAAAGGGGCAACAGGTAACTGGGAAATTCTCCATGAACTATTTGATCCATCTAGTCATTAACCTAGCCAGATTCAGTATGAATCCCTGACCGTGGTACTCAGGGATCATGCCCTAGACATGATTGCAAGACACACAGGACTCGTAGTTTATACAAGCACAATCAATGCAAACAACCACGGTGTCCAGGCCAATCATTATCACTATTACTTATCAAGAGTGCGCCACGACGGGCCACTATCAAGCATGTCAGGGTACTTGTCAGGAGTGCACCACTACGGGTCACTGTCGTGTCATGTGTAGCAGGTCAAGTTATCAGGTCAGGAGTGCACCACGGCGGGCCACTATCAAGGAGATCAGAGAATACCAGGATCATACTTCACAGAAAAACTCGAAAACCGAACTAGTCAGAAACAATTACTTGAAAATCGTGTTAGGCTGTGTCGGGTCAAGATAGTCGTGCTGTGTTGAACAGATCTCAGGAAAACCCATTCCACAAAAGAGAAACCAAGTCGAAAAATAAAACCAATACTCCAAAAGCCAATGGGTTAAGCAAGGGGTCAGGGGAGCAGCGTACGCACAAAAAGGCACGCACGCAGGAGAGCTGCGTACGCGAAAAGTCACGCACGCAGGAGAGCTGCGTACGAGAAAAGTCACGCACGCCGGAGAGCTGCGTACGCGAAAAGTCACGCACGCAGAGAGGCTGCGTACGAGAAGAGTCACGCACGCAGGAGAGCTGCGTACGAGAAAAGTCACGCACGCAGAGGGGCTGCGTACGAGAAAAGTCACGCACGCAGGAGAGCTGCGTACGCGTAAAAACACCCACGCAGGAGAGCTGCGTACGCGTAAAAGTCACGCACGCCGGAGAGCTGCGTACGCGAAAAGTCACGCACGCAGGAGAGCTACATACACGTAAAAACACGCACGCAGGAGAGCTGCGTACGCGTAAAAATACGCACGCAGGGGAAAGGATCTTCTTCTCCATGGCTGTGAAGAAGCTCCCAAAACTTCAAAGCATCACAACTTGGCCATCCGAACTCCAAATCCATATTTCCAAAGTTCTAACTTGGGTGAAATCGAAATCTCTTCCACATAGAAACATCAAAACCCATAAAAATCTAACTTAAATAGATCAAACCATAAAAAATCCAAAAATAGCTAAAACCTAGATCTAGAACAATGGAGACTCCAAATCACAAAAAGCCAAGTTCTAATGTTGATCACCATGTCCTAATCTAGCAAATGGACAAATAAAATAGGGTTCTCATGTGGTGGCAAGATGCACTTGCCTATGGGTGATGGAGAGTTGTGTGGAGGAAAAAGAAGAAGAAGAAGAAGAAAGTAATGAAGGAAGAATGAAAAGAGAGAGAGAGTTAGATGGGGATTATAAAGAGGGTGGGTTGTGGTGTGTTGAGGGTGGAGCATAGGCTAAGGTGTACCAATATGCATTAAACCAAACCAAACCAACTCAAACCAATTAAAACCGAGCCAGGTCAAAACCTAAAATACGAGAAATACCGAAATTCCACAAGTTGAGAAAAATAAAAATACATGCCAAAATCTATATACGAGTATTAATACGAAATATTGGAAATACGAAAAATAAGGGTGACACGTTCTGAGGGACGTCCCGTGGTCCCACCACATGTAGAGCCACGGCAGAGAGCGGGGACGATCAAGGACTTCATGGGTCTGAATCCCAAGGAGTTCTCAGGGACTGAGGGCATAGTAGTAGCAGATGACTGGCTAGATTCGGTAGAGAGGAAGCTTCTGGGAGTTAGGATGCCGGGTGACCTCCAGGTCGAGGCAGCAGGATTTCTACTGATAGACTCAGCAGGAGTCTGGTTCCGGAATGAGCCATTGTTTGCGAGAGGGAGAGCCACTTGGGACAGACCCAGTTCAAGAAAAAATTCTTCTCGACCACTGCTAGAGTAGCCATGGGGCTACGATTCCAGAACATCCAGCAAGGGAACCGTTCTGTTGATGACTATGTGGCAGAGTTTAGTCGCCTGAGCTATTTTGCTCCTAGTCTGGTTGCTGATCCAGAGGAGATGACCCGTAGGTTTTGCCATGGTCTAGTCCCAGACATTGGCATCCTTATAGTGACAAACGGTACGACTGACTACTACCAGAGCCTAGAGTTGGCCCGGAGCATTGAGGAGCGTCTTCTGTCTAGCAAGAGGTCGGCTTCTGTACCCCATGAGGGACCGTCCAAGCGTCAGGCTTTCCAGCAAAGAGCACCGATGCCACCCCAGCAGACTTATCGTCCCCCTACACCACATCATCAGACCCCGCCAGTTAGAGCCCTGGGACCCCGACAGCAGTAGCAGCGGAAGGGAGCTATATGTTCTTTCTGAGGAAGACCAGGTCATGACTTCGTCGTCTGCAGGAAAAGGTTGGGTCAGTATTTAGTTTGTGGGTCTGCCACCCATCAGCTTCGGAACTGCCCAGCAGCGAAGCCTAGAGGACCACTTCTGACTCAGCAGCAGAGGTTTGGGCAGCATCTGCAGTAGCAGAAGGGACCTCAGGGGAAGGTCTATTGCCTAGCCCTTGAGCCGGAGCCGGAGCAGGTTTCGGAGCCCGATTACTTAGCTGATGTCATCACAGGTCATGTTTATTTGCATACTTTTCTAGCTCTATGCTTGTTTGATTCTGGTACATCTCATAGCTTCCTGTCATTAGAGTTTATGCATGAACATCACTTAGTATCTACACCTACTGCAGAGATTAGTAGAGTAATGATGGGAGGAGGACCAGTGCCTATTAGAGCTAGCTATAGATGCTCTATTTTGATAGCCGGGAGAGAGTTTGAGGGGCGATTCTTTGTGATGCCACTCCCCGGTTTTGATATCATATTGGGGATGGACTGGCTTAGCTATGCCCATGCATCTATAGATTGTCATGAGGGTAGTATTTTGTTCAGTCCCCCAGGCACAGCACCATTCAGTGTCAGGAGGACAGGGCCGAAGATCAGCCTAGAGCCGAACTGTTGTGCTACATTCGGGGATGCAGCACCGCCACTCCCTATCATTAGAGAGTTTATGGATGTATTCCCAGAGGATCTTCCAGGGCTTCCGCCTGACAGAGATGTGGAGTTCACTATAGACTTAGTGCCGGGTTCATCACCAGTATCCCGGGATTGCTATAGAGTGAATTCCAAGGAGGCCATAGAGATGAAAGAGCAGATTGATGACCTATTAAAAAAGGGTTTCATTCGATCCAGTGCTTCTCCATGGGGAGCACCAGTGCTCTTTGTGCCTAAGAAGGATGGTACAGTCCGGTTGTGTATTGACTACCGGGCCTTGAATGCCATCACCATAAAGAACAAATATCCTCTGCCCAGGATAGATGATTTATTCGACCAGTTGAACGGGGCGAAGGTGTTTTCCAGGATAGACTTGAGATCCGGGTACCACCAGGTGAAGGTCAGGCCAGCAGACATCCAGAAGACGGCGTTCAACACGAAGTACGGGCAGTATGAGTTTTTGGTGATGCCATTTGGTCTCACAAATGTGCCAGCTGTCTTTATGAACTTGATGAATAAGACATTTCACCAGTATCTGGATAAGTTTGTCGTAGTGTTTATCGACGACATCCTGATATACTCGAAGACGCCAGAGGAGCATGCAGAGTACTTGCGGATAGTTTTGGAGATTCTGAGGCAGGAGAGATTGTTTGCCAAATTGCCGAAGCGCGAGTTCTTTTTAGACCGAGTAGAGTTTCTCGGCCATATAGTCACTGGAGATAGAATCTTGGTGGATCCCAGGAAGATTGCTGCAGTTGAGACATGGAAGGCTCCGACGTCAGTTTCAGAGATCAGGAGCTTTCTGGGTTTAGCAGGCTATTATAGAAAGTTCGTCCAGGACTTTGCTAGGATAGCTGAACCCATGACGAAGTTGACGCGAAAGGACGCAGAGTACATTTGGTCAGAGGACTGCCAGACAGCATTTGAGGAGCTGAAGAGGAGGCTGACGACCGCTCCAGTTCTGACATTACCTTCAGGTTCTGGAGGTTTCACCATATACAGTGATGCTTCTGGGAAGGGGCTAGGATGTGTCCTACAGCAGTATGGGAAAGTGATTGCTTATGCATCTAGGCAGTTGCGGACTCATGAGAGGAATTATCCTACCCATGACCTAGAGTTAGCTGCGGTGATCTTTGCACTCAAGTTATGGAAACATTACTTATACGGAGAGCGTGTGGAGATCTTTACTGACCACAAAAGCTTGAAGTATGTGTTCACGCAGAAAGAGCTGAACATGAGGCAAAGACGATGGTTGGAGTTGATGAAAGACTTCGACATCGATTTACAGTATCACCCTGGGAAGACAAATGTGGTGGCAGATGCGCTGAGCAGGCATCCGATGGCATGGTACCTGATGATTGATCGATATTTGCGGGAGGATCTGGAGAAGCTCGGTATCGAGCTAGTTTGGCTAGGATCAGTGGTACAGATGATGGCACTTGACATTCAGTCAGGTTTGATGGAGCAGATCCGGGAGGCACAGTCTACAGATGAGAGCCTTCGCAGACTTCGACCCCAGGCTTTAGCAGGATTGCTAGATGACTTCACTATAGCGGAGGATGGATCCTTGAGGCATGGCAGCCGATTGTACGTACCGAAGGGAGAGCTGGTAGAGGCAGTCTTGCAGGAGGCGCACCGATCAAAATATTCTATTCACCCTGGTGCTAACAAGATGTACCGTGACTTGTGGGAACATCTTTGGTGGCACGGGATGAAGAGGGATGTATCATATTTCATCTCGAGATGCCTAGTTTGCCAGCAGGTCAAGGCGGAGCGCCAGAGGCCAGCTGGTTTGTTGCAGCCGTTACCCATTCCCGAGTGGAAGTGGGAACATATTACGATGGACTTCGTTTCAGGGCTTCCTCGTTCCCAAGGAGGGAAGGATGCCATCTGGGTCATCGTAGACAGGCTGACGAAGTGTGCGTACTTCATACCCTTCAAGGTGGGGCTTTCCACCGAAAAGTTGGTGGAGCTATACATGCAGTAGATAGTTCGCCTACACGGAGTACCGGTGAGCATCATGTCAGACAGAGACAGCAGATTCACATCCCACTACTAGAGGAGCTTGTAGGAGGAGTTGGGCAGTAGGCTCAAGTTCAGTACGGCGTACCACCCGCAGACAGATGGGCAGTCCGAGAGGACGATACAGACACTGGAAGATATGCTGAGGACCTGCGTGCTGGACTTCGAAGGATCATGGGAGAGCCATCTGCACTTGGTAGAGTTTTCATACAACAACAGCTACCAGGCCAGTATTGGTATGTCTCCTTTTGAGGCGCTATATGGACGACGATGTCGTACACCGCTCTTTTGGGATGATGTTGGAGACAGAGTTATGCTTGGGCCAGAGATGATCACGGATGCAGCAGAGAAAGTCGGGATGATCAGAGACAGGCTCAGAGTAGCTCAGGACAGGCAGAAACACTGGGCTGATGCTAGTCGCAGACCGATGGAGTTCGCAGACGGTGATATGGTGCTAGTGAAGATATCACCTACTAGAGGGACGATCCGGTTCGGACGAGGAGGGAAGCTGAGCCCCAGATACATCGGGCCGTTCGAGATACTTGGCAGGATCGGAGAGGTAGCTTACAGGGTTGCACTTCCACCCAACCTAGCAGGAGTTCACGATGTCTTTCATGTATCTCAGCTGAGGAGATATGTTCCAGACCCCAGTCATGTGCTAGATCATTCAGAATTGGAGGTCGGACCGAGCCTTACAGTTTCTGAGCAGCCGGTGGAGATATTAGACAGGAGAGGGAAGAGGCTGAGGAACAAGGTTATACCCCTAGTACGAGTAGCTTGGAGCCGTCACTCCCCAGGTGAATCTACTTGGGAGAGAGAGTCGGACATGAGTGAGAGATACCCTTACTTGTTCGATCCAACCGCTGCGAGGGAACCACCCGTTCCCGCTTGATACCTTAAAAGTTAGTTTCGATCGCAGCCTTAGTCATTTTGTTGCATTGCTTGCTATGTTAGAATATTGTAGGGTCTTCAATCCTTATGAATTTCGAGGGCAAAATTTTTCAAGGAGGAAAGACTTGTAAGCCCCTGTTTTTTAAAAATTATTAAATTAGTGTTAATTAATTATTAAATATCATTTTTAGCCTTAAAACAATTTAATATGATTTTAGGAATTTTTCTAGAATTTTTAAATGATTTTAAATGAGTTTTAAAATACAAAAATATTAATTTATAATTTTCTAAATTGTTTTAATATGGTTTTGTAATTTTTAGAATTGTTTTTATATCAATATGCAATTTATTAAATTGTTATTATAGCAATTTACAATTTAGGAATTGTTTTATGCAAATTAAAAATTATATTTTATGAATAGTAGGGACCTGTTTGTAATTCCTAAACTACCCAATGACCTAAATGTAAAATCCCTACCTAACCCCGACGACCCGACTGCCCGACCGCCACGCCGCCCTGCCCCCGCCATTTCCGGCCAGACTGACCGACCTACGACCGCCCTAATCCCTCTATTTAAACCCCCGCAGCCCCCGACCTAGCCACGACCACCACAACGCCCCACGACCACCCAGCCACCACCGTTCTTCCCCAAAAACCCTAACCGTAACCCTAACTCCGATCATCTACTCCGCCCAGCCCCACCGACGAGCACCACCGCCCGCAACCACCACCATCAGATGCGCCGTGCTGAGCCGCGCCCAGCACCACCGGAGCGCCACCGCCACAACGCCTACGCCGCTGTCCAACCTCTTCGAAACACCTCCAGCAAGTCGGACACGTAGGTAACAGGACTCAAATCGTGTCGTACGTGTCTCGTTTTCACGCACGAGACTCGCCAGGACACGACGAGCTTAACGCTGTGCTTGGACACGCGTCTTAGCATTCGTACGTGTCGTGCATAGCACGGACACGTTGTTACCTGTGTCCTTAACTGTCTGGACACAGGACCGATTTATTTTTTTATAATCTAACCTAAACAGAAATAAAACTAAACTAAACCTAACCCCTAACACAACTGATGGGCTGACCCCCTGGCCAGCCCGACCCGTGTTAAACCCCCCCCCCCTGCGTGCTCGGGTTCGAGCCCCCTCTTCCTTTCTGTTTTCTTTTTCTGTTTCTTTTCTTTTTCTTTTTCAGTTTTATATATATATATATATATATATATATATATATATATATATATATATATATATATATATATATATATATATATATACTGTTTTTGACAGTATTTTATATATATGTATATATTTTCATGTGTATATATATATTATTTTTATTATTAAGTGTTTTCTTATATATATATATATATATATATATATATTTTGTATATATATATATATACTTTATAAATTAAGTATTTTTCTTATACATAGATATATGTACATTTTACATATGTATGTATATATTCACTATACATAATTTTACCTTATTAAAATAATAATATTTATTTTACACTATTACCAAATTGTATTTTTAGTATATTTAAATTACTGCAACCATTTGGTGTCTAAGCCTAGCATGGGTATTTGGGCCCAAATGTGTTTCACACATTCAAGACCTGTACAAGTCATATTGGACTTGATTCATGGCCTTGGGTCCTGTATTTGAACTTTGGTTCAAATTATATACATGGACAAAATATGCAGATAATTAATTATTTAATTTTAATTGTGTGTAGTACTGTTTTTGATTTTCTAAAAATACTTAGATTACTGTTAAAATTATGGAAAAATAGTATTTAGATACTATGTAAAGTTAGCTAATTTAGTATAATTTTTGTAGTATTTAATTTACTGTTTTGCCACTAGTTTGGCATATGAAACCAAAACTCATTTTCTGTATACTTAGGAAAAACTGATTTTTATAAAATACTTGTACTGGTTAATAAATTTCAGAAAAATTATAATAAATTTCTATGATTAACAAGGATCACTTTGGTACCTTACTTTAAGAAAAACTAGGCTTTTTGTCTACTTCAAAAATTGTTAGAATACAATGGTCTTTTGATTTATTTATTGATTAATTACGACTTGTAGCTTTTTGTGTTATTTTGAGTTTTAGCCGTGTTGAACCCCACCCCTCACTAGTGTAAAGACCCTAGAAAGTTAGTTAAAGTAGTGTGTCACCCCACATTGGTCTCCTATGCCAAAGTTATCATTTTGGCTAGGTGCCCAGTCACAAGTCGTGTTTCACCAATTAGTGTCCTAGTGTTTTAGCTTAGTGTAAAAGCTAAGTTATTGTATTTACTTCTATAGTGACGAGTTATCGGACTTCCATAGCACTGTTATCACAGCTTGTTTCGTTTTGCTTTGCTAGAGGCAAGTACTTTCTACGAACTTTACATATTGTCACATAAATGAACTGCAAAATCCACCATGTTAAATGCTGATCCTTGGGGTAGCAAGTTAAAATGTCACATGTTGTACTTCCAGTTACTACCATGCTTAGAACAGTTTTTATGTATCTCTCATATGATAGAATATGGGTTATGGGGAAACTAGTAGCTGAGTACGTGATCATGCCCCCATTATCGTACCGAGCAAAGTTCATTCTATATGATACTGCACTGTAGGCCATTATCCCGCATTTTTGTACGGATGTACACCTATGCTTGTGCACTTATACGTATGTACATTTTATTTACATTGTGCCTCAGTACATTGTACATCTATTGACCGATCACGTACCTGCTACAGTTTTAAACATTACATATACATCTGTCTCTATGACATATGTGTCCTTACCATGATAGACTATGTGATGCCATGTTTCCAGTTATTCCTCACATGTTCATTTTTATGTTTCATATGCTAGTTTGCTAGATTCAGTACTTGCTCCCGTCCTGACAGGATAACGTTGTAGGTGTCCTTACTGAGGAGGAGTTACTCTGTGATACATATTATGGAGATACTGCCGAGGACCCGGCTTTGCCATACGAGGATGTTCCTGCGGGGAGACTCGTCTAGTTTGCTTAGCTGTTTGGGATATTTAGTGTAGTCATGTATTAGGCTACATATTTTGTAACTGGACATGTATCCAGTTTTACATTTCAGTTCACTTGTACTTGGATATTTTACTATATACGACGACTTTTGTGTTTGGAGCATTTATGATTATTCTTCACTTATAGAACTGTTAGCACATTTAGTCTTATCCTGTTGTCTTTAGAACAGCTTACTACGTTTTATCTCAACGTAGGCTGGGCATGACTCGGCCTGGCCCAACAATTTGGGTAGCGGGTCGTGACAACCACCAATAGATTTTACCTTCATAGGACCGCAGACATCCGAGTGAATCAACTCGAGCAACGTCGGCTTCCTTGAACTTGGGTGACTTTGGAAAGACACCCTATTTTGCTTCCCAGCTAAGCAGTGCGTGCACTTCTCCAACTTTGTAGACTTGAGCCCTGTAATCACCTTCCTGTTCACCAAGTAGCTCATCCCCTTCTCGCTGATATGGCCGAGCCGCCTGTGCCACAACTCGGTAGACGCATCACTGACTGCGTTCACCTCCTGTGCTCCCTGTGCGTTTCCCTCCATATAGTAGAGACCGAACTTCTTGCTTCCTCTGGCAATCACCATCGAACCTCTGGAAAGCTTTCACTAACTATTCCCGAAGAGACTGAAGAATTCCTCGTCATCCAACCTTCCAACCGACACCAGATTGAAACGGATATCAGGGACATGACGAACATCTTTGAGAACAAGAACTGCACCCGTCTTCGTTCTCAAATGCACATCTCCAATGGCAACCGCCTTCGACACATCTCCATTGCACATCTTCAACACTCCACAGTCGCCTGTTGTGTAAGTGGCAAATAGTGCCCTGTTGTGAGATACATACGCCGAAGCCCCTGAGTCCACCAGCCAAGAATTGTCATCGCAGGCGAGGTTTGTAATAACCTCATCACCTACGACGATCATATCGCCTCCATGTATCGAGGTCGCCGCTGTAGTGTTCTCATCTTGCTTCCCCTTGTCGCCGTTCTTCTCTCTCTTCCAAGCGAAACAGTTTCGCTTGATGTGGCCCTTCTTGCCACAATGGTAACACTCCGAGTTCTCGTAACGACCTTTGGACTTCCTCCTGCTCTTGTCTCTGCCACCACTTGGACCCCTGCTTTTGCCCCTTCCGCGGCTCTCTGAAACCAATGCCTCTGAGTGGTGGGATGTGGATGAAGTGCCCTGAGAATGTCTCCGCATCTCTTCATTCAGCACCCCGCTCTTGGCAAATTCCAGACTGACCACGCCCTCTGGAGCAGAAGCGATCATAGATACTCGTACGGTCTTCCACGAGTCTGGCAATGTACACAGCAGCCACAGTCCTTGAACCTCGTCGTCGAACTTGACTCTCATCGAAGACAGCTGGTCAACCACGCCCTGGAAATCACTCAAGTGATCCGTAATAGATGCCCCATCTTTGTACCGCAGACCCATCATCGACCGGATCAGGAACAACTTGTTTACCCCGGTCTTCTTCGCGTACAAAGATTCCAGCTTATCCCATAACGTCTTCGCGTGCTCAATATTGGCAACATGCATGGTTGTACACGTTCTCGTCAACGAACTGCCTGATATATTCGCACACCTGTATATGCTCGAATTTCCAGTCCTCCTCGAATTTATCACTGGACTTCTCGGATGCAAATACGGGCAGATGCAGCTTCTTGGCAAATAGCAAATCTTTCATCTTGCTCTGCCAATAGTGATAGTTGGTGCTGTTTAGGTTCACCATGCGCACCGGCTTCGCATCCATCTCTCCTCTCTAGTTTTCTTGTCAACTCCTGACACCCTTCTGAATTCCAGAACCTGGCTTTGATACCACTTTGTTGGGAAAGAAACGCAGAAACTTTTTCCCAAACTAGAGAGTACCTGCGAGAGAACCGAGCAATACAACGCACGAACCAAAACACCAAAACAAACCACGCAGACACAGAGAATTTTTGACGTGGAAAACCCTTGCGGAAAAAACCACGGGACGATCGGAGTCCAACCCTGAGAAGCATTCACTAATAAAATAAAGGAATACACCCTCTACAAACTTCTCCCGATCCAAATCGGATCCCCACAACATTTAGAAGCAAGAATAATGATTACAAGGCTACGAAGAACAAAGACGATGAGTAGATATTATCCGAACACGATCCTTCTTCTAAAATAGCCTTCAATCCTCCTTCTTCTCTCCAAAAGTTGCAATGGCACTCTTGTCTCTTTTCTCTCTCTTGTGTGTGTTACGTATGAGATTAGGGTTAGGAAAAACCATATGTAAACACCCTAATCCCGCAACAAAATCTGCACCTTAGGATACGATTCAACGGTGAATAATTACCCTAAAAAACGCTTCAGCCCCGACGACACAGAGTTCGGCCAGAACTCTGTGTTCTGACTCCAGAACAGTTCTGGACAAGGGAGGCAGAGTTCGGCCCGAACTCTGCCCCCCTCCTTCCAGCAGCTCCTTTGGCAGTTCCCGAGTGTCTCCGTCATCTCCGACTAGCCTCATCACCTCCCCGAGCTTCTCTGACACACATACGACGCTCGTCGCACTCTGGAATTTTCTCCACATAGGTTGAGAACTCCACCCACTCCAACATCTTCTTTTTAAAAGAAGCACAGAATGTGCCAATCTGACTGGTGCAATTCTTGATTTTTTTTTTAAGGAATTACTGCACTAGACTGACCGAGGACTTATATCCCTATATCAAATTTTGCTGAATACTTATCTGTAGTCAACTAGACTTAAACTTGTTGCAAAAAATCGTGTAAACATGGCAAATTAAACTTGACACATATTGTACTATGATTAAAGAGAAATTAATGACATATATATTGTAGAGTTACTACTTTGGCATAAAATATATAGACAAGATGTATAGATTCTTGATGAAGTCATCTTCTACATTGATAAACAATAAATGGTCGAATATACCATTGTTCACTCTTCCATAGACCAAATAACAAATTTCATGTGACATTTAAGAAAGTAGTGAGGGGGTGTTACAACACCTTCTTTTGATCCTCATGTGATAGCTAAGGGACGTTGTCCGCTCCATTTTTTGCTGCCCATGTGATGATATCGATAGTTTGATGGTAGTGTAGGTCCGGTTTGACTCGAGCTACTTTGGTTTTGACTAGACCATGATGGTCCAAACCTATCATTTATAAAATGATACAAGTAGAGGGGAGAAAGTGTACGTGGGTCTTTCCTAATTATTATTTTTTGATAATTGATTGGAGGAATGGTCCTCCAAGTACGTTTGATTTCCTTTTCCATGACGGCAAGCATGGCTTGTGTTGGCGCCAATCCAACAATATCCTCCATTCTTGCTCTTTTTCCTTTTTGTTCACAAGTATTCAATGAGAGACTAAAGCATGTGAAGTGTGAACTATGTTTGTCAAAGTTTTAATTTACCAATGTGTGTGTGTCAAAGTTCTTATGGTGCAAGTAAATAATAATAACAAAACTAAAATTTCAAAGATAAAATTAAATTGGTTGTCCTCCATTCCTGCTCTTTTTCCTTTTTGTTCACAAGTATTCAATGAGAGACTAAAAGCATTGGCATGTGAAGTGTGAACTATGTGTGTCAAAGTTTTAATTTACCAATGTGTGTGTGTGTCAAAGTTCTAATGGTAAAAGTAAATAATAACAATTATGCTATTTATCTCCCAAAATTTTTGGGTAATGTCATCCCCCATTTTGTAGCATCTAACGTGGCAACTGACATGGCAGCTGATATGTCATATTTTAATCCAAAAAATTAATTATCCAACTCAAGTATCTTTCCTGAGAAACCAACACTTTGCTGCTACAAAATTGAGCTAAAAAAATATTTATTTTCATCTGGGAGAAGATAATACCATCAACGAAATAATTAAAACTTCAACCCAATTCTATAATACATAAGCCAAGAAAAAGCCTCCCAAATCTTAAAAATCTTACTCAAAACAAAGGCACATAATCTCATATTGTGTCAGAATATCTTGCAAACACATCAACCCTTTTACCAGTCAACACAGACACTCTGAAACACACAGAGACAACACTTACCAAAAACAAACAAACACATAATCTCATATTGTGTCAGAATCTCATATATATATCTCAAGAACTGCACTTAACAAAAAAAAAATGATGCATACCTCTTTTGATAGACAACACTTACCAAAAACAAACACATAATATGATGCATACCTCTTTTGATTTCCGCTTTTTGTTATTATTGGAAGGTGTCATATTAGGCATGCTTGATGTCTGTAAGGTGGCCGAAAAAGGCTATGAAATAATATGCAAACATGTTGGATCAAACTATATATGTGAAACAAATAAGTAGAGGAGATTTTACAATATATGTCAAACAAAATAAGTGGATAGTATCAGTAATGTCACATATGATAAGAAACTTGTGTCCAACATTTACTTATCAACCCAATCACCTTCACAACCTACTCTTTTATAACACATATTATCATCATCCCCAGCATCAAATAATATATCAGTATTCATCGATGCATTAGCAAAGGGATGATGTTCCATTGTATTGTCCAGGTCTTCATCATCTTCTTTGTGCATATAGTCTTTTTGACCCATGGACAAAACAACAGACCATTGAGGATCAAGTTGGTCTTTTACATAAAATACTTGCTTGGCCTGTGAATCTAAAACAAAAGAATTTGATTTGTACCCAACTCGATTAAGGTCCACCAATGTGAAACCAAGTTCATCAACCTTAACACCCTTACTATCAACCCAGTCGCACTTAAATACTGGAATTTTGAAAGTGTGATAATTAAGCTCCCATATTTCTGTGATAACCCCATAGAAACACATGTCCCCTACTATAGGGTTCTTATCTTTCGAACTTGCAATCTGCATTAATATCGTAGCTACAAGACTAACTCCACTATTTTGTGTAACTCAAGAGTTGTCACGACCCTTCGTGTGATAGCGACAACCATTAATAACGTAGCCAGAACACTTAAGCACGTGGTGGCTAGGCCTTTGTGCTATCCACTTCATAGTTTGTGAAATGTCTTCTCTTTCATTAAATTGACCGCCAACCTGCGAAGTTTCAGATTTATTAAAATCAAATTTAACATCTGAATAAGTTAGAATATAACTACAATAATATTGCTACAACTTCTACCTTCTCCTGTAACCATTGGAGAAATGTTTGATTGTGTTTATCCTGCAACCACTGTTTATTTTTAGACTTAAGGGGATGTTGTGATTGTAACCACTCCATATGCTCACTGTCAAGACATCATAAAAAACTTAATCATACAATTTTCTAACAACTTTCATACAATGAATAATTAGAAAATTCATGATAAAGATGTTTACTCAGTATAAGGTTGAACTTCATCTGTATTCTCCAAAACATATAAATGGGCTTGTTGCCATTCTTCACGATCAACTGCAACAATGCGACCTCCAGGCAAACGTTGGCTATCTTTAACGTTGCCCTTCCTTGCCGTGAAACCCGCAATTTCGGAATTTATCTGGATTATTGGATTTTACTGCATTTTTGGTCGATATTTGATTTTGGTTTTCAATAGTACATTTTAGTTAAGATTAGATTGATATTATTATTATTATTATTATTATTATTGATATTATTATTAGTTATTTAAGAAAATTATATTTTTTTTAAATTAATTCTTGATTTTTGATTGACTGGCTGGACCCGTTCTGTTCCCGTGTTCGAACCGAACCCAATCTCGATTTGTTTCGAAACCAACTTTTAATCATTTATATATATATATTTATATATTACTTCCTTTCTAAAGGAAAGAAATTTACTTTCTTTTCCAAACAACTCTCTCTCTCTCTCTCTCTCTTTCACTCATTCTGGAGATTTCCTCCCGTTTATAACTAACCTCTCCTATCCCCTTCCCGAACGCTCGAGTCCCTTCCCTCCCGTAACTCGGACGCCTCTTCATTCCGGTAACTCCCGTAACCCCCAATCTCTCCTCCTATTTAAACCCTCCTCTCCTTCTCCACTCTCCATCCCTCTCCATCATCACTACTCCCAAATCCCTAACCCCCAAACTTCTTTCTGGTGCCGATCCTCCCCGAGCGGCGACCTCCGTCGCCGCTGCCCCCGCGGTCCAGGCCGACCGCCGGCCACCGAGCCCCGTCCCCTTTGCGCGCCCCTCCGGCCCCGAGCCCCTGTCCACGTCCGCCCCGACGCCGTCGACCCCCTGCCGTTCCCGATCCGTTGTTCCCGTGCCCGGCTTGCTGTCCCGATCTGCTATATCGGTTTCACGTGGCCCCGATTCCGCTGTCCGTGTGTTTTAGAATTTTTTTGATTTTGCGGGATTTCGTTTTCTCCAATTTTACATCTGAGAGCTCTAGCCGAGCACCCGAGGTATATTTTTCGTGTCCTCATGTCCCTTTGGGTTGTGTGTCGATGATGATTCGGTCTCGATTTTGCTATGGAAATTGATTTGATTCTTTACGGTTGTGGTTCAGCCTTTTCGAACTCCTTTTGAATTGTCCTGTGACCTAGCTATTTTTAGCTTAGGTTTTTCTGTGGATATTTGCTTAGGTTTTGTGAATGTTCTTCTTAGCCTTGGCTAATTGGAATGGTTCTGTAGTTTTTGGACTTTTCGAGTTAGTTTTGGATCTTATTTCTGTGGCATTTTCCCTGGTATAGTTATGATATTTCGGGTTGGTGGCTATGCGTATTATGGTAATTGGTCGGAGTTTGGAGTGGTTGGAAGTTTATATATATAACTATTTCTGGATATTTTTGTATCGTCAAATTTGGCTGGGTTGTCCTAGTTACAAAGGAGATACTGCCCGATTTTTCTAAAAATATTTTGAAAACCTTTTTGGTTTATTTTCTGAGTTCGGCTATGGTCCTTTGACAGTTTTGTATTGTTTGGTTTTCGGATAATATTTTTGGGCGACGACCGTATCGGTCCATGGACCCTAGCGAAATGCAAACGAAACTGACATTTTCAGACTTTGAGGCATAAGCTAATTGCAATGTGATATTAAGACCAAGTCTGAGACTTACCCTATATTTTTATATTTTATAAAATTATTTAGAACTTGTTACTGGATATTTTCATATTCGAGTGCAGGGCCTCGGCCTGCTGAATGGACCGCTTCCCGGCGTTCAGAGCTCAACAGCAATATTTAAATAAGTTGTAAGGGCATAAACCCAGTTTTTTATTTTTTTCTGTGACCCTGTATTGTGTAGCGTAGATTTTTTCTTTATTTTTCTGGGTTGTTGACTTGGTCGTTAAACGCGTAGAATGTTTAAAAAATAAATATCTATTTTTATATAGAAAATTAATAAGTTTTTCTTACATTAAATAATTTTGTAGTTTAACAAATTCATTATTTCTCATTAAAAAGAAAACCTAATTTTATATATATGTTACAAAAAATACAAAGTGTTGCCAATTAACTTGGAAATCCTATTTTTCCCAATAAATGTTAAATTGACTTTTTCTTCGCCATGTGATATTGATTGTAGCTCGCAACGATAATGTGTTCCGGTAGAATAATTTTTAACAAACTTAAAGCTTGATTAGGATCTTCTTTTAGAGATTGCAACTAGCACACCTAGATATGGTTCATTTATGATGCTAAGTCAGGATTCTCAACTGTAGGATTTCGAGGACGAGTTTGACTTCCCGATACCGACTTCCAATCCAGTCATAAACCAAGGCAACTACGGTTATGTTTATTTGGCAATTTAATTAGTAATTATTATATTGCATGCTTAAACCATATTGCTACACGAAACTCTCTCCTGGAGTATTGATTGCTATTGATTGTGGGATATTGGGGAGTAGTGTAGTATTTTATGACCAATACCTTCATATTGCATTAATTGTACGAGCTTACCCCTCTTACACACGGGGATAAGCCGTATCGTATCGCTAGGATACTATTGTACAACCCAAGCCGGTCATATACATTACCTATTCAAATCACATTATTTTCAATTATTGGAAAATTGCTAAAAAATATTGTTAAAGTATTTTAAAACTGTTTAAGATTGCAAATTTCCATTATTATTTGAATTGTTAGATTTTCATAATTGTACTTTGCTCCTTTCTTGACTTGATTCCCACCCCCAATAGGTAACATTGATGAGGCTGAGCTATTGTATAATAGCTATTACGATCCGGTGCTCTATCCTGCGGTACTTTCAGAGTCCCACTTGGAGGATGTTGGTCCCGAGGTTGATGAGCCGGCTATCTAGATAGTTGTTGTTTATTTTTAGTTTTCTTTGTGTTAGAATTGAACTCTTATTTCAGTATCTTATTATCCGTTGTATCTTTCTGTGTTGGTCAAATTAAGTTTTTAAATATTCAAAATATTAAAGTTGTGATAAATGTTTTGTTATTGTTGAGATTACCTGCAAGTGAAAACAGCTTACTGCCGCCGTCTCACAACGGTGCAGGCTGGGTATGATCCGATTCGATCCAACAATTTGGGATGGGGTCGTGACACTTGCAAATGGATTTGCTACTGTCTCAACATATGATAGATACTTGCTACAAAATTCTATTGCTTCTTCTGCAATGTAACATTCTGCAATACATCCTTCGGGACAGTTATGATTGCACACATAACCCTTCAAGGGTTTCATGCACCTTTCAAATAGATACATCCATGTCAGAAAAATAGATCCACATATCCTGACTTGTGCAACAAGATGGAGAGTTAAATGGACCATAATGTCAAACAAAGACGGTGAAAAATACTTTTCCAACATGCATAATGTGACCACGAGATCATTTTGAATATCGTTTAGCTTATTCACATCTACCACTTTCTTGCAAATTGTATTGAAAAAGAAGCAAAACCGAGTAATAGCAACTCTAACCGGCTTAGGCAAAATTGAACGGATTTCCACGGGTAGTAGTTGTTGCATTAGTGCATGACAATCATGGGATTTCAGACCATAAAGATTCAAATCATGCATTGAGACAAGATTTCTGATATTAGAAGAGTAACCTTCAGGAACCTTTACGTCTACCAATGTTTGACAAAATATCTTCTTCTCATCCTTCATCAATGTATAACAAGCACGCGGCAAATATGTTCGTTTCTTTTCAAAATCAGGTTTCAATTCACTCCTTATACCCTCGTCCACAAGATCAAGACGAGCATTGAATCCATCCTTTGTCTTTCCAGGAATGTTAAGCAATGTACCATATATGCTCTCATAAACATTTTTTTCGATGTGCATAACGTCGAGTGTGGGGCGAATATGCAAGTGTTCCTAATAGTCAAGTGTAAAGAAGATTGACTTCTTCTTTATCTATCTTCTTTTACCTAACTGTAATGCTTTGCACTTTGCATGTTTCTTTCTCCATGAGTTCAAAATTTTACAAACCATGTCTAATATCTCCTTTCTGCTCAATGGTGTTGGAGGATCGCCAAATTCATGCTTACCATTGAAAACTTTATTTTGAGTGTGATACGGATGATGTCGTGGGAGAAACCTTCTTGTGCTAG
This sequence comes from Iris pallida, assembly GCA_029216955.1. Taxonomy (NCBI): domain Eukaryota; kingdom Viridiplantae; phylum Streptophyta; class Magnoliopsida; order Asparagales; family Iridaceae; genus Iris; species Iris pallida. The sequence continues at coordinate 3,027,790 of JANAVB010035619.1, forward strand.
TATACACATTTTTACCACTATGTTTCAACCTAGGTGCATAGGTATCTTCCCCGCATATGGGGCAAGCATAATACCCCTTGGTAGTGCAACCAGACAGATTTCTATATGCAGGAAAATCGTTGATAGTCCACAACAATACGGCCTTTAAAGTAAAGAATTCTCTTTTTTGTGCATCATAAGCATCAATTCCCTCTTCCCATAAAAGTTTCAAGTCCTTAACTAATGGTGCTAAATAAACATCAATATCATTGCCCGGCTGGTTTGGACCTGATATCAATAGCGACAACACCATGAATTTTCTTTTCATGCACAACCACGACGGTAGATTATAAGTAACTAATATAATTGGCCAATAACTGTTCCTACTACTAAGGACCTATGTGGATTTATGCCATCAGCTGAAAGAGCTAATCGAAGGTTTCTAGGATCTTTCGTAAAATCTGGCCACTTGTGGTCAACTAGCTTCCATGATGTGGAGTCTGCAGGATGATGAAGTTTGCCGTCAACTACTCTTTTATAAGCATGCCAATTTAAGTCTTTTGCTGTCTTTGAGGATTGAAACATTCGTTTAAACCAGGGAATGGGAGAAAAATACCATAAAAGTTTGGCAAGAACTTTTTTTTACGAAAAACTTGGTGAGGATCATCAGTTGCCTTCTTCCATCTTAATGTTTCACAAGTGGGACAATCTGATAAATCGCTATATTCCTTTCTATAAAGTATGCAATCATTAGGACATGCATGTATCTTCTCATATTCTAAACCCAGAGCTTTCATCATCTTCTTAGCCTCATACATTGATGAAGGTATTTCATTTTGTGTTGGAAACATATCATTAAGAGTTTTCAACAACTCTGAAAAGCTACTGTCAGACCACCAAAATCTTTCTTTAATGTTATACAATCTCATCAATCCTGATAGTTTTGTATACTTTGAACAACCAGGATACATGGGCTTTTCAGCATCTTCGAGTAGAGAAATAAATGACTTGCGGTCACCAGAAATATGTTCATATGCAGCATTAACCATTTCTACAGCATCTACAACATCTTCAAAGGAGTCATCTTCATAGTCGGGTGTTTCTTCAACATATGTTGCAAAGCTTGACGATCCTATCTTTTCGTGTTTCTCACCATGCCAAACCCATACTATATAACTTCGATCTATACCCCTCATAAACAAATGTTTTTTACGTCCCCTAACGTTTGAAATGTCAGATTTCCACATTTTTCGCATGGACATCTAATAGAATTAGGATTACTTGAATGGAGTTTTGCAAACTCAAGAAATTTTTCTACTCCTTCCTCATATTTTAGGATTCACATTTTTTGCAAGGACATCTAATGTATTTTTCTCTGTGTTGAACAAACAAGTTTTGAATATTCATAATTTTAGAAGTTGTGACAAATATATTATGTTGTTGTGATTACCTGCAATTGGATACAGCTTACTGTCGTCGTCTCACCACGGTGCAGGCTGGGCATGATCCGATTCGATCCAACAATTTAGGATCGGGTCGTGACATCGATACACATCCTGACCGACCCATCCGTCTTCGGTACAAAGAGTACTAGTGCACCCCATGGTGAAGAACTCGATCGAATGAAGCCCTTGTCCTGCAGCTCATCCACCTGCTTTTTCAACTCTACTAGCCCCCTGTTGTTCACCCTATAGACATGCTGAGATATCGGCTCTGCACCGGGCACTAAGTCTATAGAGAACTCCACGTCTCTGTCCGGTGGTAGTCCTGGCAAATCCTTCGGAAAGATGTCCATGAACTCCGCTATCAAAGGGTGTGGCACTGGCTGCTCCTCAACTGATCCTCCACAGAAAACTTTGCTGCTATGTTTTGCCTGCCGTCGGGTGAACTCGAACTCTGGCTCTCCGAGTGCTCTGAAAAGAACTCTACTCCCGCGACAACCTATGCTGGCATGGTGCCTGCTCAACCAATCCATACCGAGTACGATATCGTAGTTCGACAATGGCATCACGAGCAGACTCACATCCAACTCTCAGCCTCCCAAATCAACTCTCCGACCCTTGTAAATATCACTAACGAGGATAATACCACCTCCGGTCATGATCTTGCAAGTCTTAGGCAATGATTCAGATACAAGGTGGTGTCTAATAGCAAAAGATACAGACACGAAGCTGTGGGAAGCCCCCGAATCGAACAATACAAAAGCTGGAATGGAGTCGAGAAGAATAGAACCTGCGATCAGCTCCCCGATAGCCTCTGTGTCTTCAGCTGCCATGGCGAAAGCTCGCCCCTGCTAACCTCCCCTGGCCTGCTGCTGATGCTGAGCAAACCTCTGCTGCTGAATCTGCAAGCGTCCCTTCTGCTGCACTGCTGGAGCTCTAGCTCCCATTTCCTGAGCTGCTCGTCCTGAAGACATGGACCACTCCCTCAGCTGGTGCTCTACTGAACCACAGAGTAGGCTCCTCCCGAGCCTCTTTCTGTAGTCATTTCATACATGCCCTGGCTTCTTGCAGAAGCCACAACTAATGGGCTGCTGCCTGAGTGCCTATGGCTGAACCCTCGGCTGGTGCTGCTGTACCTGCTGGAAAGGTGCACGGCCCTGACTCTTGAACTGTCTCTGCTGCTGCTGAAAGTGAGGCCTCTTGGCCGGTCCTCCGCTGCCACTGGCTCCCTGAGCGTCCTATCCCATCTTGAGTCTCAGCTCAAGATCATCTTCTGCTGTTAGGGCACCCACCAGAATCTCCTCAAAAGTGGCACTCCGGTCACTCTTGGTCAAGGACTTGACCTCCTTGACTAACCCCTTCCGGAATCTCCGGGCCTTCGTCGTCTCACTGAATCCCTCAACAAATCTGCCCAGACGGTAGAACTCTCCGGCGTACTCCTCGACAGTCTGACTGTCCAGAACTAAGCTCTCAAACTGCGTCTCCAGGGCGCCAAGAGCTGTGTTAGGGAAGAACTTCTCCTTAAACAGCTTCTTGAAGGCTGCCCAAGTCTGTCCCTCTGTACCAACCCACGGGTTCGTCTGGTACCATGTGCGGGCCAGGTCCTGTATCTGACTACCTGTCGCCTCTATCTGCCGTCGTGCTGGAATCTCCGCCAGCCGAAAGTTATCCTCGATGTGATCTATCCAATCATCCGTATATAGAATCCACTCAGTGTCGCAGAAGTCCCGCGGACGCATCTTCTGAAAGTCCTGGATCCCTGGTGTCCTCGGCTGATACGGCTGCATCTGGGCTGCATGCGGCTGCGCAATAACTTTCTCCACAGTCGTCAGGGCAAGCTGATGCGCATTCTCTATGCCTTGGTAGAAATGGGCAGACTGCTATCGCTGGGCCTCCACCATCCTCTGAAAGAAGTCAAACAACTGTGCTGCGTCAACTGATCCGGAAGGTGGCTGCTGCCAAGAGAAATCAGGAATGACGGAGAAATGTCTCTGTACAGGCGGAGCTGCATCTCCAAATGCAGAAGAAATACCAACCTGAGTTGGCACAACAGGAGCTACGGTCTCGAGGCCCTACTGAACATAACGAGAGGTGGTCGACCTCTCGATAGTATCCCCCAGACCAGAGCGATGGGATCGTGTCTTCATAACCATCATGAAGACAGATCAAAACAAGAAGCAATTACTGAGAATGAAGCAAAAAAATCAGAGGAGGACAATTTATTTATTCAAAGGAAAGCATTTAATCAACAAGAATTTAGATGACAAATATTGGATCGGAGTTTTCCTAATATGATTGAGTACCTCAAAACTATATCCTATATCCTACTACAAGCTGTAGTGATACTCTAGTTCGATTACCACTACAAATCTAGACCTGTATGGGCTACCACTAAAAATGTGTCACGACCCGCACCCAGTGTAGGGACACAAGAAGTGGGTACGTCCAGCCTACGTCGCAGTGTCGTCGGTAGAATACTGTCTTAGGTCACATACATCTAACAATTATAAGGTACATGTACAATATATACGCTCCGAATGGAGGACAATATAGAAATGTATAACTCAATCACAGCTAAGGTAGAAAATATGATAAGATAAATAAATATGAAAGTCGCCAAATGAAATACAATAGGAGAAGAAGTCTAAGTATTTAAGATAACATCTCCACAACATCCAGAATAACAAAATCCCAAATAGTACATAATGTATCCAAAATAAGACAAGACAATAAAGTAAGATAACTAGTCTAGCTAACTAGCCTAGACTACTGGGGTAATGTCCTCTGCAAGGACTGGGTCCTCCTGGGAGTCCACCTCGCAGGTGTCATCTAGGCCTGCTCCGTAGTATATAGGACAGAACCCCTCAATGTCATTTGTAATATTTTAACAGGTCCAGTCAGGAAAGGAACGAGCACAATACATCTCACGCAGTTCATAATATGACAAGAAATGTAAATATGCTATAGAGTAAGATACATAAAACGCTGAAGAATATATATAAAGTAAAAGAGATGACTGTAAAGAAATATCTACTATAAGTAAAGAACTAACATTAACTAGTGATGTAGAGTACAAGATAGACATGTGAACGGCTTAAATTTATACATGATTATTCTAAGAGTTTGCACATGATTACACTACTTTGGAATTGTTCACATGACCATTTATACTCCCCCGTACCACAATCAATACACAAGGATCCAAACAAGTTATGTTGTTGTACATGATTTCATATGAGGGCCCATAAATAGGTGTACAATAGATAAGGGGCTCTGTGAACATGAGAGTACATGAATCACAAGAGTGCACATGAATGGTGAAAGCACCAGAGTACATGATGAAAGTAAAATACACATGACATGATGTAACCCGATGCTCCCGAGGGGGATAACATCTCATGAAGAGATCCATATAGTACAAATCTGTGTTAACAACGTGACAACATCAAATAAAGTAATCTAGAGCATAAATATAAATCCTATCAAGTATAAAAAGGTCAGAGAATGTACTCGCCTGGTATCCTGAGTATCCGATGAGTATATATGTCCAGACAGAGTAGGTGAGTCCTAATACACAAGCAAGGCACAACATGTTACACATATATGTAAGTAGGGGTGAGTGTGTGTGTATTGGGTTACCTACAAGGGTTAAGGATACATGGTGTCAAGGGGTGTATATGAATATGGGTTTATGTGTGTGTCTCACATATTTGAGTGTGTGTGTGCAAGAGTATTTGTGTGATAATGCTTAGGGTGTGTGTGTCAACTGTTTCATAGGGTGTGTGTACAAGTTATGAGTGTATTAGTGAGTGACATATGTGTGTGTGTTCCTCTGTTTCATAGTGGGTGTGTATGTACAGTTCATGAGGATAGTGATCTAGGGAGTGTATGTGTTTGTGAACAGGTTACATGTGTGTGTGTGTGTGTGTATACAGTTGTGAGTGAGGTGAGGGTGTGTGTGTGTATTCAGTTGTACAGTGTGATAGGTGTGTGTATGTATATTCAGTGAGTGACATGTGGGTGTGGTTGTTGGCATACAAGTGTAGGGTGAAATCAAGTTTACAACATAGGTTGACAGTGAACAAATTTCCCAGGTTTTCATGTGCACTCAAACAGTCCTATACAACACAGTTATCATTTAGAAAATTCATCTTAGTGTACACACATCCAATAAACTCAGTTTAATATATTAAGAAAATAGTAAATATTCTAATGCAACCCTAAGTCATTATCTCCATTCGGTTCAAGTATCAGTGAATTCAAGTTCTTTCGAAAATCAACCCAAACTTCAAAATGAAAACCCAAAATGCCAACCTAAGCATGAATCATTTGATCCCAGTTATGATAACACATCTGAAATTAACACTGAATCATAAGTATTCGATTCACAAACTCAGTTATCAGTAATGAAAACTGATTCTCAAGTTCAGTCCAACCCAAAAACCCAAATTCAATCGTGTAACACCCAGTTTTTCAAATGAGGGTAATTTTGAACTTTTATAATTATAATTATAATTTATTGATATTTATATCACATTATGAATTTTGGTGATTTTTAATTAATTTAAAATTATTTTAAGTCATGACTTGTGATTTTGATGTGCTGCTAGTGAAATCGTAGAGACTGTTTGACCTAGAGCCTAACCATGTGATTGGAATATTTATTTATTATTTTTAGCCTAGGGGTACTTTGGTTATTTTGACTTATTGGAATTATTTGATTAATTATTGGAGTGGTGATTGTTGTTGTTGACCTTGACTAGTTGAGACTTTGAAGGCTAACCTAGATGTTGACTCTAACTATGGTGACTTGGTAAGCATGGTGAGACCCTATTCTAACTTAAGTCAACCCAATTTTAGTCATTTATAATCTAGTTTGAATAGAAGGAATAATGAATAGGTTCATGACTTATGATTTTATTTCCATGGCTAATAAAACTTGGCCCATAGCCCATTAGTGAAACTCTAACCCTAATTCTTCCCTTTATGACCAGCCACATAGGGATCCCCACCCTATATAAACACTCATTCCTTTGTTCTTGCCTCTTTTGTGTCATTCCAACTTTTAGAAAGGAAAGGTAAATTCCCATCTTCTCTAATTCATATCAAATCCATTTTAATTCCTTTTTATTCCAAATCTTTTGCAATAGATTTTAATCATCCTCTATTTGATATTCATGGAGAGTGATTTCAGTTTGTGAGTAATTTGGGGATTTGAGCTAGCAAGGAGGAACACTCTATTTTGGGGCTTTTCTTGCCATTGGACACCTATAGGTAAAACCCCTTAAACTATGTTTTTATTTTGATTTCTTTGCATATTAGACTAGATCTAGGTGTCTCCTAGTTGTCCCTCAAGTTTGGTAGAAAACCGTATTCGTTTGGTGTCCGTATCGGACACGTGTCTATGTGTATGTGCAAGTGCTTGTTAAAATGCCACATAGAAATGAATTTTGTTAATTTTAAATTCTAATTGAACAGAAATGTAGACTATTATGTGTATAATAATATTTGTGAGGACTGAGTCAAATTTTGGTAGATTTTTGTATCCAAAATGGACACGCATCACGAGCACGAGGCACCGCACTGTGCCCGTGCAGTCCCCTGTTGTTCGGGCTTGGCACAGGACACGACACGATATTATATGGCACAAAATTTGGTAGACACATGAGCCTAGTGTCTGAAATCACCCCCATGAAATTTTACGAGTCCTCGTCGATTGTGCGTGAAGATATTGCCGCTGTATTGGTTTTACACTGACACGTACAGACCAGTTTTTGCGTTCTGATACGCGCCATTTGACACGACACGAGGACATGTTGACACTGTGCAGGGCGACACATGCGTAGCCCTATATGGGCCGAACACGTGGGCACGAGCACGAGTCGTGTCGTTCTCTGTGTCGCATGTACGAGGCCGTGTCCTCGTTGCACGGGGCCGCTCTGTTGCTATTTTCTAACACTTTAGTTTTTAGGATTTTTGGACACTTTGTGTCCTATAATTTAGACCCGAATGGACATGTGGACATGTCAGATATGCCCATGCCACTGTACACTATGAATTCCTATTTATTTCGAGGTTACTTTTTTAATTGGTTTCGAAATTTCAATGTATATGGACTGCTTTCAGTTCTCGGGCTGGCAGTTTTGTGAATTGGGTTTAAACTATTTTCTTTGTTGATAATTGCTATAATGTACACCTACATACATCTGAGCATTAGCCTACATGTTAGGGTTCATATTAGCATGGGTTTTAGCTTTCGAAATTGCATTTTGAACTGTTAAATTGGTAACTGATACATACACTGTTCCTAAAAACTTAAACTGGTTGTATGAACTGGAAATCTGAGAATTTAAAACTGTTTGTGTGCATTAATGTGTAGACTGAGATTTAACTACATGTAGGATTTCGTGTTTGCATGACAATTGGATTTTTGAATTTGCTTTGGGACTGAAACCCGAGAACCTGGATTTCAAACACTGATTTGAACACGCACAAAATATGAGATCCTATCTACACACACAAACCTGTGATTGCCACACACGCACACACATCTATGCACTGTTTACACTCTAAAAACTGAGATTGATGCCATGAATGCATGTATGTTAAATTGAATGAATGAATATAATGTTATTTCTCAGTTTTCTATCCTATCCCATTCAGTTTTCCCTTCTCTTTCCTTTTGTTTTTCATAAATGGTATGTTGTAGTATCCTAACTAATGAATGAATATATATATTTTGTAATGTAGGCATTAAATGTATGTATACATATTATGGGCCATGTGACAGTAAATGGATTATGTTAGATAGAGGTTCTTACCTGTGTATGCCAGGACAGTGGTATGTGGTGCTTGGCCTGTCTTGGCTTGGCCTGGTTTTTGCTTTTCAGCAAGAGCAGTAGCAGTGGCATTAACTAAGGTAGCAGTGGCATTGCAGCAGTAGTGAGGATTTTGTGTTAGTGTTTGGATTTAGTCCCTAGATGATGAGGGATATTGGATGTTTAGATAGGATATGAGAATTGGTTCTGTGGAAGGGACTCAGGCTTGGGGGTTTTATTAATGCTAGAGGTTTCAGTCCAGGTTGACCCCTATGTTCCTATAGGTAGTTACATATGTGTATTAGTAGAGATACCATGAAATATGTATGTAATCACCTAAACTTGAATGATATACATGGATGAGTGCATGATGCAATGTATATGAATGCAAGAAGGCATACTAATATGATATGCAATGCATGATGTAGTGTAAATCAATGAATGTTTAATATGCGTAAATGAAATGTGTAGGTAATGACATGTAAATGTTTATGCATGATATGCAATGAGATAATAAATGCATGAATGGAGTTTATATGCAAGACAACTAGTGTATATATATACATGTTATGTGATACAATGAATATGCTAGATATGGATGCAATGTTAATGTGTAGGAGTATACATGATGTATGTATGTAAATATATATATATATATGTATCTATGTATGTTTGATCTTGTGTAGCCTTGTGATTGTTGTAAGTGCTAGTCTGGACTAGGATGGACCTAGTTGACTAGAGTGTTGACCATGGTTGACCCAAGTTTGACTTTGACCTAGTTTGACCTAGAAATCATGTAGTTTGCATTGTAGCTTTCATTTTCCTTGTATTGAACATGTCATACCCATATTACTCCGTTTAGGACATTGTCACTCCGGTGTAGACATCTGATATTATACTACTCTTTTTAGAGTAGCAGACGAGTACATTATCTGATAGTTCTCTCATTTATTTATCAATTATTGTACTTCAGTTTTAGTTAGGTTTATGTGATTCTCTATTACAACACGTATGGATATTTCTGGATTCATGTATGCGACACACATACCATATTGTCTAGCCTCTATTACTGGAATCATTCTGGAATCATCATGTTTGGCTGGACTCATCTCGATTCTCGTGTCATATTCTGGATTCACTTGTACTTGCTGGGAGGGAAAATACTTAAGTAAGACATGTAGACATACCCCAAATCTGGAATCACCCCAAATATTGGAATCAAACTGGAATGATAGCCATCTCACACCCGGCCAGGTCTGTGATGTGCCGGATTACCTATAGCCGTATACATGTCGATCTCGGTATTTTAAAACACACTGTTAGAGTATAGTCTGGACTCACCCTGGAATCTTTGATCACGACTGAAATCATCTTATACTGGACTCATCTTGTACTGGAATCACCTGGTATCAAATTCAGGTTGTCGGGACTTACTTTGGTTTTACACTTGTTTATACTTACTGTTTGGACTTATATTATGTTACTCTAGTTCAGCTAGTTTCTATTTACAATCTTTATTGCCATGATTCTTCTCCTGTTTTAATTACCTTACTTTCCTTGTACTTTAACTGTCTCTCTATACCATCACCTGAATATAAACTGCCATGTTCATCAATACAACTGTCTATAACTGCTTTATAGTTCTCTGTCATTTACTTAGGATTTCTTGATGAGTTGTACTCGTTCCTGTCCTGACTGGACCAGTTGAAAATTTTACAGATAATTGTCCTGAGAACACTTGCCCTACTTACTATGGACCAGGAGATGGTTTAGCTACCTTTGGCCTCGACACTCAGAGTGATCGGGAGACTGGCTAGTTGACTTGGTTTAGTTTCATGTTTTAGAACTTGAATTGTAAATAAGTTGAGATATATTTTGTTTTGAGATTGTTTTGAGATTATTATTATTTAGTAGTTGGTTTTGTTGTTATTATTTAGTCTTGGTTATAAACTTCTGTGTTATCATATCGTGCTTAGACTGTGATTGAGATTCATTATATCTATACTTGTCCTCTGTTCGGAGTTAAGATTTGACAAGTACATTATACAATTACGTGAGTTGTTGGTTAAATAGTGACCTAGAACAGCGTTCTACCGCCGACACTGCGGCGTAGGATGGGCGCTATTACGTACTCATACCCTCACAGTGGGTGCGGGTCATGACAAATCGAAATTCGAATAATCATTAAACTAGTATGTGCACAGGTGCTAGGCACATGTGTTCGTGTGTCAGAGAGGGTTTCGTGTCCACACAAATAGACACAAAGTGTCCAGAACAATTTAGAAATGTACAGATACAAACTACACAGCACAACATCGTGCGGCAGGGACACGAGTTCGTGAACACGACACGTGACACCTCGTGCTCGTGTCCACGTGTTTGCCAGGGATAGGGCTAGAGGGTCGACACCCTGATTTGGGTCCAAAACGTGTCTGTGTGTGACACGACACACGTATCAGTCGAAGGAAATCGACTGAACCGTGTCAGTGTAAAATGTGTGCGTGCGTGAGAACATATCCGATACGACACGTGGCCACACGTGGCTTGGGGGGTAACCTGTAATTTACTGCCCCGACCTACCAGCCAAGTGTCAGGCTACCATGTGGCGTGTCGTGTCCAGATTCATTGTTGGGTAGCAGGGCATCCGAGCGGAGGCTCGTGCTGCGTGTCCAGTCCAATTTTAGACACAGTAATGACATGAAAATCAACTCAGTCGTGCATGAAATCAAAGAGCAGTTGAAAATCTACAAATCAGTTCAAATACGTTTTGAAAACAGCAAGAAAAATTCCATTGTGGCATTTCATCGAACACCTAAAAGGCTACACTGATACGTGTCCGATACAGACACCAAATCAACACGAATTTCTACCAAACCTTTCCTACAGCTAGGGGACACCTAGATGGATGCATCTATAGAATTAAATCAGGATTTTAAGGTGTTTTGTAGGGATTGCCTATAGAGAGCCAATCTTCAAGAAAAAGCCCCAATTAGTGAAGTCTCCTTCCTCAAGCAATGTCCTAATGAGCTCCCTTCCTTGCAAGCTAGCCTCCTTCTTCTTCTACTCCAGATTTGGATTCAAATGCAAAATATTGGAATCAATTTGGTAGAGAAATGATGAAAGGGCCGGGGAAGAAATTAGGGTTTCCTAAAAGGGAATTTCTAAAAGAGGCAAGTGGTTATGAAGAGACATTATATAGGCTAAAATTAGATTTAAATTGGGCTGTGGTGGACGACCATGTAGGGGATTAGGGTTAGGGTTTCATGTAAATGGGCTTTGAGCCAAGTTCATAAGCTAGCTCGCTCAACCCCTTAGCTACAACTCCAAAATATAAAACTCTCCCAATCCTCTCATGAACCCTAGCCACACTCAAGTCAACTAAGACTAACTTAAGTTACATTAGGGTCCCACACCATGCTAACTAAGTCACTAAAGTCAAAGTCAAACTCTAGGCTAGTCTCTAGAGTCACAACTAGTAAAAGTCAAAAATCACAACACCAACGCAAAAAATAATAAAATAATTCACAAAAACTAAAATAACCAATTTACCCTCAAAACTAAAATCTGGTAGTGACAGTAAGTAAATATAAGTGATTTAGAGCACAAGATGGTTATATAATCGGTTTGGGTTGCACATGCCTAAGTTAACATAGTTGTACATGACGAAACTACTTGGGAATTGATCAAATAACCACTTCTACTCACCCTTATCCCAATTAATACACAAGGATCTAGTCAAGTTATATTACGTACATGAGGTTTGGTTATACATGAAGCACATGGGAACATGAGAGTACATGAGAACACATGAGTGTACATGAATAACATGAGTAAGAGGAATACATGATGTATGTCAACAACACATGACATGAAGTACCTGATGCACCCAATATGGGGATAACATCTCATGAAAAGATCCATATAGTACTAATCCGTGATAACAATGTGACAACATCATATAAAATAGTCTAGAGCAAGAATATAAGTCCTGTCAAGAATGAATCGATTAGAGCATGTAGTCGCCTGATATCCTGAGCAACTGGTGAATACAGATGTTCGAACCGGAGTAAATGAGTCCTATTTAGAGCAAGACAGGTTGCAGTGTGTTCAAAATATGATAAATAAAGTTTATAATGCAATCTACATAATTCTAGGTCATTCTAGGTCAAAGTCAACTCCTGGTCAACTCTGGTCAATATTCTAGTCAAACTAGGTCAACAGTCTAACTAACTTGGTCAACTGTCTAGGGTTTCATCAAACTCTAGTCAACAATGTAATAGGTCAATTGGGTCCAATTCTAGGTCATCTATAGTCTATCTAAAGGGAGACTAGGATACCAAGATACAAATATCATACAAATATACAATATCACTCTATATGTACTAATCTATTACCTTCACATCTCATATATATATATAAATATATCACATATATATAGTTAGCACATATATATAAACTCACATTACATATATCCCAAAACCCATGTATATATACCCTAAGTATATACTCAGGCAACTGAGTCCTATTTAAACACTCTCCACATCTCAGTCCCATAAATATATATAGCAATATACACAACAACTGAGAACTGAACCCAACACAGAAAACTAAGTTCAAAACCAAACACACTACCAAACTCCAATTCATAAATCTGGAACCCTCAATCACTTTCAGAAATCTGAACCCCAACCTATATATACATATATATACTATAATTGAAACCCATATATATATATATATATATATATATATATATATATATATATATACACACACACACACACACACACACACACACACACTACCCCCCCAATCTCAGAAAAGTGGGATACTCCACAAAATCAGAAACTGAACCAAGCTAACATTTCAAATATACATCGTCTCATAAACTCATATATGATTATGTGAACTCACAGATAACATGTATGCATCCTCCCATACATTCCAAACCTGGGAATCAAACCCAAAACAACATCTACTCAACTGCATATCAACCCAAATACAAATAAAACCTAAATACAAATAAAAATCCAAACTCAGCAAGGGGGTGTGAATGTTGCTGTATATGGTACAAAGGGGGTCGAGTGTGAGTTTCAATTAGTGTTTAGTGTATAGGAAATAAAGTGTGTGAACAATGTGTGAGTTCAGCATGTATCAGAGTGGTGTCGAGCAGTGTGGGTGATGTTAGCATGGCAAAACAAGAAGACTAGTGTGTCACAGTGTCATGGCATTAACTAACATGTATCAGAGTTTCATCGTGTCCACTGTGTGTCAACAAACATGTCCAAACAAGGTGTCCAAGTGTCAAACTAGAATGTGCACAACAAGTGTGTGTGTGTGTGTGTGTGTATAGCGGCTGACACTTGTGAGTGAGGTAGTTCAAAGAATATCCAATCAAATCAACTCAGACTTCATGAGGCATGTGTCAGTGGTTGCCCCTACCATTACCAACTGGTGGCACCCCGATTCATGTCGTGTCCAACGAGAACAGACTCGGCAGCAGCAGGGGATCACAGTTTCCCATCTACAGTGTTCAGTAAGTGTCCCTGTATCTGATTTGACACAAGTAATGACACGAATATCAACTCAGAGTTACACAAATCTAATCTACACATATGGGGCTACACAAATATATAATTTATTTAGAAAACCAAGAACAATAAGTCCTAAGAGGCATTTCATCGAACATTTGAGTATTCTCTCCGATACGGAGCGATACGCCCACGATACGGGCATCAAATGGATTCGATTTCTTACAAAACTTGGCTTAGGTCTTGGGTGACCCTAAGTGAATGCATCTATGGTGAGAAATTAGGAAATTAATAGGTTTAGGGGTTGTTACCTATTGAGAGTTGGAATCTCAATGTAAAACCCTTTGAAGAGCTCCCTCACCAAATCTAATGGCCAAATTGCTTCCAATCCTTGCTAGCCAGCTAATAGAGACCTCCTCTACACAGGGGAGTCTATTGTAATTGATTTGGTTCATTTTGGAGGTGATTTTTAAAAAGGGGCAAATTTGGGGAAGAACACAAATTAGGGTTAGGGTTTGCAATGAAACAAGCAAGAGGGGGCTAATGATTACTTATATATGTGGGAGGGGACTTGCTTTGGCCGACCATAGGTGAATACTAGGGTTAGGTTTAGTCCAATTGTATCTAAACACCTTCTCAAGTGTAATTCAAGCCTTTTAGGAAAAGGCCCAAATTGATTAGAGTTTCTGCAAAATATCTGGCTTCTAAATTTGTATCTAGATATTTTAGGACTTAGTCATTTAGTTGAATTCTTCTAACTAAGTCTCTAGGATCATGATCAACATCTAGATTAGGGTAATTCTTGGGTTAGACCTAATATATCACTTAGCATATTATTAACTAATTAAAATTCAAAAAATCCAATATTCATAAATTACCAAAATATCCTTAGCCTAAAAAGTGGTATTGACAAATCTACCCTCCTTAAAATAATTTCGTCCTCGAAATAAAGATGAAACCAAACAGATGAGAAGGATAGAAAATCATACCTCAAGGTCTAAAAAGATAAAGGTATCGCTCGCGCGTCTCATCCTCCCTCTCCCTGGTAGACTCACCTGGAGAGTGATACCTCCACGCAACGCAAACCAAAGGTAAAGTCTAGTTCCTCAACACCTTCTTCCGTCGATCCAGAATCTTCATAAGTTGTTCTGGATAACTGAGAGTAGGGCCCACCTCGACCTCGGAATGATCTAGTACATGGCTGTGATCCGCCATGTACCGTCTCAACTGTGACACGTGAAACACGTTGTGAACTCCCTCTAGTGTATGTGGCAAGTATAGCCTATAATCCATGACATTGACTCTCTCGCGGATAACGAAAGGTCTGATAAAACGCGGGCTAAGCTTTCCACCTCCACCAAAATAAATAGTGCCTTGTGTTGGAGATATCCTCAGGAATACCAGATTTCCAACCTAGCCCAAACACGGTCTCAAACTTAACTATAACAATCAACATGATCAAACAAAATCAAAAAATAAAACAAATTCCTAATCATAAATATAAGTTGTACCTTAAACTCGAAAGGTCTCCGGTGGCATTCGGCCCAATGCCGCTGTCTGTCCTGCACCACGCGAAGTCGATCTCTGATGAGCTTCACCTTCTCGGCTGCGTCCACAACCATCTCAGGTCCCAATAAAGCTCGCTCTCCCACGTCATCCCAAGACAAGGGAATACGACATCTACGTCCGTACAATGCCTTGAATAGTGACATCTCAATGCGGGCCTGGAAACTGTTGTTGTAGGCAAACTCAACCAAGTGCAAATGATCCTTCCAGGAACCTCCAAAGTCCATTACATAAGTCCGTAACATATCCTCGAGAGTCTGGGTAGTCCTCTCCGACTGCTCGTCTGTCTGAGGGTCGTAAGCAATACTAAACTTGAGTTGATTGCCCAAGCTACACTGTGGACTCTGCCAGAAGTAGGAAGTAAAACGACTATTTCGATCCAAGTTGATGCTCACGAAAACTCCATGCAGTCTGATAATCTGCCTCACGTACATGTCTGCTAGCCTCTCTATAGACAAACCCACCTTGAACGGCAAGAAGTGGGCTGATTTGGTTAACCTATCTACAATGACCCAAATCGCGTCTTTTCTTCCTAGTGTACACGGCAATCCTAAAACAAAATCCATCGTGATGTGCTCCCACTTCCATTCCAGAATGGACAATGGTTGTAAAAATCCTCCTGGCCTCTGTCTCTTTGCCTTTACATGCTGGTAGACCAAACATCTGGCTATGAAGCGTGCTACCTTCCGGTTCATCCCATACCACCAGACATGCTCTTTCAGGTCTCTATACATCTTGTTAGCACCTGGATGCATAGAATATTGAGAACGGTGAGCCTCCTGCATAACCTGCTTCCGAAGGTCTCTACTGGGCACACACAGTCTGGAACCGTGCCTCAATGTGCCATCCTCTGCAATAACGAACTCATCCAGAAGTCCTGCCAGAACCTGCTCTCGGATACTCCGCAGAGCTACATCTGTAGAAGCATGGAAAATACTAAAGAAAATGACTCATGCGACCAGGAAAGATCCATGCGGCTCAGAAAACTCATGCGGCTCAGGGAGTCATGCGGCATAAGGAGCTATGCGGCCTGAGGCATTCCATGCGGCTCAGAAGACACGTGGCCTGACAGTGCTCCCCTCCGACCCATGCTGTATTAATTATTTTGACGGCTGACCCCTCTGAAAAGTTGACAGCCCTGACACAAAAGCAGGTAATTATGACTCTGTCATAATGATGAATCTCTAGGGAAAAGAAAAGAGATCTCTGACACAAATCCCCCGAGAGCCATAAAAATGCCACGTGGCCTTGCCACGTGGGCGTTCGTATGCGTCTCACTTCTCATGCGGTTCAGAATAATTCCTATGCGGCTCAGGCCAAGAAAGCCTCATGCGGTTCGAGCAAAGAACTTCTCATGCGGTTCAGAGTGAATCTGTCTTATGCGGCTCAGGTCAAGAAAGCCTCATGCGGCTCGAGCGAGGACTTCTCATGCGGCTCAGGCGGATATGTACCTATGCAGCCCACGAAGGATTACTCCCTTGTGATTCGAGGGCTCAAGTGAGGGCCACTGCCCAGGCAGCCCTAACACGTGGGCTTAATCATATGCGGCTCACTCGTCATGCGGTCTAGACCCCCCAGCAGCTCCTGGGACACGTGTCCTAAACCGATTAATTCCTCAGATTTGCTCAAATCCCAATAATCTGGGACACGTGGCAGGAGAATAAATTTAATTATCAGAAGATCATTATAAGGAAGATTTATTCCAATCAGCATTAATTGCTAATGGGATTTGGTGTAATCTACACCTAAAGGCTCGGATTCGTCACAATCAAAACTGAACGGCCTGGATTGACCAATCTATGGGCCGCCGCCATCTCCAAGAGCTAATCATTGGCAACCCTAATGATCACATCCCACTATTATAAATAGTAAGGTGCCATTTCCTTGAAAAGATATACAATAACAGAGAGAAATACGTATATACAGAGAGACTTCCCCCATCGTCAGAGAGAGAATACACAGAGAGAGAGAGAGAAGCCAGAAGAGCAACAGAGGAGCAAGAAGAGCATTTCTTCATCAACGCCAACCATCTTTTCACAGGAGCCAAGGCTGCATACCGATCGTCCAAGGAGTAAGGCAGGGCTGCCGTCGCCTTCCCGAGCCTCTATCGTCACCCCCCAGAATCTAAAATAAACAATTGTACTTAGACTGCTGTACCTAGGTTTTCGTCCCTAGGCTTTCTTTGTACAAGCGAGTTTGTAACATGAAGTAAAAGTCCGGTCCTCCGATAATTGTTCTGTACTTTTATATTTTATGGCAAACACGATGGCGACTCTGCTGGGGATTAACTTCTCCATGGCTGAGGAGTTGGTGACGCAATCGGATGCAGCCAAGCTTGGCTCCACACAACAAAAGATGGTCGCCCGGTTCGACCAACAGGCGTTCGAAGAGATGCTCTCCGAGGGAAGCGCTGGCCCGGTCTAGAAGTGCACCCGCAGTACGAAGGCTCGCAAAGAGTGGAGGCCAAAATCATTTGCTCCTCCCAAGCCCTCGATGGGATATCCTCTGTTGCTCAAGACGGCGAGAAGGACTCTCCTGCGGCCCCACTTCAGACCAGAGACAACTCTGCTGTCCCCAAGTCCGGCAGAAGAAAATACTATGATGCTGGACTTGCAGGGGCAAAGAGGAACTCTATGAGATCCGAGCCGCATAAGGGTATTAGCCGCAGGAAGAAAGCTCATGCGGCTACATCCGCTAGCCGCATGGAGAAAACTCATGCGGCTAAATCTGTCGGCCGCCTAGCTTATGCGGCTACAGTTGCCAACCATATGGATGAAACTCATGTGGCTAAGAAAGTCAATCGCTTGCAGAAAACCCATACGGCCACAATTGCCAACAGCATGCGGCCAGCCTGCACGGTCGTGACTCCTAGCCGCATAAAAACAACTCATCCAACGGCAGAAGACAACCGCATGCAGACAGCCTGCACGGTGCCCAACTCTAGCCGTATAGCATCCGTTCCACGCTTCTCTCGATCAGTCTTCGACTGTCTCTCATGCGGTCCTGACTCTGATGGTTCTCTGGATGATAAGCCAGACTCTGTGGTGTTCAACTTGGACTCCTCCTATTACGCACCCGCAAGTGCTAAAAGGAGGAAGTCTAGGGCAGCGCGGGCTCACCAAGCCCAGGCAGCTGTCCCAACCTCTAACTATCGGGGCGTCCCGTTGATTATCACACGGGCCTCTGATGGGAAGTTGTATAAAACTGCTCGAGTCCAGCCCCCGGCGGCAAAAGGACAAAGCGGTTCCTCTGACCTGCGTGAGACGATCCTCCACAAGCGCAAGGAAAGAGAAGGAGCCTCGGCGTGCAAAGAGTCCTTGCTTGGACATCACTGTACCCAAATCATCGTCAACTGCTGTTGCAACAGCACGGCAGCAACGGAGGATCGGCCGTCCGTCTTCCAAATGCCACAGCATCCGAGCTCAGAAGATGAGGCACCTCTTGTTGTCTCCTGCAATTCTGCTCAGAAGATCCCCGCCGAAGGGAGAGGGAAAAAGACAAGTATCTCCAGTCCCAAGATATCAACCACTACAGCTAAGAAACTATCATCTAAACGGTTGTCCTCTACTGGTGTATTCCAACACACCCGTTCAAAGACGAAACCTGCCACGATGGGAAATTCATCATCCACATCACTGGAGGTTGTGGGAACTGGGGGTAGCACTCCTCCGAATATGCACAATAACCCGATGTTTCAAGAAGCCGAGCCCGGGGAAACCACTCTCCCATCAGGTACAACAGACGCTGATGTCCCCGAGGATATCCATGGCTCTCAAGATGAAGCAAGCTCTGAAGCCGGGGATACCGTTCCCTCCGAGTTCGAGCCCGAAGAGAACATTCCCACCTATTCCGATGACTTCTCGGTGCATGGGTACGACTCGGAGGGCATGTCCTCCACCGTTCCTTCCATCACTCCTCATGTAAAGACGGTTTTTATGACGGACAGCAATCAAGGTGGTTCCAATGATCGCCAGCACATCGACAATCTCGAAGCCATATTACTTGCTTTGGTCAAGTCTGTAGACGAGATTAAAGCGGCCCTGCCAACTCTACAAGGAGGAACGCCTGGTCAAACAAGTACGGGCCCTGCGGTCAATGTGGATTCGAACTCAGCGGCACCAAACCCGGACAATAATCCTCCCGAAATAACAGCCCCTACCGCTACAGACGAGACCCGAAAAGTAAGGAGAGAAGTCCAAGAGCTCCGAGCCATGGTCCATGCCCGAGAAAATGCTCAAGATCTCAGAATACGGCAACCATACCCTGCCGAATGGAGGGATGTTCCATTCCCACCAAGATATAAGCCGTTCAATGTCAACCCGTATGATGGCAAAACCTCAGCAAGTCGGTACATCACTTACTTCGAGGTCACCACCGACCATCTGCCCCATGATGATGCTATCCTCACACGGTTATTCATTGGGGCGTTGGAAGGAGTCGCCTTCGATTGGAACCGCAATCTGTCGGACAACTTCATCCACTCCTTCACCGGCTTCAAGCGCCTATTTTTGGAGCGATTCTACGAAGTAGGACAGGATGTCACTATGTCCACTCTCATGGACGTCGTCCAAGGGGAGAAGGAGTTGACAAGAAACTACATTGAGCGGTTCCGCCAGACCTCCATGAAGCTGCCTTCTGGAAATCCAGATTCCTCTTTGATTGAAATTTGTCAAAAGAGACTGCTTCCAACGATCAGTCTCTGGATGGGCGAAAGTCAATTCAAAGATTGGAAGGCGTTCATCATCAGCACCACAAGTGCCGAAGAACGACTGAAGAAGGCTCGCCAACTGGGATTACACATCTCAGAAGAAGAAAACAAGGGCAAGTGTCCCAACAACGATAATGGGGGTAACCCCTCCAATAATCGGGACAGCAAGAAAAAACAGGCTATGGTGGCCGATACGGCCCAGAAGCCCGAGTTACAACCAGCCGACAAACAATGGCCTCAAATCACTTACTCTTTCGAAGACGGTCACGTCAAGCCTATCTTGGACATGCTCATACAAGGAGATAGAATTCAGCTTCCTCCACCAAGACGGGAGCCTCGGCCGGCTGATCTAGAGAACCCAAAGTTCTACCATTACCACCGTTATGTACACCACGTTACACACGACTGCTACCAACTAAAACGGTACATCTAAAGCCTCATCGATTCAAACGCTCTGGCCATCGACTTCGAAGAGGTAATCGTAGCAGCCAATATGGTGTCCGTACAATTCGACAGCTTCCCTCCGATGGAGACTCAAGACGGGGTAATCCCCGTCCCTCTGGCGACAATGGAGATTACCAATCTTCCACCTCCCCGGGAACAGGCTGCTGGTCTAGTACCTCTTACCACCTCACGAGGAGAGGTCATGTGTGTCCATCCAGACTTGGTATTAGAAGTAACTCGGCCCACACCAGCTCCCACCAACAGAAAGAAGAGTGGAAAAATCAGGACCTGCCATACAATCTCAGCAGACAACGAGGAAGCTAGAGCCGTCGTCACGCGGTCCGGAGCGCAATCCCAACCTATGGTTGACAACCCAACTGAAAATCATCAACCCACTACAACTGATGCTCCGGGACCGGCTCAGCCTTCGACGACCGACAAGCCTAGGCCGAAGGAGACTCGCTTCGACAAATCTCTCCGAAAAGACGCAGCCCAAGGGATAGAGAGGCCCTACAACTTTGACATCTTAGCACAACTGGCTAACACTCCGGCCAAATTGTCACTGTACGAACTCCTAAGGCTCTACAAGGACGTTCGTATTGCATTGAGCGAAGCACTCCAAAATGCCGATGCCTATCTGGCTCAATCCAACCTCACCGGGGAGGACTCACCCGTGGATCTCCAAAACAGTACCTGCACGGGAGCAATGCCCAATATCGTCTTCACTCCGCAGGACATGCTCATCAAAACCAACCTATATGACCGCCCGCTATACTACACGGGATACATCGGCGACGTGAAGGTGGATCGAATGCACATTGATCCTGGCTCTTCCATAAGCATCATCCCGAAGGGCCTGCTACATCATCTCCGCATCCCAATGCATCGCCTGACACCTACAAGCACCGCCATCAGCGGTTTCAATTCGGGCAGGAGCTACCCTTTTGGGAAGATTCGTCTGAAGTGTCAAATTGGCGACCTCCAATCCGAAGTCACCTGCTACGTCATAGATGTAGACACTTCTTATAACATCCTCTTAGGGCGCCCATGGATACACGATTACATGATCGTGCCTTCCACGCTACACCAGAGCTTCAAATATGTCGACAAACACGGCTTCGTGAAGACGGAATTTGCTGATATCGATCCCTTCAAAGGGGTCGAATCCTACTACTCAGACTCCTGCCTATACAAAAAGTCGAAGAGGCACCTTGATGAAGGAGACACACAAACTCATACCGAGACAGCTACGGGATCAGAAGGACCCCTGATGATCCACCTCCAAGCTCACAAACCGGGCAAGTCTGCACCCCTTACCGCCACTCTGCGGAAGGACGCAATCAGCCTCTCAGCGCAGGAGGAGCAAATGATAATCCGGCTGCCAAGGTCCGGCCAAGTGCCGAGACCCACAACGGAGCCACTGACAATCAGGCTACCAAGAGTCAACCAACCACAAGCAGGGAAGCTCAACCCCTCGGACAGGCCCATGACGATACGCCTTCCCAGGAAGGGTCGTCATTCCGATGCAAGGTCTGACACTTCTAGCGAACCAGCCACTCCTCGCCCCACATCAAATGCCAAACTGGGGGTCGCTAGTCTGCCAACAACTCCACGCTCTGCTCCATCAACTGAACCACTGACAATCAAGCTTCCCAGGTCATCCTCTCAGTCTTCGTTCACATAGGGGGTAGCCGAAGAGAAACCGGAGCTAGCCAATTATGTGGCTGCCCACACTGGTGTCCCCTCCGCTGATGATGTAATCCCCCTAGAAAAGATATCTTACTTCATCAATAAAGGGTTATCTTTGAACTACACCGAGCTTAATAAGCTATGTACCATGTATGCTATGGAACACGGTATAGGCACTCACCTACACACACAAGTGACAAATGTGTACACCGCGATCCAGCTTACTCCAGTAGAAGACACTTACCGAATATTCGAGGAAGGAGATCATCCGATCATCTTCGACCGGACGAACAACCCGCATCCCCTCACCATAGAAGAAGCCGACCTCGGGTCAGATGCCGGGAGACTGCCTCTGTATCTCTATAGCCCTCAATCCAAATATCTCATACAGAAACAGGGGTATGATCTGGAGACGATGCCAGGATTGAACTACGGCACTGGACGACGATTACCTTTGAAGTCGCCAGTCCCGACGGGCAAACCACGGAACTACTATAACAAAACTCGATGCGGGTTAGGGTATGTAATGCCTACTATGACCCCTGAAAGTTCAGATGAAGAATGCGACTGGCAGTCACATTCAACTGGATCACCAACTTCCGACTCAGATACCAGCATCGGAGATGTGTTCAGACAAGTCATGTCAGTCAACATGGCATTCGCCGACACTGAGGAGGAAGACGAAGACATCCTCGAAATCCTCGAGCTAGAGCCATGGGCCCAGCAATTAGACACACAATAGGAAAAGTGGTTCGAACTGAGAGAACCTCCTACTGAAGATGAGGTCATACAAGTGGATCTCGGCAGCGAATCTTCTCCAAAATCGATTTTCATCAGTAAAAGCCTAACTGAAGAAGAACGGAAGTCGCTGTTAGAACTTGTCAGAGAGTACATTGATGTGTTCGCCTGGAGCTATGAAGACATGTCAGGGTTAAATCCTGACATCGCTCTTCACAAACTCAACATTCGACCAGATGCGAAGCCGGTCAAGCAACAACAGCGACGCTTCCGTCCAGGCATCATAGAAGCGATCGAAGCCGAAGTCAACAAACTGATAGCCAGCGGCTTCATTCGTGAGGAGCAACATCCCGATTGGGTCGCCAATATAGTACCCGTCCTCAAGAAGAATAGGAAGATTCGAATCTGCATCGACTTCCGCAACCTGAACGAGGCATGTCCCAAAGATGAATTCCCCCTTCCTATCACAGACATCATAATCGATAATACCTGCGGCTTCGAACGCATGTCATTCATGGATGGCTTCTCGGGGTACAACCAAATCAAAATGTCTCCTGATGACGAAAAGCATACTTCATTCCGAACACCAATTGGCACGTACTGCTACACAGTCATACCTTTCGGATTGAAGAACGCCGGTGCCACATATCAAAGAGCCATAAGCAACATCTTCAGAGACCACCTACGCAAAACAGTGGAGTACTACGTTGACGATATAGCCGTAGCAAAGGAGACCATCTGCAGGATCTAAGGACGGTATTCGACCTAATGCGAGCGCACAATTTGAAAATGAACCCTACGAAGTCCTTTCTGGACGTATCCAGCGAGAAGTTCTTAGGCTTCATCATCACTGCAAAGGGTATCCATGTAGACCCTGAGAAGACAAAAGCAATCATGGAGATGGGTCCCCCGAGAAATCTCCGCGAACTCAGAGGCCTTCAAGGGAGGCTAGCTTATATCAGAAGATTCATTTCCAACCTCTCCGGGCGATGCCGACCATTCACGTACCTCATGAAGAAAGGAGTCTCATTCGTATGGGATGAGGAATGCCAGCAGGCTTTCGACAGCATCAAAGAATATTTGTCAAATCCTCCAGTTTTGGTGGCCCCGGTTCCTGGAAAACCATTCCTGCTCTATGTACGAGCAATGGAACACTCCCTCGGGGCTTTGCTGGCACAGAACAATGACGCAGGCCACGAGCAGGCCATATATTGCCTCAGCCGAATGATGATTAGGCCACAGCACCGATACACCGCTGTGGAGAAGGAATGCCTCGCCCTGGTGTTCGCCATTCAGAAAATGCAGCATTATGTCACCGGACAAATGATACATGTGATCTCACGAGTCAACCCTCTCAGGGTCCTCATGACTAAACCAGGGGCACTCAGCTCTTGACTCGCCACATGGGCAATATTGCTGTCCCCTTATCATATGATCTTCGTCCCCCAAAAGGCAGTCAAAGGTCAAGCCCTGGCAGACTTTTTAGCAGCCCATCCAGGCTCAGAGTCCTCCAAAATATATGAAGAGATCCCAGACGAGGTCGCCGACTCGCATGCAACCTCTCACGAGGCTATATGGCGAATGTTCTTTGACGGTGCTTCAAGGACCGGACCTAAAGGCAATATAGTCGTCGGAGTCAGGGTAGTGCTGATCTCCCCTTCCGGATTGGTGATTAACCGTGCTTATTCCCTCACCGAGCCCTGCTCTAACAATGTGGCCGAGTACAACGCTCTGGTCATTGGCCTCCAACTTGCAAGAGAGCTGGGGGTAGAATACCTTGAAGCATACGGCGATTCCCAACTAATCGTCAATCAGATCCGGGGCTCGTACGAAGTCCGCCACGAAGACATGATTCCTTATCACCAAATAGCGATCGATATCATCTCGTCATTTGAGGGGTTCTTCATCGAGCACGTCCCCAGACTCCGAAATATTGAAGCCGATGCCCTAGCCGGTCTGGCCGCTTCCCTAGCAGTCCCGAATTATGATCGCCAATCAGTGGATATGATAGGCCACAAACTAGTCTGTCCCAAGAACAATATGCAATTCATGGCGAGTTATTCCGCCCAGACGATCGATGATGCCCCAGACTGGAGACAACCATTCATCGACTTCGTCGTCTACGACATCCTGCCCGAGAACCCAAAGGAAGCCACGTCCATCAGACGACGTTCTATCAGATTCTTCTACGATACAGAGACAAAAATGCTGTATCGCTGCTCCTACGACGGATTACTGCTTCGGTGTCTGTCAAGTGCAGAAGCCAAAGAAGCCATACGAGAAGCTCACGACGGTGTCTACGGGGCCCACCAGCCCGGCCCAAAACTGTAAGACCGCCTTCGCCGAATGGGCTACTATTGGCCCACGATGGTGGCAGATGCGATAGATTATGCTAGAAAATGCAAAGCCTGCCAAGTCCACGCGGACTTCATTCACCAACCATCCGAATTTCTACATCCGACGGTGGCATCCTGGCCATTCGAAGCATGGGGAATGGATATCATTGGTCCAATCACCCCACCTTCCTCCAGAGGACATCGCTTCATACTTGCGATCACTGATTACTTCTCCAAATGGGCGGAAGCTGTCCCACTCGCAGAAGTCAAGACTTCAAACGTGATCGGCTTCCTTAAGCATCACGTCATCTACCGCTTTGGACTGCCCCGAAGAATCATCCATGATAATGGTCCGTACTTTGCAAGCCACGCATTCTATCGGTTTTGCGATAAATACCGTATTCAGAATATCGCTTCGACGCCGTACAACCCGGCAGCAAACGGGTTAGCAGAGACATCCAACAAAACAATCATCAAACTTCTTAAGAAGTTTGTCTCCTCCAACAAACGCGACTGGAACGAGAAACTCGGCGAATGCTTATGGGCTTATCGCACCACAGTTCGAACAGCCACTGGGAATACGCCATTCTCCCTAGTGTACGGGAGTGAGGCAGTTCTTCCATTATAGACTCAAATACCCTCACTCCGCGTCACCCTCACTTATCAATTAGCGACGAATGACAACGACCGACGTCGACTGCAAGAGTTGGAGGCCTTAGATGAAAAGCGCCTCCTAGCTCAGCAAAGGATCGAGCTGTACCAAGCACGCATCTCAGGATCCTTCAATAAGAAGGTCAAAATCAGAACATTCTAAGTGGGCGATCTTGTTCTGGCAGTCCGAAGACCAATGGTCATGACTCACAAGACCGCCGGCAAGTTTCAGCCAAAATGGGACGGCCCATTTATCATAGAGACAGTATTCTCCAACGGTGCTTATCGCCTCGCTAAGCAAAATGGAGACTTGCTCATGTTGCCCGTCAACGGCAAGTTCCTGAAGAAATATTATGTCTAAATGACATTCTCCAGATTTTCGAGTCACGTACCCGCTGGTACCGCTGAACTCACCCTCACAATTCTCTAGATTTTCGAGTCACGTACCTGCTGGTACCGCTGAACTCACACTCACCATCACAACATTCCAGATTTTCGAGTCACGTACCCGCTGGTACCACTGAACTCACCCCATAAATTTCTAGATTTTTGAGTCATGTATTCGCTGATACCACTGAACTCACCATCATAGTTTGTCAGATTTTCGAGTCACGTACCCGCTGGTATCGCTAAACTCACATCCTCCATATCCCCGATCATCGAGTCATGTACCCGCTGGTGCCGCTGAACTCACACATCTATAATATTCCAAATTATCGAGTCATGTACCCGCTGGTGCCTCTGAACTCACATCCCGGTCACTCTTTCAGATAGAAAGTTATGTATGATCATACCTCTGAACTTTTTTCTTGAAGGAGATCCTCCCTCATGATCTAACACCCGCACTCCCAGTGCACAAAAAGGGTAATCGATCCACAAATTTCTAAAACGGCCATGTCCTCATTACCTCTGAGTCGCTCCACTTCCGCCAAAAACAAATCACCCCTCACACAGAACTTCCATGTCCTCATTACCTCTGAGTCGGTCTATGTGCCCTCCTTCATTGAGCCCACTCCTGTCATGTCCTCATTACCTCTGAATGGGAAGGCTCCGTCGAAGAAACCTTCATACTTACCATGTTCTTATTACCTCTGAATAAGTATGATGATCCCCTTTCGACCTATTATCTGTACCCACAACCGGAGTACGCCAAGGGTAATAGGTCCACAGATGTCCTCTGTTGACCACAAATGTCCTCTATTGACCATCAATATCCTCCGTCGAGTTCACTCCTGCCATGTTCTCATTACCTCTGAGTAGAAAGACTCTACGTTTAAAAAACCTTCCCACTTGCCATGTCCTCATTACCTCTGAGTAAGTATGTCGGTTCCCCCTCATCCTATTATCCGTATCCTAAAACCAGGGTACGCCAAAGATAATAGGCCCACAAATATCCTCAGCTAAGTTTCTTAGCACAAACCTATCATCTCATCATGCCCCAGGAGCCCAGCTGCTCTACGGCATTCCTTTTCCCAATACCAAGAGCACCCATGACCACTTTGCCATGGCTGCTTCAGGTATCCTGACCAAAACTTGTTATCTGTACCTAAAACTAAGGTATGCCCTGGGTAACAGGTCCATAAATATATCCCCTATACGGGGGAGAACATCACCGCAATATCACAGGTACAGCAAGCAATACAAATGAAGGGCAGAATTAAAAATACTCTTTATTTGAAGGAAGAAAAAAGCATTACATATTTCGGGATCATGTCCCTTTCAGAAAAAAAGAAAATAGAAACAAAACAAGAAGAAAAGGCCGACTACATTTTAGCATTACTCAATTCTAGGAGGCAGTTTCTTACTGAGGTGGTCCCCCGTTCAATCCGTTGCCGAGCGCGACGCTCGACCTCCTGGAGTAAATGCTCTTCATTGTCCAAGCCCAAGAGCGCCTGACAGTCATCTTTCAATTTCTTCAAGGCAGTCTCCAGGTCAGTCGAAGCTTGAGTAACCCTGTCAGCCTCCTGAACAATTAGTCCCCTGTCATTGCGGGTGGTCTCGAGTTCAGACTCTAAGAAAGTCAACTTCTTCTGAAGCGCAAGGAGCTGCTCCCGTGTCTCAGTAAACTCACGAGAAACAGACTCCTCCCGAGACGACACAATTTCGTAGCCAGATCATCAAAAATCCTGCCAGAAGTGCTTTCTCGGATAGCTCTTGAGTATCCTAGTAAAAGTAACCGAAAGTGTCAGTCTTGCTCCCTAATTCGTCACTGGTATTGGCCACTCTCTTAGCCGACGACACCAATTCCTTAACCGCTTCTCGAGATCGAGGGCGACGAGAGGTGACTCGACCTGAGGCATCTGTCGGAAAGAGATAGTGCACCCAATCCTTGGTATAGGGATCATTCCCTTCTGAGTTACCATCCTTTCGGGATATTTGATGGCATGTGTTATAATGGCATAATATCTCCTGGTAAACAGCCACGAAGCCAGGATACCGTCGTTCCAAATCCTCGAGTTCCTCATTAGTGGGAGTATACGCTTCAAACGCTTCGTCCCCCCAAGGAAGCTTGGAGACCGCGTGCATCTCATGGAGCGCGAGTCCCATCTCCCCTACAGGTGTGTAAAAGGTCCCCGTACGGCAATTATACATTTCCAGCAGAGACATGAACAGCTTCTTATTTATGGACAAGCCATGACTGGTACCTCGGATAGCGTGGTAAAGGCCAATCTCGCACAAAAAGACCTCATACTTCCGTAAGATCCAAGTAGACAGATTGATCCATGAGGGAATAGAGTGTACCCAGCCAGGGAACGTCAACCGACCCACGGGATAGGATCCTTTCCGAGCAAGTTAATTTATAAAAGTATCGGCAGTACAGAATGTGAAGTTAGGGCCCGCCACATTCAGGAAAGAACCTGGGACCAACCCCGTCACAGAACGACTAGTATGCACTTTGCCGGCAGTCACGAACTTCAGATTGTTATTATAATGGATGTTCCCCACAAACATCCCACCTCTGGTAGGGGTTAAAGTCTCCCCTATCTTCCGGTCCAACGGGAGCATATTGAACCAAGATAATGGGAAGTGTCGCTCCATCCGGGGGATGTGGATCGCCATCCCGTTAGAAACAAAACTCCAATCCTCCGACACCTCCAAAACATGATCGTTCTCTACAACCAAGGCGTCTCCAAAAAAGAATGCAGGCTTCAAATACTCCCCTTCAAATTTCTCGGAGTTCATCATAGCATTGAGGAAATGGAAAGACTGATTCTTGATGGCATTCAATCTAGCCATAGGCTCATCGCTCGAAAACTGGTCCGTCATATGCTGAACAATATGGTCATACCTATAGCCGAGAGCAGCTTGCGCGCTACCCACCAAGAGCTCTCCAGCAGCGTTAACCGGTAAACTTACTGAAGAACAGACAGAGAAAAGTAAGTTAAAAGGAGGGATTAAAAAAAGAGCTGATTGGGTACTTTCAAACACCAGGCGGCTCAAAAAAAATCCATGCGGCCCCATGAAGCTCTCATAAGTCTTATACGGCCCCAAAAAGCCCCATGCGGCTCAAGCCCAGAGGAACGCTTATGCGGCTCCGTACAATAAAAGTCCATGCAGTTTAGCGTCACTCATGCGGCTTTGCCGACAAGGCGCGTATACAGACACGACGGTTTTCTTATGCGGCTCACAGCTCAGCCGAAGGGCGAACATGCAATTTATAAAGGCTCGTGCATAAAGTATGCGACGTAGCCATGGCAGTTGGGGTTCTCTAACTTATACATTGTCCTTACCAGTAATGGGAGGGCGAACGTCAGGATGGACATCAGGTACGACAACCTGCAGAGTATCAGCTACTGCCGAGACGGAAGTGGAGGCCGCCTTCTTGCCCTTTGCTGCCACGGTCTTCTTGGGGGCCATTAATTATCGAAGAGAGGAAGGGCAATCAAGAATAGGGAAGGTCTGAGGAAGAAGAAAGAAAACAAAGAGGCCTTCTCTCTCTTCAAAACTCCTCCTATTTGTAGGAAGACTGGAGAGGGAGTACACGTGGGCCAATGACCGACTCATGAAGAACGAAACCGACTCCTTGGGTTTCGTCTCCAAGATTCATCCAAGGCATCAAATTCGAAAGATTTGATGAGCTGACCCTTGGGATTCCCCCCTACAAAGACGGCGCTAAAACGAATTTGAGGCAATTAAAGATCTGCACACGTGGCAAGAAGCTATGCGGCTGAACAGTCTCCTGCGGCTGAGTCACCCATGCGGCTGAACAATCCATGCGGCCAGGACTTCTGCGCGGTCAGGGTTTCATATGCGGCTAGAAGAACACAGCCATGCTTCTTATTCAAAGTATTTCAATTTTGCAAATTAAAAACTTTGAAGGGGGTCCTGTAGAAGCATGGAAAATACTAAAAAAAATGACTCATGCAGCCAGAAAAGATCTATACGGCTCAGAAAACTCATGCGGCTCAGGGAGTCATGCGGCATAAGGAGCTATGCGGCCTGAGGCATTCCATGCGGCTCAGAAGACACGTGGCCTGACAGTGCTCCCCTCCGACCCATGCTGCATTAATTGCTTTGACGGCTGACCCCTCAGAAAAGTTGACAGCCCTGACACAAAAGCAGGTAATTATGACTCTGTCATAATGATGAATCTCTAGGGAAAAGAAAAGAGATCTCTGACACAAATCTCCCGAGAGCCATAAAAAATACCACATGGCCTTGCCACGTGGGCGTTCGTATGTGTCTCACTTCTCATGCGGTTCAGAATGAGTCCTATGCGGCTCAGGCCAAGAAAGCCTCATGCGGTTCGAGCAAAGAACTTCTCATGCGGTTCAGAGTGAATCTGTCTTATACAGCTCAGGTCAAGAAAGCCTCATACGGCTCGAGCGAGGACTTCTCATGCGGCTCAGGCGGATATATACCTATGCAGCCCACGAAGGATTACTCCCTTGTGATTCGAGGGCTCAAGTAAGGGCCACTGCCCAGACAGCCCTAACACGTGGGCTTAATCATATACGGCTCAAATTTATATGCGGCTCACTCGTCATACGGTCCAGACCCTCCAGCAGCTCCTGGGACACGTGTCCTAAACCGATTAATTCCTCAGATTTGCTCAAATCCCAATAATCTGGGACACGTGGCAGGAGAATAAATTTAATTATCAGAAGATCATTATAAGGAAGATTTATTCCAATCGGCATTAATTGCTAATAGAATTTGGTGTAATCTACACCTAAAGGCTCGGATTCGTCACAATCAAAACTGAACGGCCTGGATTGACCAATCTATGGGCCGTCGCCATCTCCAAGAGCTAATCATTGGCAACCCTAATGATCACATTCCACTATTATAAATAGCAAGGAGCCATTCTCTTGAAAAGATATACAATAACAGAGAGAAATACGTATATACAGAGAGACTTCCCCCATCGTCAGAGAGAGAATACACACAGAGAGAGAGAAGCCAGAAGAGCAATAGAGGAGCAAGAAGAGCATTTCTTCATCAACTGCCAACCATCTTTTCACAGGAGCCAAGGCTGCATACCGATCGTCCAAGGAGTAAGGCAGGGCTGCCGTCGCCTTCCCGAGCCTCTATCGTCACCCCCCAGAATCTAAAATAAACAATTGTACTTAGACTGCTGTACCTAGGTTTTCGTCCCTAGGCTTTCTTTGTACAAGCGAGTTTGTAACGTGAAGTAAAAGTCCGGTCCTCCGATAATTGTTCTGTTCTTTTATATTTCATGGCAAACAACATCATCAAACTGAGTCATCTTGATCCTCTCCATCAAGTCTGACTGAATCTGCAGTCCCTACATCTGTATCTCAACTCCTGGCACTATCACCTTGATCCCTAGGCCCTACAAATCTACTAATAAATAATGATCTGCTGTCAAACACATAGCTATCGGATACCTGCTCAAAGCGTCGACAATCACGTTGGCCTTCCCTGAATGGCCTTTTGTGGTCTATGAAGATCTCTACTCGCTCTCCGTATAGATAGTGTTTCCACAACTTGAGAGCGAAAATAACTGCTGCTACCTCCAAGTCGTGTGTAGGGTAGTTCTTCTTATGTGGACGTAACTGCTTAGAAGCATAGGCAGTTACCTTTCTATGCCGCTGTAAGACACAATCCAGACCATTTCTTAAGGCATCACTGTAGATAGTGAACCCGTCTGATCCTGATGGAAATGTCAGAATCAGAGCTTTCGTCAACCTCTTCTTCAACTCATCAAAGGTGATCTGACACTCCTCTGACCAGATAAACTCTGCGTCCTTTCGGGTCAGCCTAGTCAACAGCTCTGCAACTAGGGAGAAATACTGAACGAACGTCCTGTAGTAGCTAGCCAATCCCAGAAAACTTCTAATCTCTGAAAACTGAACTCGAAGTGATCCACGCCTAAACTACCATGATCTTCTTCGGGTGGACTGAGATTCCATCCCCGGTCACAACATGACCTAGAAACTTAACCCGATTAAGGAAGAACTCACACTTCGAAAGCTTGTCATAAAGCTCTTCCTTCCTGAGAGTCTCCAGAACTACTCTCAAATGCTCCTCATCCTCCTCTAGGGTCTTCGAAACACCAAGATGTCATCGATGAAAACTACCACAAACTTATCCAAATACTGATGAAACACCTTGTTCGTCAGGTTCATGAATACCGTCAGGGCGTTGGTTAACCCAAACTGTATTACCATGAAATCAAACTGGTCATACCGCGTCCGAAAAGCTGTCTTCGGAATATCTTCCTTCTTTACCTTCTCCTGATGGTAACCTGATCTCACGTCAATTTTGGAAAATACCTTGATCGAACAGATTATCGATCCTCGACAGTGGGTACTTGTTCTTGATCATGAGGTTGTTGAGAGCCCTGTAGTTGATATACATCCACACCGACCCATCCTTCTTCGGCACAAAAAGCACCGGTGTACCCCATAGTGAAGAACTCGATCAGATGAAGCCCTTATCCTTCAACTCATTGTAAGCCCACTTCCCGAATTTTGAAACAATTATTTATTTGTTTTAGCTTTAAATATTATAGTTAGAAAAAAAAGTTTCCTATAAAATTTATTTTCATGACAACGAGATTAGTCAAACTATTTTAAATTAGACTTAGAAATTATAACATGTTATTTAAATTATTCTGCTACTATTAATTATTAATTAAAATTATTTTGTCATCAAATGTTATATTTGATTTAGTCCTTGGCTAATAAAAATATATATTGGTTTGATATTTATATTTTCACAAGTTATCTTATTATACTTTGTACCTATTTAAATTTATTATTATCAAGTATCTTATTTGATTACGAATTTGAAGTTATATGATAAACAATAATTATTGTTATATTGCTTGTTTATTTGATTTATATTTGAATTAGTAAGATTAAAATTCAATTTTACTATCTTGTTGATAGATTACACATTCTCTAGAACTAGTATCCTAACTTATATAATTATTTAAGTTAATCTTTAATTTGTTTAAACCATCAATATCACCCTTTCTACCTAGAAGTAACCGATCCTGGCCTTGCTTTGACCCTATCTATATAGGAAACCCTTGCTCCATGGACTCTCTGTTATTATCATTATCCTCCTCCATACATCTACCTCTCCATCTATATATACATGATGGCTGAGTAGAGCAGCAAAAAAAAAAGACAAAATAAACATAACCAGAAAAAATTCTCCTTTCTATTACTCCCTCGCCGAAACCATTGCTCTCGGACCAAGCTTTCTCTACGTCACCTACATCACTACCACCACCACGCCATTATCATCTATAGCCCCAACCATCATCGACTCCGACCAAGTCCCGGCCACCCCATCTTCATCATCATCACCAACCACCATGACCACTGTCACCATTATCCCGCCACCCATCAACGTCGATGATGTCTCCGCGCCGTGAACCATTCCCGGCTGACCCGACGCCCCAACAACCGTCGAGCCATGTATTGGGTAACGGGTCGTGACACTTACAGTCTACCCACCTTAGAAGCTAGAATATGTTTTAGGAATAATGAGGTTAGAAGAATTCCAAAGTCCGGATATCGTACCTCGATTCCTGGTAATAAAGAATAAGGTACGGCGTAACGGAATACGGTATATATATAAGTCAAGTCATGGATCGTTCCTCAATAAATGGAAATGAGGGTGTACAATGACACATGGTCGATAAAATAGAATGACCTACTCGTCTACAGTATACAAGAGTTATCGACGGGGCAAACAACTCTAAGGCACCTCCTACGAAAAGATTTCTAACAACTTAGTCGTGAGTTTCTATTTGTATCAAGCCTGCCAGGCTATTGTCACAAGGGTTCTAGTGGTATGGGCTTAGGGGTTGCTAGTTAAAGCAAGCTTCAAGCAATCAATTAGAGACTCACAATAAATTGGTTTCTTGAAGAATAGATAGTCTCCCAGGTTGGCATTTTGACTAAGGGTAAAACCCTAATCATTCTCAAATTCAGATGGCTTAAAAGTCCTAATAGTAGTTTGACGGTCGAGAGGAGAACGAGTAACTCAATCACATGACTGGCCGATGGTAGCTACACTTGTGTATACAACTATCATAGTCATGGGGGATATCTCTCTACCAATTATGAGCTTTCGTCTTTCTAAATCAGTGAAAGACAAAAACAATAAAGAGTTCAAGGGAGATGTCACTGAACACAATTACGTGATTCAAAGGCGAATGTATAATTCAAGAGAAATTGTCAATGCAGTAGCAGATGAGATCCTAAAGACATCTACATCTCATTCCACGTAGGTTAATCAGAGGGAGAGCGAACCGAGTGCACTACGGTTGATCAGACCGTAATACATCGATTCTGATTAGACAATATGTTAGTAGGCATCCCCACTAAACATATGTCTTGAATCAAGATCGCGAACAGAGATGAGCTTGTAAAACTAGGCTGTAATAGCAGTATTGGTTAAGGTAATCAAGTACAAGTATGCGAGATTTTGAAAGAAGGCACAAGTAGTTCGAGTTTTGTGAGAATTAAAACCTTACCCGGTGCTCTTGCTTATACAGTCTTCCAACTATCTTCTTACCCACAAGGCCTTGATCGACTAATGGGTTATGAACCTCTAAATTCTATATTCTGGGTAAACCTATCAGCGTTAGTCAATTACCTCGTCAATAAGTCACAAGGACTACGAAATGCTAGGTCGGGAGACATGTTATCCAACTTATAAAACTTTTACTAATATTGGCTTTGGATATTATGGGACATACATGGCATTGTTCTATCCTCCATAGTATCCTGAACTTGTAATCACGTCTGGAATCATTTCACCGAGGATTATGCCCTGCCCGTATACTCTGGCTGTGGTAAACCCTTGGTTTCGTGATTCAGATGTGATATGCTATCCGATATTCTACCTTATATTGACACAAGGATGACTACGGTCAAAGAGGACCACTAGCCATAGTTTTAGTAATGTTCTATAACCTATATTTCCTTAAACAATTTCAACTCTAGGGGTCGTGCCTCGCCAGTGCGCTGCTGGCTGCAGTGAATCCATAGTCTCCATAATTCAAATAAATGGCGATAGTGCGCTGCTGTCCTGCCATTATGAGTTAACTAACATTCCTTTAACTATGTCTGTAAAAGTTTATGAGCTTCTAGAGATTCAAACAAGTTGACTATGAAATAAGGCGTAAGTATTTGTCCTATCAGTCACAACCCTTTAAAATGAAAGATTGAACAGGGAGGAACAAACCGAGGACAAAAGAATTACAAACATTCTAGTATCTATTTCATGTATATTCAAACCATTTGAGGAAAAACTTTGAATCGAAACAATCTCGAGGTTCGTATGGGGATAACATAATCAGAATTTATACAAAATAATAATTCCTAAGGCAAATAGGAACTAAATAGGCAATTCGACTAAGATATGAGGATGATATCTTAAGAGACAAAGAGAAGGGATTCAATAATGTATCAAGGTTAGATCATTACCTCTTATGAAGCCCTGTCGTACCAAGTGAATAACCTATCCACATTGGATCATATCGCCATTTCAAGAGGTAGTTGTGTATCTATGGGGATCTGGCAAACTATCAAAATTAATAACTCCTCATCTAAATTACATGACCTAGACTACCCATCGGTAAATTTGTATAGGGGACTCCTAGTCCTAGTCATTCTCTTAAATTAAATTAATTCCTAATTCGAGAATGAGCATTTCCTAGTCGCAGGCTCGCAATAGTAAGACTAACTCAAGTACTATCACGAGTTCGCATGATTTACGAAGACAGACCTGCATGGGCCACCACAAAAACTTGTAACGACCCTCACCCATTTTTTTTTCAAACGGATACGAGACGTCTCCAAGCCAGCCTACGCCACAGTGTCGGCGGTAGAATGATGTCACGGCCATGAAGATCAAAATCATAAATACTGCTCATTCACATAATTAATTTAATTTACAATATTCACAAGTTTTACATTTGCAGAAAAATATAAACTTGTACAAATATTTGAATGACTACAACTCCACTACCTAGCTAGTCTCTAGGCTTTTGTCTGCAAGTATCCCGTATCTCCCATGCGAAGTGAATCCACGGCTAATCTGAAAAATATTGGTTTCCAGTCAGGAATGGAACGACTACAATTCACTGAATGCAGTTCCAATATATGAAAATGACTATATAACAGGGATTAGCCTTTAGACATATGATTCATAAATAACATGAAGAAAGACAATAAAACTGAATAATAAGAACAAAAAACAAAATGTAATAAATTACTCACCAACTGACCGATTGAAGTACCTTTGATATGTGATCGATCTTGGGACAATTATGCGACACGGTCTACACGGTCTAAAGTTACACGGTCTACAGTTACACGGTCTACAATTACACGGTCAACAGAAAATATTGCAATAAAGAAACACTGTCTACAAAATAATAATCACGATCTACACAGTATGATGTTACACGGTCTACATTGTATATAGCAATAATGAGATACTGTATACACTGTATAAAGCAAGAATAAATTACGGTCTACACGGTCTAATACAAGAATAAATCACGGTCTACACGGTGTAAGGTCAAATTACACATCGTTGGTACTTCACCTCCCGACACAACAAGGAACAAAATCAACATAAAACTAAAATCACATATCTATCGACTAAGCACGGATGTATAGTAAAGATCAATACTGAAAACAAACAATAAACTGTACTCGTCTGTGGTCCTTTGCTGGTGAAACCGACAATCCAAACCACTCAGTATGCCATAATAGTCAAAACCCGTACAACAGTCTCCGGATGCTGAAATAAACATTAGCAATGTTCTCAGAATAGTCAAAATAGCTAGAATTGCCTGTCCTTAAGTCCAATTCTAGACAAAGGGTCAAAACGGTAATTTCGGGCCAAAATGATGTCCGCCGTTGGACCCGCTTTGCACCGAAAAGCGTGCCAGAGTTAAAGGTTTCTAAAGTCGTCAAACTACATGTCTAAGAATTTGTTTTGACGATACAAACCCAACCGTATGTCCAAAGTTGGATTCCGGCGGGCCGTGCACAAAATCGTCCGTTGAATCGGACCGTAGGACCCACAAAACGGCGATCCGCTCAACTATCTCAGAATCGGACCAAACTTGGCACACAGGAACAGAAAAATGATACGGTCCTGTTGGCATAAGTTTTGTCTCGATCTGACGAGCGTGCACAAAGTAATTGGAGAATTTGCACAGAGGCCGATACGGTGAATTTTGACGGATACACATCAAATTCGTCGCACACACGCAACCAATTTGAATTCCGTCAAAGTCCACACGTCTACGAAACCATTATGCACCTTTCGATGCTTTCGGTTCGTGACCATGTCGCCCGGATTTGCGGGACGCACGTCGTATCGAAGAGTTTTTCCTAATTTTTATTATTTAACATAGATTTTTCCTAATCTTTAGGTGCTATTTATTCGACACACATTGCATGAATACATAAACTAAAAGAAGGATTTCCATCTCCTATACATTGTCTATAAGTGTCTTCAAATAGAATTTCGAACTCGTGCATAGGTTGCGAGAAAACTGGCGGTGAAATAGAGTAGTTGGGCTGCTATGAACTGTCCTATTTTGACAGTTTTCTCGGCAACTTCAACTCGATCTCTCTCGAGTTTTGGGTCACTAGAACTCAAACCAATTAACAAGGATTAAAGACGGTTATATTGGCTTTCCGTAGAAGTTTACGGATCGTGAAACGATCCAATATCAAGGAAGTAAACTTACATCGAAGTTGGCTACCGTCGTAATGCTGCTGCCTCTATTCCTCTGTTTTGGTGCGCTGTGTTCGCGCATTCCTAGCCGACTCCGGTGGCTCTCCGGCCAGCGACGGCGCGGTGGCGGCCGACGGTTTGTGTGTTTGTTCCATTCCTGACTGGAAACCAATATTTTTTAGGTTAGCTGTGGCTTCACTTAGCTTTGGGAGATACGGGTGTACTTGCAGGCAGAGACCTAGAAATTAGATAGAAGTGGTATCACTTTCATTAATTGTAAGAATCTTGTATTTCCTTTAAATATAAATGTTGTAAGAGTTGTAACCAATTTAGAAATGTTAATGAGCATTAAATGTTATATTTTGTGATTTTTGAGCATCTTGGCCATGACAGCGTTCTACCACCGACTCTGCGACGTAGGCTGGCTTAGACACATCTCGTATCCAAAAAAGTGGGTACGGGTCGTGACAAGTTTTTGTAGTGGCCCATGCAGATCAATTTTTGCAAATTGTGCGAAATCGTGGTGGTACCATAATAGTCGTACTACTACGAGACTGCGACTAGGAACTGCTCATTCACAACTGGGAGTAAATCAATTTTAAGAGAAAGATTAGAACTATGAGTCCCTAATTTAATTTGACATTTGGGTAGTTAAGGTTGCTACATAGGCTCACTAGATGACTTTCATAGAATGATGCACTACCGCATTTTGATTCGACAGTATTTCTAAGGATGGTAGATTCGTAACATCTTCCCAAAATTTTGAAAATAGCATTTATCCCTTTTATTTGATTTAATATGTGATTTTTGAATTTTTATAAAATTTTAATTTAATTAATTATTATTATAGAATGCCTTAGTCTTTGTTAAATTTTGGAGTGCCAAATGACTAGAAGTGATGGCACGAATAGTGCAGTGGCGTACTTTTACCAGTGTATTAGCTATGGTAGGGAAGACAGAGCCATAAGAGTGTCTGAACTAGGAAAACCAGGCAAAGTTGTGACTTAATTCCTATAAATAATTTAATTATTTATTTAATAATAATACAACTTTTAGAAGGCCCGGTTGTTCCAAACTAGCCCGAAAACCAACCCAAGCCCTGGTAGTCATGTAATGAGACCAATGACGTCCATGTAGATATATAGATGTGTATATATATATATTGCTAGTCCATTTTTGTCTCATGAATAATTTCTTTAAATTTTATTTTATATATGTATTATTGCTATTTAAATTTATATTTTACTTGAAAATAGTATAATCTTCTCTTAGATTAATTTTTAGGATTTTACGGATTTATTTAGGATATTCATATATACTTGTGTGTAATGTATATTCATAGCAGTTATACGTAGTGCTTTATACATATTTTTTCTTTTTCCTCAATCTTGAATGTGAGAGAAACAGAAATTAAAATTTGTATTTCTTCTATCTTCGATCACTCCCTTCCCAATCAATCGTCTGATTTTAGAACATATTCTTTCACTTCAAGGACAAATATGTACACTTACCTATCATGATCAATTTATTCAAATTTCTAGCTTCTTCCATCATAGTCAATTTGTTTAAAAATTTTAGAAGCCCCTTTAAAATTTTATGGACATAGTTGAAAGAATGATCGGTAACTTACAATGGCAAGACAGAAGTGCACTGTCGCCATTTACTTAGACTTATGGAGACCGTGGGTTCACTGCAGCCAGTAGCGTACTGGCGTGGCATGATCCCTAAGTTGAAGTAATTCCAAGTAAGCGTGGGTTATCGTTTATTATCAAAACTATGTCTTATTTGTCCTACTTAATCTTTGAATTATTATGCCAACATTGGAAAGAGTTAATAGAATATTCGATACCTTATCCTATTTAGAGTCATGAAACCAAGAGTTTACTGCAGCCAGATGTACATTGGCGAGGCATGAATTCTCGGTAAATGATTTCAAGTGTGCTACGATTTTCGAATACCATAGAGGCTACGTTCTTTATTGGCATGTGACTATTAAGTGTTCAAATTGATTTGTGCCTTATTCCTAGTTACAAGCTTCTCAATAAATTGGTTGTTTTTTCCTCCATATTTTCCTATTTTTGAATCGTCATCTTTTAAACATAATTTGATTTCCTTCCACTAGATTCATAATCACACCCAGATTACGATTCTATGATCATGCTTACACAATCGATCATGTTAGAACGGTTTCATTTTGGACCATCCTTAACGACCTTTCGATCACGACTAGACTATTCGATTCTTTTTCAATCGTGCCAATTCGCATGTTATCCTAGAATTCGTTTCGATAATCGTGCCTAGATAATTTTGCTTAACTATTTTTTCGTACCACAATGATTCCAATTTTGATCGATCTTAAATAATTTTTGTTTATGACTAAATCATAATCGTCCTTATATTTCAACTTAAATTATTACAAGGTTTTATTTTTCCAATCCAACTATGATCATGACAATTTTGATCTTGTTCATGCTCGTGCCAGCTTCCAATTTTGATCATGCTTGGATGACTTACACGATTAGTCTTGATCGTGACAGTATCTTAAACTATATCCAAGTGATTATAACCATGTTTTGACATCATCTAAATTTTTGATTGTACATAAACATTTTTGGTCGTCGACTAAACCATTTTTACCAAGGTTGATCGTGCCAAATCATATTTTCTTTTTGTTTATTATTATTTTGGTTTTATTCGCGATTATGCTTGAGTAATTTGATCGTGGATCATATCATCCTCTTGCTTATATCATTTGTCATTCTATTTGTATTAAATAAAATTTTGTTTCTTGATTATATTCATAGTCCTCCCAAATCGTGCCATCTGAAATTTCGAGGACAAAATTTTTCTAAGGTAGGTAGATTTGTAAGTCCACTTCCCAAATTTTCAAACAATTATTTATTTGTTTAGCTTCAAATATTATAGTTAGAAAAAAAAAGTTTCCTATAAAAGTTACTTTCATGACAACGAGATTAGTCAAACTATTTTAAATTAGACTTAGAAATTATAACATGTTATTTAAATTATTCTACTACTATTAATTATTAATTAAAATTATTTTGTCATCAAATGTTATATTTGATTTAGTCCTTTGCTAATAAAAATATATATTGGTTTGATATTTATATTTTTCACAAGTTATCTTATTATACTTTGTACCTATTTAAATTTATTATTATCAAGTATCTTATTTGATTACGAATTCGAAGTTATATGATAAACATTAATTATTGTTGTATTGCTTGTTTATTTGATTTATATTTGAATTGGTAAGATTAAAATTCAATTTTTACTATCTTGTTGATAGATTACACATTTTCTAGAACTGGTATCCTAACTTATATAATTATTTAAGTTAATCTTTAATTTGTTTAAACCATCAATATCACCCTTTCTACCTAGAAGTAACCGATCCTGGCCTTGCTTTGACCCTATCTATATAAGGAAACCCTTGCTCCATGGAATCTATGTTATTATCATTATCCTCCTCCATACATCTACCTCTCCATCTATATATACATGATGGCTGAGTAGAGCAGCAAAACAAAAACAAAACAAACATAACCCTAAAAAATTCTCCTTCCTATTACTCCCTCGTCGAAACCATTGCCGTCGGACCAAGCTTTCTCTACGTCACCTTCATCACTACCACCACCACGCCATTATCATCCATATCCCCAACCATCATCGACTCTGACCAAGTCCCGGCCACCCCATCTACATCATCATCACCAACCACCATGACCACTGTCATCATCATCCTGCCACCCATCAACACCGATGATGTCTCCGTGCCAAGAGCCACTCCCGGCTGACCCGACGCCCCAACAACCGTCGAGCCATGTCCTCTAACCAAGCCCCATAACCCCCGACCATAAATTTGGTTGCGATCACCATCATTACTCACCTCGACCGGCGCCCGTCCCCATCAGCCCCCGCCCTGGCCGGCACGCCGTTTGTGGCAAGTTGACCTCGCCGCTTCGTAGTGTGCTCAACCGATCGAGCATGTCTTCCGGAGGTCGCCCACATCCCAGCACCTCGAGTTCGAGGGAAAACCCCTCCATTCCTGAGCCCCTCCAGGCAGCGCCAAGTGACAGAGAGCCCCGACAACTCCTCCCTCGGGTCCGCTCGAGCACGTCCCCAGCGCCGATGGCGAAGTATTCGCCGTCGCCACCGTTCAAGCCCGACCGCCAGCGCTACCGAAACCCCGTCGACTCCGTCGAGGCCTCGAACAGAGCGCCCCGGCCAGATCTGCCTGTCTGCATAGCCTCCGATTCAACGTTCCGCCCAGCACCGCTGTCGCCGGCCTTTACCTTCCGCCGCGCGTGCGGCCCATCGCTGCCTGAGCGACTCGAGTGCCGAGCGCTACAGCCACTCGGTGAGCTTCTCCTCTCCCAGCACGTGGAGAGCCTCCTCGTGGTATGCTCGATCCCTCTCTTCCGGAAACCCATTGTAAGCTCTCATTTTTTTTCTCCCTATCAGTTCATTTTGACAGTAAGGGATTCAAGTTGTTAACTTATTATAGGTGTTCACAGAAAACGAGGAAGGAAAGGAGTAGTAGAGTTCCTTTTCTTTACTGTATGATTTTACTTAGTAATGGTATGTACTAATGTACTAATAACTATAGGATTTTTATTAGTATACTAATTAAAGTATTTAATATGTAAAGGGATTAGTTAGGGTCATACAAGATATTAGATGTACATGTATAGTTTTATAATTAAGATTATTTTTTATTATTATTATTATTATTATTATTATTATTATTATTATTGATTTTACTAATATTCATATTGTTATTTATAAATCTTTAAAATATGTTGTTTTATTATTTTTGGACTTTTAGCCTAAAAATCGATTTTCTAAGTTTTCAAGTATATTAGATTTTATTTGATTATTAAGATATAGTTTCTATATATATATATATATATATATATATATATATATATATATATATATATATATATATATATATATAATAAGTATTTCATGAAATAGTTATAAATATTTCCTAAAATTATATTTTTGGCAAACAAAGGGTTTAGCCTAAAATGAGTTTCCGGATTTCTAATATAGCTAAAGGCATTTTAATATAGTTTCAAATATAATATATTTCTACTAGATTTATGATCATATATTTTCTTAATAGGAATTTTGCCTAAAATGATTAAAACATATCCACCTGATTTACTTTAATCGTTATCATACCATATATAATTTCTAACGAGTTACAAATGTTTTCCTAAATAAATATTATATTATATTATTTCCTAGTATTTTAAATATTGCTTATCGGCCCTAAACATAGTATCACAATATTTGACCTATTTTAATAATGTTTTGATCTAAGAATTATATCTTGACAATTAGTGGTTTAGTCCTAAAACAATTACTAGATTTTTAACCGTTTTTATCTAAAAGTTTATCTTCTAATTAGATTAGATCAATCCTAATATTATTTTTCTAACTATATAGTTAATTGATTAATGATTCTACTAGCTAACTAATAAATATTTTCTAAAAACGTTAAATATATATTGTGTAACACCTAGTTTCTGGAATGAGGGTATTTTTAAAATTTTGTAATTATAATTATTAATTATTGATATTTATTTCACATTATAATTTTTTTTGGTGATTTTTAATAATTTTTTAAACTATTTAAAAACTGCTTTGAGTCATAACTTGTGATTTTGATGTGCTGTCAGTGAAACCCTAGTGACTGCATGACCTAGAGCCTAACCATATCATTAGGATGATTTAATTATCATTTTTAGCCTAGGAGTATTTTGATCATTTTGGCTTATTTGAATTTTTAATTAATTTAATGAATTGGTGAATTCTAGTTTGACTTTGACTTGTTGAGACCTAGTGGACTAGCCTAGAACCTAACCCTAGCTATGGTAACCCTAGTCTAACTTAGATTAACCTACTTTTAGTCATTAGAGACCAATTTTGGAATAGGAGGATTAGTTTGAGTGAAAT
Organism: Iris pallida; assembly: GCA_029216955.1. NCBI lineage: Eukaryota > Viridiplantae > Streptophyta > Magnoliopsida > Asparagales > Iridaceae > Iris > Iris pallida. The sequence goes on from JANAVB010035619.1 coordinate 3,071,863, forward strand.
CATTTCATGATTTATGGTTTAATGAAATGACTTATGATTTCATGACTCAATGACTTATGACTTGGCCCATGGCCCATAACTAGAAGCCCTAACCCTAACCAAACCCTAAATGACCAGCCACATAGGGATCCCCACCCTATTTAAACACTTATTCATTAGGGTTGCCTCTTTTTATCATTCCAACACTTGGAGAAAAGAGAGGTATTCTTCCCCCTTCCAAAAATTCTCATTTATTCATTTGATCTCTTTTTTTATCCTAGTCTTTTGCATTAGGTTCTAATTTTTGTATATTTAATATTTCTGGAGGTTAATCTCAGTTTTGGGCTCAATTGGAGTATTTGGCCATCAAGAGGAACACCCCCCATTTGGAGCTTTTCTTGTAATTTGCACCTATAGGTAAAACTCCTCAAATTGATTTAAAATTCGGTTTTCTTTGCATGTAGGGCTAGATCTAGGAGTCCCCTAGGTGTCCCTAAAATTTGGGTGAATTTCGTGTCCGTTTGGTGTCCGTATCGGACACGTGTCGTAGTGTATGTTAAGTGTTCGACAAAATGCCCGAACCGATTCGATTTGCAAATTTTGCAAATCTATTTGAATAGAATCCTAGATCTATGGGTTGCTTATTGATTTCTGTGTTTTTTCCTAGTTTTAGAGTCGTGTTGTGTCCACACGAGGACACGAACACGCTGTCTGTGCACTGTGTCCTGCATTACGGGGTCTATTTCTCCCGACACAGGACACGTGGACACCCCAAATTTTGCATGAGTGTTGGGGCAGTGACTGCCACCATGCTCCCAAAATTTGGGAGCATCTCGTTTTGTGTGCGAGGAGAAATCCTCTCCGCACTGGTCGTACTGGTCGCGCGCACGGGCTGTGCACGCGAGCGTTTTGGCCACAGACACGGCTATAAAGCCGACACGACACGCACCTAGGACACGGTACAGGGCCATAGACACGTAGCCCTATATGTGGCGAACACGTAGACGTGACCATGGCATGTGTCGTGCAATGTGTCGTGTCCTGGAGTGACACACACGCGTGCACGACGCTGTCTGTGCACAGTTTGGAGTCTGTGTACGAACAGTGTTTGGACACGAATTGTGTCCAGTTTTGTGGACTCTTAGACACTCCACAACACGTGCACACATGGATCTGCAATTACCAACCTCTAGTTTATCATATTAATTTGAATTGATACTCGAAATTGGTTCTTCCCAATCACTGATACCATATTTTTAAATTCGAAATTTCTGAATTGATTTCCTTTTAATCTGATTTAAAATGTTGTTTTAAATCACTGAGGTGATTCCTACATGTGTAATGGATATTGCTAGTTGGGTATTTCATGTTAGATTCGGGTTTTGCTCTTTGAATGGGATTTCGATATGTGTATGAACTTCCTATTTTCTGATACAGTGCATTGTTCAGTTTCTGAAAGTTGGGTTGTATTTTTCAACTGAATTATAATATTTAATTGCCATAAATTGATTTCCCACATATGTATTAGTTCAGCTAGATAGGTTTAGCATGATAGAGTAGGTTCGTGATCAAGTAATGGAATTTTAACATTGAATGGGTTTCGAAATTGAATGGACTGATACCAAAACAGGAAATTAATACTATCTTCCTTTTATTCATTGATTTAACTGAACTTGGGATTTAATTTGTCATGTTTTAAGTCCATGTACATTTGTTAGTCACTGTTAGTGTTGTTGGAATGATTAAGTTTCACATTGAGTTGGTTGATGTTGTGTTAGAAGTGGAGATTCAAATTGTGTTGGAAATGGGACTATAGAACTGTCATATAGACACTGTCACATTCATTGCAGTTCTGAAATTTACACACAACCAATCCTGAAAACTGCTATTTCCTATTACACAAGACATTGCTGAGCTAATTCCTGTCACACACTCTTTTGCTGTTTCCAAATTTCATGAGTTTGCAGTCATGGTCATGTTTCATTACACCATTGTTTGTATATAATTCACACACACCCTACACTCTTTGTTTTCAGATTTTTCATAGACTCATACCCCTCCACACATGTTATACACACACACACAATCTGAAATGGACCCTCACTTCACTCTTGTATTCCCACACTCACATGTCTATGCTAGCACTTCACAGTTTCACCCACACATTCTTGTATACACACAATATCACACATGCTAGCCTAGGTTTCATGTTTCACACATGTCTTCCCTCACATGCCTCACTGCCCTCTCACCCACACTCACTGTTTTTACTGTTTTTCACTCTCACCACACTCTTGACACTCTAGCTCTACACACACAAGCCCACATGCCCTCACTCTTACTCATGACACACACACACACTTTGAATATTCATATGTTTCCCCCTTTCACTCTTTTCATATGTATATATATATATGATTGAGATATATATGTATATATATATATATATATATATATATATATATATATATATATATATATATATATATATATATATATATATATATATATATATATATATATATATAGGTTCCTATAGATAATGTATGTGTGTTAATGTATATGTATGATATTAGGTATTATATATTATGATATAGGGTATAGGTGATATTGTATAGTGGCTATAGGTTATGTATTTCAAGTTATATTATATAGCCTTGTCAATGTGTGTTTTTAGATATTAATGTGTGTATCCTATAATAGATTATATATATATTGGGTGCATTATAGTTAGGCTTATAGAGTGACATGTAGATGAGTTATGGGTTGGCTATGGCATGGTATGCCTAGTATGGAGTCTAGAATAGACTGTTTAGCCTTGTTAGGACCTAGAATGGCTTGTTAGACCTAGAATAGACTAGTTTGACTAGTTTGACTTAGGTTTGACTTGGTTGACCTAGTCTGACTTTTAGGGTTGACCAGAGTTGACCAAGAGTTAACTTTGGTCTAGATTGACCTAGAATCATGTAGATTGCATCGTAGATTTCATTTACCTTGTTTTAAACACATTATAACCTGTACTGCTCTATTTAGGACATTGTGACTCTGGTACAGACATCTGATATTACATTACTCTTCTCAAAGTATCAGGCGAGTACATTCTCTGATAGTTCTTCCATTTACTTGTCGTTTACTATACTTCAGTTGTAGCTAGTTCTATTTGATTCTGTATTACAAACACGATTTGATATTACTGGATCCATTTCATGCGACACTCACTTATTAAGTCTGGCCTCTATTCAGGAATCACTACTGGAACCACCTACTGGAACCACCTACTGGAATCATCTACTGGAACCACCTACTGGAATCATCTACTGGAACCACCTACTCGAATCATATACTGGAACCATCCTGGAATCATTTACTGGAACCATTTGTATACTGGCTGGACTTATACCTATTTTGTGTCGGATTATGGATTCACTTGTACTAGCTGGGCGGGAAAATATTAGAATAGGCATGTTAACATACCCAAATACTGGAACCACTCCCTTGGAATTATACTGGAACGATAGCCATGCCACACTTGGCCAAGTGTGCGTTGTGCCGTATTACCTACAGCCGTTCACATGTCGATCCCGATATTTTAAAACACACTGTTAGAGCATAGGCTGGACTCACCCTGGAACCTTTGATCACCAACTGGACTCACCTTATACCGGACTCATCTTGTACTGGAACCACCTGGTATCAGATTCATGTTGTCTGGATTTACTTGGGTTTTGCACTTGTTTACATTTACATTCTGGACTTATTATGTTACTTTAGTTCAGCTAGATTTATTTTATAGTCTTCATTGCCATCATTTTTCTCTTATTTTAGTTACTTACTTTCCTTGCACTTTATTTGTTCTCCATACCATCACCTGTATATAAACTGCCATATTCATCAATAAAACTGTCTATAACTGCTGTATAGTTCTCTGTCATTTACTTGGGATTTTTTGATGAGTTGTACTCGTTCCTGTCCTGACTGGACCTGTTGAAAATTTTACAGATGATTGCCCTGAGGACACTTGCCTACATATTATGGACCCGGAGACAGGATGGCTACCTTTGGCCCCGACACTCAGGAGTGATCGGGATTTAGTTTAGTAGACTAGCACATGTTTTTCTATGTTAAACTTGTTGTAGTGGATTGAGACTTGTGTAGTATTTAAGATTGTTGAGAGTTGTTATTTTAGTAGTTGTCTTCTATTCTTAGTTATTTCTTCTGTGTTATCTTATCGTGCTTAGACTGTGATTGAGTTACGATATCTTATACTTGTCCTCCGTTTGGAGTTGATCATGATGAGTACATTATAATTGCGTGAGTTGCTGGTTAGATAGTAACCTAGGACAGCGCTCTACCGCCGATACTGCGGCGTAGGCTGGGCGTCGTTACGTATTCGTACCCTCACAGTGGGTGCGGGTCGTGACATATCATGAAATTACTTTCGATTATAAATCTTAAATTGTGACTAATCATATTCCTTTTCTGGCGAATACTGAAACCCTTCACATATACCCTAGGCTAACCGGACTATGTTGGACCAAACAAGATGGTAGTTTCACCAGCAAAGGACCACAGACAGGTACACTTTCTGATTGCTTTTCGATTCATAGTAGTATATACATTTCATGTTTATACATATGTCTTGCTGCTTGTTGACACGCTCGTCACACGGAGTAGTCGGGAGGGGAAATATCTTAGTAGACATGTGGACTACCCAGAACTATCCCCATGATGTCTATTCGTGAATAATAGCAGCTGCACACGATACGTGCAGGGTGCCGAATTTACCCCCTAGCCGTTCACATGTCGAAACGGATATTTCAAATCACATAGATAGTTTTATTTTATTTGTTTTCCTTGTCTTCTTCACCACTTGCCATGTCAACAATACTTTCTAGTTTTCATCTCACATATGTTATTTTCATGTCTTGTTAATTCTATTGTGTTCTCGCATTGCCGTCGGTTTGTGTGCTTGTTCTATTCCTGACTGGAAACCAACATTTTTCAGGTTAGCTGTAGCTTCACTTAGCTTTGGGAGA